>CM057260.1:15849851-15864851 GCA_029931835.1 Etheostoma nigrum
AGAGCCGGTCTAGACCACTCTATAATTTACAGATAGAGCAGGTCTAGACCACTCTATAATTTACAGATAGAGCAGGTCTAGACCACTCTATAATTAACAGATAGAGCAGGTCTAGACCACTCTATAATTTACAGATAGAGCAGGTCTCGACCTCTCTATAATTTACAGATAGAGCAGGTCTAGACCACTCTATAATTTACAGATAGAGCAGGTCTAGACCCCTCTATAATTTACAGATAGAGCAGGTCTAGACCACTCTATAATTTACAGATAGAGCAGGTCTAGACCTCTCTATAATCTACAGATAGAGCAGGTCTAGACCACTCTATAATTTACAGGTAGAGCAGGTCTAGACCTCTCTATAATTTACAGATAGAGCAGGTCTAGACCTCTCTATAATTAACAGATAGAGCAGGTCTAGACCTCTCTATAATTTACAGGTAGAGCAGGTCTAGACCTCTCTATAATTTACAGATAGAGCAGGTCTAGACCTCTCTATAATTTACAGATAGAGCAGGTCTAGACCTCTCTATAATTTACAGATAGAGCAGGTCTAGACCACTCTATAATTTACAGATAGAGCAGGTCTAGACCGCTCTATAATTTACAGATAGAGCAGGTCTAGACCTCTCTATAATTTACAGATAGAGCAGGTTTAGACCACTCTATAATTAACAGATAGAGCAGGTCTAGACCACTCTATAATCTACAGATAGAGCAGGTCTAGACCTCTCTATAATTTACAGATAGAGCAGGTCTAGACCTCTCTATAATTTACAGATAGAGCAGGTTTAGACCACTCTATAATTAACAGATAGAGCAGGTCTAGACCGCTCTATAATTTACAGATAGAGCAGGTCTAGACCGCTCTATAATTAACAGATAGAGCAGGTCTAGACCTCTCTATAATTTACAGGTAGAGCAGGTCTAGACCACTCTATAATCTACAGATAGAGCAGGTCTAGACCTCTCTATAATTTACAGGTAGAGCAGGTCTAGACCTCTCTATAATTTACAGGTAGAGCAGGTCTAGACCACTCTATAATTTACAGATAGAGCAGGTCTAGACCACTCTATAATTTACAGATAGAGCAGGTCTAGACCTCTCTATAATTTACAGATAGAGCAGGTCTAGACCTCTCTATAATTTACAGATAGAGCAGGTCTAGACCACTCTATAATTTACAGATAGAGCAGGTCTAGACCTCTCTATAATTAACAGATAGAGCAGGTCTAGACCTCTCTATAATTAACAGATAGAGCAGGTCTAGACCTCTCTATAATTAACAGATAGAGCAGGTCTAGACCACTCTATAATTTACAGATAGAGCAGGTCTAGACCTCTCTATAATTTACAGATAGAGCAGGTCAAGACCTCTCTATAATTTACAGATAGAGCAGGTCTAGACCGCTCTATAATTTACAGATAGAGCAGGTCAAGACCACTCTATAATTTACAGATAGAGCAGGTCTAGACCACGCAAGGACCCAACAGTTCTAGTGACAGTGGTGAGGAAAAACTCCTTTTAGGAAGACACCTGGGACAGACCCAGGATCTTGGTAGGCGGAGTCTGACGGGGCGGGTTGGGGGGGTGATAAAGAGTGGCAATAAAGGTCACAGTTTCAGGGGTGTGGTGGTACCGTGCAGGTCTCAGGGGTGTGGGGGGACTGAGGCAGTTGAACTCTGTAGTAAATACAGACTGAAGACATAGCCAGGGTCTCTAGTCTGATCTGGATCTCGTCGTACTGAAACACACAGCAGACACAGTATTAGGTATATTACGGTATATATAGCCTGGAAGCGGCAGTATTAGGTATATTACGGTATATATATATATAGCGTGGAAGCGGCAGTATTAGGTATATTACGGTATATATATATATAGCGTGGAAGCGGCAGTATTAGGTATATTACGGTATATGTAGCCTGGAAGCGGCAGTATTAGGTATATTATGGTATGTATATATGTATGTGTATATATATATATATATATATATATATATATATATATATATATATATATATATATATATATATATATATATATATATATAGCGTAATGAAGCATCAGTATTAGGTATATTACGGGGCAGTTTTAGGTATATTACGGTACATATAGCCTGGAAGCGGCAGTATTAGGTATATTACGGTACATATAGCGTGGAAGCAGCAGTATTAGGTATATTACGGGTACATATATAGCCTGGAAGCGGCAGTATTAGGTATATTACGGTATATATAGCGTGGAAGCAGCAGTATTAGGTATATTACGGTATATATAGCGTGGAAGCAGCAGTATTAGGTATATTACGGTATATATAGCTTAGAAGCAGCAGTATTAGGTATATTACGGTATATATAGCGTGGAAGCAGCAGTATTAGGTATATTACGGTATATATAGCGTGGAAGCAGCAGTATTAGGTATATTACGGTATATATATAGTTGTTTACATGCGGCAGCTCAGTCTCCTCACAGCTCCCCTTCTTCTTCTTCTTCTTCTTCAAACACAAGAAAGTAAAAACCGAACCTGCCAACAGAGCAGCAGGTGAGTCAGATCTTCTTTCAAATGTAAAAACACTTTTTGTTGACGCTTTTTAATCGATGTTTTCAACTTTTTCTCACATTTTTTGTCCCTTTTTTCAACACTTTTGCAGCTTTTTTTCAATGTTTCAACGGTGGCCAAAGTTCCCTGGAGGCCCTGAACACAACGCTCTGAGCTGACATGCAGGAACTGTGACCACAACGTCCGCTGGCAGACACTAATAACAGACTCACCTGTTACCACGGTGATGAGGAGGATGTTGAGAGCCAGCGAGCTGTAGACCACGTCCCTGCTGCAGAGGGTGCAGCTCCTGCTGCTGGACGGAGACACCGCATCATCTGGAGGAGGAAGAAGAGGAACGGGAGAAAAATAAAACAACCGGTGCTTGAGCATGGGGAGAAAGTGTGCCAAATGTCGAAAAAAGGGACAAAACCGTCAAAAACCAAGTGTCCAAAACCAAAACCCTGAAAAATGTGTCAAAAATTGGGAAAAATATAGAAAAGTGTGTCAAAAAAGGGCAAAAACATTGGGAAATGTTTCAGAAAAAGGTGTGAAATATTGAAAAAAGTGTGAAAAGGGGACAAAAATATTGAAAAAATGTGCCAAAAAATGGGGAAGATATTTTTAAAAAATGTTAATTTTTGACGCGAGAGGTCACGGCCTACTGGAAGATAAAAACAAAGGTTAACAAAGATAAAGAATTAGGTAAGAAAGGTTGGTACTCACCTGAAACGAGGAGAAAAGTGTCTTTTAAAGTCATGTTGCCAAACCCACCAGACTCCACTTAAATAAACATTCATTTAAGCATTTACATAAGATATGCTGCTCTATACACGCTAAAAGTAGTGATTATTTACATGGAGTCTGGTGGAGATATGCTGCTCTATACACGCTTAAAGTAGTGATTATTTACATGGAGTCTGGTGGAGATATGCTGCTCTATACACACTAAAAGTAGTGATTATTTACATGGAGTCTGGTGGAGATATGCTGCTCTATACACGCTAAAAGTAGTGATTATTTACATGGAGTCTGGTGGAGATATACTGCTCTATACACGCTAAAAGTAGTGATTATTTACATGGAGTCTGGTGGAGATATGCTGCTCTATACACGCTAAAAGTAGTGATTATTTACATGGAGTCTGGTGGAGATATGCTGCTCTATACACGCTAAAAGTAGTGATTATTTACATGGAGTCTGGTGGAGATATGCTGCTCTATACACGCTAAAAGTAGTGATTATTTACATGGAGTCTGGTGGAGATATGCTGCTCTATACACGCTAAAAGTAGTGATTATTTACATGGAGTCTGGTGGAGATATGCTGCTCTATACACGCTAAAAGTAGTGATTATTTACATGGAGTCTGGTGGAGATATGCTGCTCTATACACGCTAAAAGTAGTGATTATTTACATGGAGTCTGGTGGAGATATACTGCTCTATACACGCTAAAAGTAGTGATTATTTACATGGAGTCTGGTGGAGATATGCTGCTCTATACACGCTTAAAGTAGTGATTATTTACATGGAGTCTGGTGGAGATATGCTGCTCTATACATGCTAAAAGTAGTGATTATTTACATGGAGTCTGGTGGAGATATGCTGCTCTATACATGCTAAAAGTAGTGATTATTTACATGGAGTCTGGTGGAGATATGCTGCTCTATACACACTAAAAGTAGTGATTATTTACATGGAGTCTGGTGGAGATATGCTGCTCTATACACACTAAAAGTAGTGATTTTATGAATGGAGTCTGGTGGGTTCAAAGCTGTTACTGGTTAAACAAAAAAGGGACAAAAGATAAAGAAACAATGGTAAGAAAGTGTCGCTACTTACCTGAAACGAGTTGAAAAGTGTCTTTAAAAGTGATCTTATCACCTTCCCTTCTGGCACAGAAGTACAGCCGGCAATCCTCTTCTGTGACGTTTGTAATCACAAATATGTTTTCCATTGCAATATATTTGTTATTCAAAGTTGGATTATTATAATAATGTGTTTGACGGGGATCCCCTGAGTAGGTCCGGGCGATTGGCCCTTTGACCTGGCTGTGTATCCCTATGTACCAGTATGTGTCTAAAGTTTCCCTTGAGCAGGTAAAGATGGCGTTTTGACCCAGCGTTGCCTTGACTACCGTCAGGTTCCCGGCCTCAGCTAACACCAGAAACACCGGGAGGATGGTCCAGCGCAGATCCATGATCCGGCACCTCAAAATCAGAGAGAGAGAGAACCGATGCAGCGCCGCTTTGATCTGAAAGCACTTTGTCTTCCACAGAAAGAGAAAAGATCACTTCCTATTTCACGAGGTGATTATGTTGCACGTAAGACGAGATGATCTTAACCGCAAACACAAAGTTTCAACAGGAAGTGAGACAACAGGAAGTGAGACGGGTTCACCGACAGACTGCCCTCTGCAGCAGGAAGCTGTGGCATTGCTTGGGAGGTATGACTGATTTTCAGGGGATTTTTTAAGGCATTAAGACAAAGGTTATACCACCATTATTCAGCATTCTTACAGTTAACAGGAAGGTTACAGCCACACGGAAACATTAAAGAGAAGAAGAAACTATCGTTATTAAACAGAGCTTTTAATGTGAAAATCAACAGGAAGTAAACATGTTGATGGTCCGACGGCGTCGGGCGGTATTTACAAATCTAAAAAAAGTCATAAATGTAATAAAGGAAATGGAAAGGGGGGTGTGTGTCTTTGTGTGTCTCTCTCTCTGTGTGTGTCTCTGTGTGTGTGTGTGTCTCTGTGTGTGTGTGTGTCTCTGTGTGCGTGTGTGTGTCTCTGTGTGTGTGTGTGTGTGTGTATCTGTCTGTGTGTGTGTGTGTGTCTGTCTCTCTGTATGTGTGTGTGTGTGTCTGTCTCTGTGTGTGTGTGTCTGTCTCTGTGTGTGTGTGTCTGTCTCTCTGTATGTGTGTGTGTGTGTCTGTCTCTGTGTGTGTGTGTGTCAGACGGCGGCGGGGATGAAGGTCCCGTGCAGGTCCAGGTGCACGCTGGCGGGGACGGCGGCCCTGGCGAGCTCCCGGAAGGTTCTGGCGTCGAGGACGAGGAGGAACGGAGAGATGGACGGATCAGAAGACACGACGGAGGACAGGATGACGCCTGGGAAGAGGAGAGGAGGTCAGGGGGGTGGGGTGTGTGTGTGTGTGTGTGTGTGTGTGTGTGTGTGGTTCCATCCTCACCGTCGTCTTCCTCCGTTGCCCCCGGAGACGCCACGAACACCGGCTCCGAGGGGAAGCAGTTCTCCTGACGCCACTCGGCGTGTTTCCTGGTGACCACGTCCACCTTCGCTATCTGGGACAGGAGATAAGGGGGGGGGGTTACCTGGGGGGGTGTGGGGGGGGGGGGGTTACCTGGGGGGGTGTGGGGGGGGGGGGTTACCTGGGGGGTGTGTGTGTGGGGGGGGGTTACCTGGGGTGTGTGTGTGGGGGGGGGGTTACCTGGGGGGGTGTGTGGGGGGGGGGGTTACCTGGGGGGGTGTGTGTGTGTGTGGGTGTGTGTGTGTGTGTACCTTGTTGGGGCGTGTGTGTGTGTGTGTGTGTGTGTGTGTGTGGGGGGGGTACCTTATTGGGGTGTGTGTGTGTGTGTGTGTGTGTGTGTGTGTGTGTACCTTGTTGGGGTGTGTGTGTGTGTGTGTGTGTGTGTGTGTGTGGGGGGTACCTTATTGGGGTGGGTGTGTGTGTGTGTGTGTGTGTGTGTGTGGGGGGTACCTTGTTGGGGTGTGTGTGTGTGTGTGTGTGTGTGTGTGTGTGGGGTACCTTATTGGGGTGTGTGTGTGTGTGTGTGTGTGTGTGTGTGGGGGGGGGGTACCTTATTGGGGTGTGTGTGTGTGTGTGTGTACCTTGTTGGGGTGTGTGTGTGTGTGTGTGTGTGTGTGTGTGTGGGGTACCTTATTGGGGTGTGTGTGTGTGTGTGTGTGTGTGTGTGGGGGGGGGGTACCTTATTGGGGTGTGTGTGTGTGTGTGTGTGTGTGTGTACCTTGTTGGGGTGTGTGTGTGTGTGTGTGTGTGGGGGGTACCTTATTGGGGTGTGTGTGTGTGTGTGTGTGTGTGTGGGGGTACCTTATTGGGGTGTGTGTGTGTGTGTGTGTACCTTGTTGGGGTGTGTGTGTGTGTACCTTGTTGGGGTGTGTGTGTGTGTGTGTGTGTGTGTGTGTGTACCTTGTTGGGGTGTGTGTGTGTGTGTGTGTGTGTGTGTGTACCTTGTTGGGGTGTGTGTGTGTGTGTACCTTGTTGGGGTGTGTGTGTGTGTGTGTGTACCTTGTTGGGGTGTGTGTGTGTGTGTACCTTGTTGGGGTGTGTGTGTGTGTGTGTGTACCTTGTTGGGGTGTGTGTGTGTACCTTGTTGGGGTGTGTGTGTACCTTGTTGGGGTGTGTGTGTGTGTGTACCTTGTTGGGGTGTGTGTGTGTGTGTGTGTACCTTGTTGGGGTGTGTGTGTGTGTGTGTGTACCTTGTTGGGGTGTGTGTGTGTGTGTGTGTGTACCTTGTTGGGGTGTGTGTGTGTGTGTGTGTGTACCTTGTTGGGGTGTGTGTGTGTGTGTGTACCTTGTTGGGGGTGGGGGACCACTCCACCCGGGACCCGTAGAAGTACCGGTACTTCCTGCCGTTGTACTTGTAGTTTATGGCCGGCAGCTCGAGCCCTGCGGAGGCATGCACGCGTTAGTCACGGGG
This sequence comes from Etheostoma nigrum, assembly GCA_029931835.1. Classification (NCBI taxonomy): domain Eukaryota; kingdom Metazoa; phylum Chordata; class Actinopteri; order Perciformes; family Percidae; genus Etheostoma; species Etheostoma nigrum. Next base: position 15,857,079 of record CM057260.1, read on the forward strand.
TTACACGGCAACGCTGTAACTATGGCGACAACGGACCTTGAAACAGCGTGTCGGGCCGGCAGTGCACGGTGCCGTCCTCCTGCATCACGGCCTCGGCCGACGTGTCCGTCAGCGTCACCAGGTTCCGTCCTCGCGGAGACTCCTGGACAACAGACGCCAGAAGTTAAAACGGACCGGCCGTACGTAGAACGCTAGAACGGACCGGCCGTACGTAGAACGGACCGGCCGTACGTAGAACGGACCGGCCGTACCATGTGTGTGTCCTGTGTGTACCTTGTGTGTCCTGTGTGTACCCTGTGTGTCCTGTGTGTACCCTGTGTGTACTGTGTCCTGTGTGTACCCTGTGTGTACTGTGTCCCCTGTGTGTCCTGTGTCCTGTGTCCCCTGTGTGTCCTGTGTGTACCCTGTGTCCTGTGTGTAGTGTGTGTCCTGTGTACCCTGTGTGTACTGTGTCCTGTGTGTACCCTGTGTGTGTCCTGTGTGTACTCTGTGTGTACCCTGTGTACCCTGTGTGTACCCTGTGTACTCTGTGTACCCTGTGTGTACTCTGTGTGTACTGTGTGTACCCTGTGTACTCTGTGTACCCTGTGTGTACTCTGTGTGTACCCTGTGTGTACCCTGTGTACTGTGTGTCCTGTGTACCCTGTGTACTCTGTGTACCCTGTGTGTACTCTGTGTGTACCCTGTGTACCCTGTGTGTACCCTGTGTGTACTCTGTGTGTACTCTGTGTACCCTGTGTGTACTCTGTGTGTACCCTGTGTACCCTGTGTGTACCCTGTGTACTCTGTGTACCCTGTGTGTCCTGTGTCCTGTGTCCCCTGTGTGTACCCTGTGTCCTGTGTGTAGTGTGTGTCCTGTGTACCCTGTGTGTACTGTGTCCTGTGTGTACCCTGTGTGTACTGTGTCCCCTGTGTGTCCTGTGTCCTGTGTCCCCTGTGTGTCCTGTGTGTACCCTGTGTCCTGTGTGTAGTGTGTGTCCTGTGTACCCTGTGTGTACTGTGTCCTGTGTGTACCCTGTGTGTGTCCTGTGTGTACTCTGTGTGTACCCTGTGTACCCTGTGTGTACCCTGTGTACTCTGTGTACCCTGTGTGTACTCTGTGTGTACTGTGTGTACCCTGTGTACTCTGTGTACCCTGTGTGTACTCTGTGTGTACCCTGTGTGTACCCTGTGTACTGTGTGTCCTGTGTACCCTGTGTACTCTGTGTACCCTGTGTGTACTCTGTGTGTACCCTGTGTACCCTGTGTGTACTCTGTGTGTACTCTGTGTACCCTGTGTGTACTCTGTGTGTACCCTGTGTACCCTGTGTGTACCCTGTGTACTCTGTGTACCCTGTGTGTACTCTGTGTGTACCCTGTGTGTACCCTGTGTACTGTGTGTCCTGTGTACCCTGTGTACTCTGTGTACCCTGTATGTACTGTGTGTGTACCCTGTGTACTGTGTGTACCTTGTGGGCGGCGAGCGGCAGCACGAAGCGCTGGCAGGTGGGCGGGGCGAAGCGGCGTGCGGCGTGGTTGAAGGCGTCGGCGCGGAGGTTCTGCAGGTAGAACATGTCGTACAGGTTGCTGTCCTCGTAGCCGACGAGGTCCACCACCACGTGGCCGTCGTCCTCGTACGCGTTCACGTGGTGGAACACCACCAGGGCGTCGCCGTGGAAATGCGTGGACACGGCCTTCCCCGTCTCTCTGCTGATGACGTGGAACAAGGTCTGGGGGGGACAGAGGCGGTGAGGACGTGTGTGATGATGTCATTTCCTGTGCGACCGTGATGTCATTTCCTGCGACTCACGATGTCGTCCTTGTCGAAGCGCAGGCAGCTGCCCAGCGTGACGCCGCGGGCGTACGCCGTGGCGAGCGGGGCGAGGTCGAGCTTCAGCGGCTGCTCCACGAACACGAAGTGGCGCTCGGTCATGGCGAAGCTGTGGAAGTAGGACGGGGACAGCAGGGACCGGACCGGGATGGAGGACAGCTGCTGGACGCCGCTCAGAGGACACTGCTTCTTCTTCTTCTCTTGATCTGCAACACACAACACAGCGCTGGCAGTGGGACGTCAGGTAGTACACACACACACAGAGGTACACACACACACACACATAGACACACACACACAGAGGTACACACAGACACACACACACACATAGATACACACACACACACACACACACAAAGATACACACAGAGGTACACACAGACACACACACGCAGACACAGACAGATACACACACATACAGAGACACAAACACATACAGAGACACACACACACACACACACGCGCACACACACACACACACACACACACATACAGAGATACACACACACATACATACAGAGATACACACACACACACATACAGAGATATACACACACATACATACAGAGATACACACACACATACATACAGAGATACACACACACACACACACATACATACAGAGATACACACACACATACATACAGAGATATACACACACATACATACAGAGATACACACACACATACATACAGAGATACACACACACACACACACATACATACAGAGATACACACACACACACATACAGAGATATACACACACACACATACAGAGATATACACACACATACATACAGAGATATACACACACATACATACAGAGATACACACACACACACATACAGAGATATACACACACATACATACAGAGATATACACACACATACATACAGAGATATACACACACATACATACAGAGATACACACACACACACATACAGAGATACACACACACATACATACAGAGATACACACACACACACATACAGAGATATACACACACATACATACAGAGATACACACACACACACATACAGAGATATACACACACATACATACAGAGATATACACACACACACACACAGAGACCCCCCCCCCAAGCTGTTAATCTGACTGCAGAAGCCTCATAAATCACTTAGTCTGCAGATAACGTCGATTAACTTTCCTGCTTTAAATAATCTAAAACACAATCAGACCCGACCCAGAAAACGGCTAAATACAACTGGAGAGACCTTTACTTTACCGTGACCGAACGGGAACACTCATTATGTAGGATATCAGTGGTTTCCCTGGGTATCTGTCAGTTTATGGGGTTGGAGATATGCTACTCTCTACACGCTAAAAGTAGTGATTATTTACATGGAGTCTAGTGGAGATATGCTACTCTCTACACGCTAAAAGTAGTGATTATTTACATGAAGTCTGGTGGAGATATGCTGATCTATACACGCTAAAAGTAGTGATTATTTACATGGAGTCTGGTGGAGATATGCTACTCTCTACACGCTAAAAGTAGTGATTATTTACATGGAGTCTGGTGGAGATATGCTGCTCTATACACGCTAAAAGTAGTGATTATTTACATGGAGTCTGGTGGAGATATGCTGCTCTATACACGCTAAAAGTAGTGATTATTTACATGGAGTCTGGTGGAGATATGCTGCTCTATACACGCTAAAAGTAGTGATTATTTACATGGAGTCTGGTGGAGATATGCTGATCTATACACGCTAAAAGTAGTGATTATTTACATGGAGTCTGGTGGAGATATGCTGCTCTATACACGCTAAAAGTAGTGATTATTTACATGGAGTCTGGTGGCATACCTGCCGCCTGTGCCGGGACTTTGAAGATGATGTATTTGGGCCGACCGCAGCCAATGATGGTGGTGCCCATGTTGTATGTGTTTCCCTCGTTGTCATAGTGAGGGTGGGCCGTCGCCAGGTTCAGGGTGATGTGGTTCCTGTAGTTTATCTGGAGGTTTGGCGGAGAGAGAGAGACTACGTTTATACACACACAGACATACGCAGACTTACACACAGCGACGGCTGGAGACCAGCGTACCCTGCCGACGGTTTCCAGGGTAACGGGGTCGATCTGGTTGATGTAGTTGATCTCGGAGGAGGCGTAGTAGTCGCGTCCGTAGCGGATGACGTTCACCAGGTTGTTGTCGGTGAAGTCGGGCGTCATGTTCCTCAGGTGGGACAGCATCCTGGTGGTGACAACCATGGTGTCATGGTGGTGTTGTCATGTTGTTGTCATGTTGTTGTCATGTTGGTGTCACGTTGTTGCTGTCATGTTGTTGTCATGTTGTTGTTGTGCCTGGAGAAGGGGCCCTTGCAGGAGTCGGGGGAAGTTGTCATGTTGGTGTTGTTGTCATGTTGGTGTTGTTGTCATGTTGTTGTTGTGCCTGGAGAAGGGGCCCTTGCAGGGGTCGGGGTAAGTTGTCATGTTGGTGTCATGTTGGTGTTGTTGTCATGTTGGTGTTGTTGTCATGTTGTTGTTGTACCTGGAGAAGAGGCCCTTGCAGGCGTCGGGGTAAGTTGTCATGTTGGTGTTGTTGTCATGTTGGTGTTGTTGTCATGTTGTTGTTGTACCTGGAGAAGAGGCCCTTGCAGGGGTCGGGGTATGTTGTCATGATGGTGTCATGTTGGTGTTGTTGTCATGTTGGTGTTGGTGTCATGTTGGTGTTGTACCTGGAGAAGAGGCCCTCGCAGGGGTCGGGGTAAGTTGTCATGTTGGTGTCATGTTGGTGTTGTTGTCATGTTGGTGTTGTACCTGGAGAAGAGGCCCTTGCAGGGGTCGGGGTATGTTGTCATGATGGTGTCATGTTGGTGTTGTTGTCATGTTGGTGTTGGTGTCATGTTGGTGTTGTACCTGGAGAAGAGGCCCTTGCAGGGGTCGGGGTATGTTGTCATGATGGTGTCATGTTGGTGTTGTTGTCATGTTGTTGTTGTACCTGGAGAAGAGGCCCTTGCAGGGGTCGGGGTATGTTGTCATGATGGTGTCATGTTGGTGTTGTTGTCATGTTGGTGTTGGTGTCATGTTGGTGTTGTACCTGGAGAAGAGGCCCTTGCAGGGGTCGGGGTATGTTGTCATGATGGTGTCATGTTGGTGTTGTTGTCATGTTGGTGTTGGTGTCATGTTGGTGTTGTACCTGGAGAAGAGGCCCTTGCAGGGGTCGGGGTAGACCAGGGTCCCGAACTCCGTGACCACGATCTTCCCGGCCTTCATGTTCCTCTTGTAGGTGTCGCTCTTCAGGAACTTACTCTTGTACGTCACCTTGCCTGGACAACAACATGACAACAACACGACACAACAACATGACAACAACATGAAACAACAACAAGACAACATGAAACAACAACAAGACAACAACATGACAACACGACACGACAACAACACGACACAACAACATAAAACAACATGACAGGACACAATAACATAACAACATGACACAACAACATAAAACAACATGACAGGACACAATAACATAACAACAAGACAACAACAAAATGACAAACCGACACAACAACAACATGACACAACAACATGACAACAACAAAATGACAACATGACACAATAACATGACAAAAACAACAAGACAACATCAACGTGATACAATAGCATGACAGCAACAGCAACATGACAACAACAACATGACACAATAACATGACAACAGCATGACACAATAACACGACAACAACAAGACACAACATGAAACAACACGACAACAACAACATGGTACAACAGGTAAGACCCCCAACAGCAGTCAGTTTAACTCCTCTACTCTGAGATGTGTCTTTGTGTGTGTCTGTGTGTATCTGTGTGTGTGTGTTACCATTAGAGAAGGTGAAGCTGTGGAGGAGGGCCATGCCATCAAACCAGTGGTTGTACTCCGAGTCTCCGAGAGAGAAGAGACCCGGACCGTTCCTCAGGAGAGTCCCCTGGAGCCAGGAGGGGACGGAGCCTCCACACACACACACACACGCACACACGCACACACGCACACACACAGACACACACACACACACAAGTTAGATTCTCTCTACATTACTCTGCTCAGATGACATCATGATGATGTCATGGCGGCGTCCCGGCCTCACCTGTTACCACGGCGTCCACCGGCTCGGCCGTTTCTGACCCGTTTCTCGAAAATAACGACTGCATGAAGCCTGTGTGTTGTGTCTTCTTCCCAGAATGCACAGCTCCGGTGACTGGACACTTGCTGACGGCGAGCAGCTGATCTTAAGTAGCAGCGCCCGTGTACGTGATGTTGCCGTGGCGATAGTGCCGTGGACTTCAGTCCTCGCCACAGTCTGAACGTCACACCTGGTTTATCTCCGGCAGCTAATTGGTTAAATTAGTTTACAGCTTTACAGCCTCTTATCACACACACACACACATACACACAGGCATGCACACACACACACAGGGATGCACACACACACACACACACACACACAGGCATGCACACACACACACACACAGGCATGCACACACACACACACACAGGCATGCACACACACACACAGGCATGCACACACACACACAGGCATGCACACACACACACACACACACACACAGGCATGCACACACACACACAGGCATGCACACACACACACACAGGCATGCACACACACACACACAGGCATGCACACACACACACAGGCATGCACACACACACAGGCATGCACACACACACACAGGCATGCACACACACACAGGCATGCACACACACACACACACAGGCATGCACACACACACAGTGACACACAGAGAGACACACACATTTGCAGTGATGTTGGATCATCAGAACTGTGACCTGCTGTGCGTGTCTGTCTCTCTATGTGTGTCTGCGTGTCTCTCTGTGTGTGTGCCTGTGTGTGTGTGTATCTGTGTGTGCGTGTGTGTGTGTGTCTGCGTGTATCTGTGTGTGTGTGTGTGTGTCTCTCTGTGTGTGTGTCTGTGTGTATATCTGTGTGTGTGTGTGTATATATGAATGAACCACTGTACTGATCTTCTTGGATGAAAAATGAAGTTTATTACAAACGACGACAGAGATCTGTTAGCAGCTGTTAGTTCTGTACAAATACTGCTGTTTGATTGGTTAGTTGAGTTCGAGTCAGCACCAAGACGTGGTCTCAAACAGCACCCCCCGTGCACCCCGACCCCGCCACACTTGTTTTCCAGGTTCCTGTATCCCAGTCAGTGTCCTCTAAAGCCCACCAGACTCCATGTAAATAATCACTACTTTTAGCCTGTATAGAGCAGCATATCTCCACCAGACTCCATGTAAATAATCACTACTTTTAGCATCCTTAAACACACTTCCTTCAAAGTGGACAGAAACTAAATAAAATTACCAAAAGCTGTCTTAGTTCATCTTTCCACTGTTCCACCAATCACCACTCTGGTCTGGTTGGAATAAACTCTTAATTCACCCATTTACATGTGGAGATATGCTGCTCTACACACGCTAAAAGTAGTGATTATTTACATGGAGTCTGGTGGAGATATGCTGCTCTATACACGCTAAAAGTAGTGATTATTTACATGGAGTCTGGTGGAGATATGCTGCTCTATACACGCTAAAAGTAGTGATTATTTACATGGAGTCTGGTGGAGATATGCTGCTCTATACACGCTAAAAGTAGTGATTATTTACATGGAGTCTGGTGGAGATATGCTGCTCTATACACACTAAAAGTAGTGATTATTTACATGAAGTCTGGTGGAGATATGCTGCTCTATACACGCTAAAAGTAGTGATTATTTACATGGAGTCTGGTGGAGATATGCTGCTCTATACACACTAAAAGTAGTGATTATTTACATGAAGTCTGGTGGAGATATGCTGCTCTATACACGCTAAAAGTAGTGATTATTTACATGGAGTCTGGTGGGTTTGGTGATGAAAAGGTCTATCTCTGTAGGGATCCATCCCATAATGTTGTCACA
>CM057260.1:15867351-15869851 GCA_029931835.1 Etheostoma nigrum
CATGCTTTTGGCCCCGTTAGCTTCATCGGGGAGTCATTGACTGTGTGTGTGTGTGTGTGTGTCAGTGTGCGCCGAGGGCGCTGCGTGCCACCCAGCCCTCGGCGGCCGGCGAGTCGCTGTTGGCGGGCCGGTACACCAGGCTCTGGCCCTGCTGATTGGACGCCAGGATCTGGACCTTCTCCCCCCGAAACACCGAGATCTCGTCCTCACGGACCGCCACGAAGTCCTGCTGGACCAGGACCAGCTCCTGTAGACCAGGTACACGTTAGGGTGTGTGTGTGTGTGTGTGTGTGAAAAAAAAGACGGGGAAACCGAACCTGGTCGTCCTGCTCGCTGTCGGGCGGGGGCTGAGTGGCGTGGCCGTTGGGCGTAGGCGGGGCCGACGGTGGTCGCCCTGACGACAGCGGCCGGGTTACGGAGATCCCGCCCTCTTTCCTCTGGTACTCGATGGGAGACTGGAGGGCTGCAGAGTCCAAACAGTTAGAATCAGGAGAGCAGCAAATCTCCACCAGACTCCATGTAAATAATCACTACTTTTAGCGTGTATAGAGCAGCATATCTCCACCAGACTCCATGTAAATAATCACTACTTTTAGCGTGTATAGAGCAGCATATCTCCACCAGACTCCATGTAAATAATCACTACTTTTAGCATGTATAGAGCAGCATATCTCCACCAGACTCCATGTAAATAATCACTACTTTTAGTGTGTATAGAGCAGCATATCTCCACCAGACTCCATGTAAATAATCACTACTTTTAGCGTGTATAGAGCAGCATATCTCCACCAGACTCCATGTAAATAATCACTACTTTTAGCGTGTATAGAGCAGCATATCTCCACCAGACTCCATGTAAATAATCACTACTTTTAGCGTATATAGAGCAGCATATCTCCACCAGACTCCATGTAAATAATCACTACTTTTAGCGTATATAGAGCAGCATATCTCCACCAGACTCCATGTAAATAATCACTACTTTTAGCGTATATAGAGCAGCATATCTCCACCAGACTCCATGTAAATAATCACTACTTTTAGCGTATATAGAGCAGCATATCTCCACCAGACTCCATGTAAATAATCACTACCTTTAGCGTGTATATGTATTACTCTTTAACTAAGAGGTCTATCTCTGTAGGGATCCATCCCATAATGTTGTGGGACAGGAAGTACGAACCTGACAGGAAGTTGTTCTGTGCGTCCAGCAGCGTGGAGATGGTCTCCACCCAGGTCATCTTGATGCTGGCTGAGGACGCCTGCAGCGTGAAGCGCTCCTCCGATCCCCGAGACCACAACACGAACTTACAGGGATCCCCGTCCACGCTGTCCTGCATCGCCAGGTAACTCACCTGGACACAGACAACACCCTTATATATATATATCCTAAGTACACAGCAGTATATACTAGTATATAAGTACACAGCAGTACCTTGATGCAGTTCTTGAACTGGTAACCCGGGTTACCGGAGCCTTTACGCAGCAGTTCGCTGAAGATGACGATCTGCTCGAAGAGGAAGACGCGTCTGTCTTTACTGCGAGACAGGACGCCTCCGTCCTGCTCCCACACGCAGAACGTCTCCTGCTGCAGCAGCTTCCCCTGGGACGTCAGCTTCCCCTGGAGGACAGGACAGGGGACAGGAGAGGAGGACAGGACAGGGGGAGAGGACAGGACAGGGGGAGAGGAGGACAGGGGACAGGAGAGGAGGACAGGACAAGGGGAGAGGAGAGGAGGACAGGAGAGGAGGACAGGGGGACAGGGCAGGGGGACAGGAGAGGAAGACAGTAGAGGAGGACAGGACAGGGGGAGAGTAGAGGAGGACGGGGACAGGGCAGGGGACAGGAGGGGAGGACAGGACAGGAGCCAATGTCAGTGTAGTGTTGCTAGTGGTTACCTTGGTAATGTCAGAGATGGGCAGATAGAGAGACAGACAGAGACACAGGTAAATAGGCAGACAGAGAGACAGAAAGACGGACAGGCAGAGAGACAGACGGACAGGCAGAGAGACAGACAGGTGTACCTCGTATCCCTGCAGGCGTCCCAGGTTCATCATGTCGTTGCAGCGTTTGGGGACGAGAGACATCAGCTCCACGGCTTTCTGCAGACACATCGTTACATAGTACAATCAACACCGCCGTCTCCATGACAACACCGCCTATGTGTTGTCACTTAGTGTCCCCTTAGTCCCTCCTAGTCATACAGCCAATCACAGTGCAGGATTCTTTTGTTTTGTAAGTGGGACTCACCTCGATGTCTTCACAGTCGAGTCCCGCTTTGGACGTATACTTGAGAAAATCCTGAAAGACAGACAGGCAGAGAGAGAGACATTTGGTCATTAAAGTGTCTCAGATGGGGACATGTGTCTCAGATGGGGACATGTGTCTGACCTTTAACAGCAGCTGGTATTTGGTGATTCTCTGGATCGGTTTGATCAGATAATCACTGATGGACATCCTGCAGCTGATCTCGTTCTGGATCTCCTGCAGAGGGGGGGGG
>CM057260.1:15874851-15974851 GCA_029931835.1 Etheostoma nigrum
GTTGAAAAAGTGACAAAAACATTGGGGAAAAGACACGAAAGGGTCGAAAAAGACGATAATAACGTAGATAAAAGCTTTTATTTTGAAATTTTGACTCAGAACAACCCGAGGGTTGACGGACGTGGGATGCAGCCAATGGCGTGCAGCCAAAGGGGCGGGGCTTAGCCTCTGTTATAACTCACCTCTGGCGGCGTTGGCGTTGGGGGGGGCGGAGGAGGCGTTGGGGAGGGCGGACGTAGCCGGCGTGCTGCCGGGGGTGGTGCAGGGGGGGGTCAGCCCCTCCATGTCGGCGGCGCTGTGCGAGTGGGACAGACAGAGGGCGCTCATCGGCACCAACCCCTCCTGCAAGAAACACACACACACACGTTAGCGCACACGCATGCTGGTAGCTTGTAGCTAAGCTAGCAGGAATGCTATGGCTGTTTGATGCTATGCTAACGTTAGCTCAAAGCACCATTCAACTGACAGCCTTTGTTGTGTTTGATGCTAGCTTGTAGCTAAGCTAACAGTGAAAATTACAGAAATCTCTTGTTAGCATCTCGGAGGCCCGTTACCTGGGGGGGCGTTTGATCCCGTTACCTGGGGGGGGCGTTTGATCCCGTTACCTGGGGGGGGGGGGCGTTTGATCCCGTTACCTGGGGGGGGGGGGCGTTTGATCCCGTTACCTGGGGGGTGGGGGAAGTTTGATCCCGTTACCTGAGGGGGCGTTTGATCCCGTTACCTGCGGGGGTGTTTGATCCCGTTACCTGAGGGGGTATTTGATCCCTTTACCTGGGGGGGCGTTTGATCCGTGGTTCTGGCCAGACACCACCCGGGCCGATCGGCTGAGCGCTCCACCAGCTCCACGGTCTGACCACAGCGGACGCTGAGCTCCCCTGCAGCGCCGGGGGAGAAATCTAACAACACCACCACTAACTCACAGCCCCCGGACAGCTGGAGAGGGAGACAGGCAGAGAGAGAGAGAGAGAGAGACAGGCAGGCAGGCAGGCAGAGAGAGAGAGAGAGAGAGAGAGAGAGAGAGACAAGCAGAGAGAGAGAGAGGTTAGACAGTTAGACAAACAGTATGGTGTCTGTGTGTGTGTGTGTGTGTGTGTGTGTGTGTTGAGCACATGTGCTCCAGCTGGTGTAGAAAACAAACACACCCTGAGAGAGTCAGCGGGGAATAACAGGGAGTTCCCCGTCCAACCCGACAAAAATCTTAAAAGGAATATATTTTAGAATAATAAATAAAAATATTAAAAAATATAAATAATTCCTGGAACCCAAAGAAATATATTTTTTAAATTAATTAAAAAAGTTAAAAAGTAAGAAGCAACTGTAAAAACATATTTTAATTAATTAAAATAATAATAATAATATTTTCTCCTGATGGTTCCAGGTCCTACGCTCCGAACACTGCCAACAGCCGGGGTCAGAGGTCACTGACCCCCCCCCAAGCCACTAACCCCCCCCACCAGCTGACCCTAACAGCAGGTAAAACAAATCAAACGTACCTCGAGAAGAGAGCAGAGAACAAGTTAACGTTGGAGAGAAGAATCAACAACTGAAGAGAGGAAACTCCCTCTCACACACACACACACACACACACACACACACACACACACTCCAGAGGGGTGTGACACACAGTCTCATGACCTCACCGCTGCTGCAGCTGGCTTTGTGTGTGTGTGTGTGTGTGTGTGTGTGTGTCTCTGTGTGTGTCTCTGTGTGTGTGTGTTACCTTGTCACTATCAGCTGTGTTCTGTGAGGTTCTGGAGGCGATGGAGACGGTGTCGGGCTGACTGCTGGCATCACCCAGACTGTCTGCATCCTCACTGGTGTCCCTGAGACAGACAGGGAGACAGAAATGGAGAGAGACAGACAGACAGACATGGAGACAGGTGGACAGAAATGGAGAGAGACAGACAGACAGACAGGGAGACAGGTGGACAGAAAGGGAGAGAGACAGACAGAGGGACAGTAGATGAATATGATTGGTTGACAGCCCTGTGATGTAATGGTGCGTGTGAGTGTGCGTGCCTGTGGATGTGTGTGTGTGTGAGTGAGTGCTTGTGTGCGTCTCTCTCTGTGCGTGTGTGTGTGTTGCTGTGTGTGGGAGTGTGAGTGAGTGCGTGTGTGCGTCTCTCTGTGTGGGTGTGTGTGTGTGTGTGTGTGGGTGGGTGTGTGTGTGGCTGTGTGGGTGTGTGTGGCTGGGTGTGGGTGTGTGTGTGTGCATCTCTGTGTGTGTGTGTGTGTGTGTGTGGGGCTGTGTGTGAGTGTGTGCGGCTGTGTGTGTGTGGATGTGTGTGGCTGTGTGTGAGTGTGAGTGAGTGCGTGTGTGCGTCTCTCTGTGCGTGTGTGTGTGTGTCTGACCGGCGGCTGATGCTGCGCTGTCGCCCCAGGGTGGGGTTGGGGGTCTTGGGGAGGGGGATGGGCTCCCTCAGCGCCCCCCTCAGGTGGCCCCTCCTCTCCTGGATCACCTGCCGGATGCTGCGGACCCACTCCTGCTTCAGCTCCAGCGAGGACGCCTGGGGACAGGGACAGGGACACGCGTTGCCATGGAAACCACAGGAGCTTAAACATGAGCAGGGTGCAGCTTCAGGACCGCCTGGTTAAGGTGTGTGTGTGTGTGTATATATATGTGTGTGTGTGTGTGTGTGTGTGTGTACCTTCAGGACCGTCTTGTTGTCTGATGTTGGTGTGCGTCCGACCCAGAGAGCGAACTTACAGGCGTCTCCCTCGATGTGCTCGGTCACCCCGAGCTCTGAGGTCTGAGAGACACACACACACACACACACACACACACACAGAGACACACACACACAGAGACACACACACACACGCACACACAAACACACGCACACACAAACACACACACAGAGACACGTACACACAGATACACATTTTATATATTTACCCTCAGTTGGCTCTTGTACAGGTACTATATTATATATATTGTGTATATTATGTGTATATTGTGTGTATAAGTACCCTCAGTTGGCTCTTGTACAGGTACTATATTATATATATTGTGTATATTATGTGTATATTGTGTGTATAAGTACCCTGAGGCGGCTCTTGTACAGGTACTATATTATATATATTAGTATATATTGTGTATATTATGTGTATATTGTGTGTATAAGTACCCTGAGGCGGCTCTTGTACAGGTACTATATTATATATATTGTGTATATTATGTGTATAAGTACCCTGAGGCGGCTCTTGTACAGGTACTATATTATATATATTATATATATTGTGTATATTATGTGTATATTGTGTGTATAAGTACCCTGAGGCGGCTCTTGTACAGGTACTATATTATATATATTATATATATTGTGTATATTATGTGTATATTGTGTGTATAAGTACCCTGAGGCGGCTGTTGTACAGGTACTATATTATATATATTATATATATTGTGTATATTATGTGTATAAGTACCCTGAGGCGGCTCTTGTACAGGTACTATATTATATATATTATATATATTGTGTATATTATGTGTATATTGTGTGTATAAGTACCCTGAGGCGGCTCTTGTACAGGTACTATATTATATATATTATATATATTGTGTATATTATGTGTATATTGTGTGTATAAGTACCCTGAGGCGGCTCTTGTACAGGTACTTGGTGCGTCCCGCTGAGTCTTTGATCTCTTTGCTGAAGATGAGTGACAGCTCAAACAGGAAGAGATGTCGGTCCCGCCCCTTCCTGATCAGGGACTTGGGCTCCCAGACCAGGAAGGAGTCCTGCAGGAGGAGCTCGCCCTGGACCTCCAGACCCTCCTCCAGACCTGCAGGGACAGGAACATAAAACCCTACTACAAAATAAAAGCCCTGGACCTCCAGACCTGCAGGGACAGGAACCTAAAACCCTACTACAAATTAAAAGCCTTACAGTTGCTACAAAATAAAAGCCCTACAGCTCCTACAAAGTAAAAGCCCTACAGCTACTACAAAGTAAAAGCCCTACAGCTACTACAAAGTAAAAGCCCTAAAGCGGCTTAAAAATAAGAGCCCTGTTACCTTCCAGCATGCTAACGTGCATAGCATCGTTAGCTCTCTTGGGGACGCTCAGCATCACATCCAGGCCTTCTTTAATCTCCCCTTTCCCCTCCTCGCAGCACGCCAGCAGCTCCTACACACACACACACAGAGGCAGAGAATGAGACACACACAGACACACATACACACACACATCAGTCAGTTCCCAGAGAACCCGGTGTGTGGGTGTGTGTGTGTGTGTGTGTCTGTCTCTGTGTGTGGGTGTGTGTGTGTGTGTGTGTGTGTAGCACCTTGAGCAGCAGCTGGTACTTGGTGATCCTCTGGACCGGTTTGATCAGAGCGGAGGACAGCGAGTTGGACAGACCGTGTCTCCTCTGGACCTCCTGAAGACACAGAGGACAGGACTGTCTCTTAACCCGCGGACGCTGCAGCGCCACGCGGCGTAGGACGGTGAGTCACACATGAGACAGACAGACACAGAGAGAGAGAGACAGACAGAGAGACAAACAGACAGGTAGACAGACAGACACAGAGAGAGAGACAGACACAGAGAGAGAGAGAGAGAGAGACAGACAGACAGACAGGTAGATAGAGAACCTGGAAGAAGCCCATGCCGTGCTGCTGGATCAGTAGACTGGAGTCCGGCTTGTTTCTGCAGTATGTTACATACATGTGGAACTTATCAGCCTGTAACACACACACACACACACAGACACACACACACACAGCATCATTACTACATGTTATTACTGGTTATTCTTATTGTTCACGGCTTTGTTTACATGTGTAAAGCGGTTACCCAGGTAACGAAGCAATGGCCGACGTCCTCGGGGAGCTGCTCGTAGTTCTCCAGCTCCTTCAGGAAAATACTGCAAGACACACAGTACATATCAGTATATGTACACACACATATATACACGCAGATGTTTCCCTGGCAACGCGTCTCAGAAACTGGACTCGGGGTCTGGACCACGTGTACAACTCACGCTTTCACAATACTTTTTGCAACATTGTTTTTACACTTTTGGTCTAAATTTCTTTTGCATTTTTTCTAATTGTTTTCAGCAGTTTCTGCCGCTTTTCTCCTGTGATCACTGCGGATCTGATGACTGTCTCTATGAGGACCAGAGTGTGTGTGAGACCAGGACCAGGACCAGGACCTGTTGTGGAACTCGTAGATGTCCTGGATGTTCCCAAACACGACGTCGTCCTTGTTGGCGAGGCCCAGCGGGACGTCCTCGGAGCCGCTCGTCATCTCCCACAGGTACGTCTGCAGAACAGGGGACTGTCAGGAAGTACTCACAGTACTAGAGTACTACTCCCAGTACTACTCGGAGTACTACTACTCAGAGTACTACTCGGAGTACTCGGGACAGTGGTGTTGTACCTCGATGCACTCCTGAAGATCTCTGACGTAGACGCGTTCTGTCTGAAGCAGCTCGGCCATGATGTACCTGAGAACACACACACACACACACACACACACACACACACACACACACACACACACACACAGACACACACACACACACACACATCCAGTTTCATCCTCTTCATATTAAATGTGAATGTCGTGCTGTTCAACATGTCTAACCAATCAGATCTCTCAGTATCACGCCGACCAATGAGACTCCTGGTAGTAAAAGGCCGACCAATGAGACTCCTGGTAGTAAAAGGCCGACCAATGAGACTCCTGGTAGTAAAAGGCCGACCAATGAGACTCCTGGTAGTAAAAGGCCGACCAATGAGACTCCTGGTAGTAAAACGCCGACCAATGAGACTCCTGGTAGTAAAACGCCGACCAATGAGACTCCTGGTAGTAAAACGCCGACCAATGAGACTCCTGGTAGTAAAACGCCGACCAATGAGACTCCTGGTAGTAAAACGCCGACCAATGAGACTCCTGGTAGTAAAACGCCGACCAATGAGACTCCTGGTAGTAAAACGCCGACCAATGAGACTCCTGGTAGTAAAACGCCGACCAATGAGACTCCTGGGAGTAAAACGCCGACCAATGAGACTCCTGGTAGTAAAACGCCGACCAATGAGACTCCTGGTAGTAAAACGCCGACCAATGAGACTCCTGGTAGTAAAACGCCGACCAATGAGACTCCTGGTAGTAAAACGCCTGAGCCAACCTGAGACTCCTGGTAGTAAAACGCCGACCAATGAGACTCCTGGTAGTAAAACGCCGACCAATGAGACTCCTGGTAGTAAAACGCCGACCAATGAGACTCCTGGTAGTAAAACGCCGACCAATGAGACTCCTGGTAGTAAAACGCCGACCAATGAGACTCCTGGTAGTAAAACGCCGACCAATGAGACTCCTGGTAGTAAAACGCCGACCAATGAGACTCCTGGTAGTAAAACGCCGACCAATGAGACTCCTGGTAGTAAAACGCCTGACCAATGAGACTCCTGGTAGTAAAACGCCGACCAATGAGACTCCTGGTAGTAAAACGCCGACCAATGAGACTCCTGGTAGTAAAACGCCGACCAATGAGACTCCTGGTAGTAAAACGCCGACCAATGAGACTCCTGGTAGTAAAACGCCGACCAATGAGACTCCTGGTAGTAAAACGCCGACCAATGAGACTCCTGGTAGTAAAACGCCGACCAATGAGACTCCTGGTAGTAAAACGCCGACCAATGAGACTCCTGGTAGTAAAACGCCGACCAATGAGACTCCTGGTAGTAAAACGCCGACCAATGAGACTCCTGGTAGTAAAACGCCGACCAATGAGACTCCTGGTAGTAAAACGCCGACCAATGAGACTCCTGGTAGTAAAACGCCGACCAATGAGACTCCTGGTAGTAAAACGCCGACCAATGAGACTCCTGGTAGTAAAACGCCGACCAATGAGACTCCTGGTAGTAAAACGCCGACCAATGAGACTCCTGGGAGTAAAACGCCGACCAATGAGACTCCTGGGAGTAAAACGCCGACCAATGAGACTCCTGGGAGTAAAACGCCGACCAATGAGACTCCTGGGAGTAAAACGCCGACCAATGAGACTCCTGGTAGTAAAACGCCGACCAATGAGACTCCTGGTAGTAAAACGCCGACCAATGAGACTCCTGGTAGTAAAACGCCGACCAATGAGACTCCTGGTAGTAAAACGCCGACCAATGAGACTCCTGGTAGTAAAACGCCGACCAATGAGACTCCTGGTAGTAAAACGCCGACCAATGAGACTCCTGGTAGTAAAACGCCGACCAATGAGACTCCTGGTAGTAAAACGCCGACCAATGAGACTCCTGGTAGTAAAACGCCGACCAATGAGACTCCTGGTAGTAAAACGCCGACCAATGAGACTCCTGGTAGTAAAACGCCGACCAATGAGACTCCTGGTAGTAAAACGCCGACCAATGAGACTCCTGGTAGTAAAACGCCGACCAATGAGACTCCTGGTAGTAAAACGCCGACCAATGAGACTCCTGGGAGTAAAACGCCGACCAATGAGACTCCTGGTAGTAAAACGCCGACCAATGAGACTCCTGGGAGTAAAACGCCGACCAATGAGACTCCTGGGAGTAAAACGCCGACCAATGAGACTCCTGGGAGTAAAACGCTGACCAATGAGACTCCTGGTAAGAAAACGCTGACCAATGAGACTCCTGGTAGTAAAACGCCGACCATGAGATGAGGACTGACCATGTGGAGTAAAACGCTGACCAATGAGACTCCTGGTAGTAAAACGCTGACCAATGAGACTCCTGGCAGTAAAACGCCGACCAATGAGACTCCTGGGAGTAAAACGCTGACCAATGAGACTCCTGGTAGTAAAACGCTGACCAATGAGACTCCTGGTAGTAAAACGCCGACCAATGAGACTCCTGGGAGTAAAACGCTGACTCACTCCTTCTTGCGGGCACAGCGCCTCTTCTCGTCGCTGACCTGGTGACCCGGGTCCGACAGGTTCACCTCGGGGTCCGAGTCTGACAGACTGTTGGGGATCAGCTCCAGCTCCAGGTCCTTATTGTCCTGAAAGAAACCACACAGCACGCCATCTACCCACAATGCACTGCTGCTGCACGTCCAGCCCGTATCATGTAACAGTCTCCTACCCACAATGCACTGCTGCTGCACGTCCAGCCCGTATCATGTAACAGTCTCCCCAAGTCAAATGTAAGACTATTCTTTATGAATGACATTCAACAACTACCGTAAGTATTATAATATGCAGTACCGTATTCAATATAATATACAGTACTGTATTATTATAACATACAGTACCGTAATTAATATAATATACATTACCGTAATTATTGTAATATACAGTGCCAAATTTATTATATTATATTACAGTATTTATTATAATATACAGTACCGTATTTTCCGTGCTATAAGTGTAACAGTGTGTTTTTTTCTGTATGTGTGTGTGTGTGTGTCTCCGTGTGTGTGTGTGTGCGTATGTGTGTGTCTCTGTGTGTTGTTCTCTGTGTGTGTGTCTCTCCGTGTGTGTGTGTGTTGTTCTCTGTGTGTGTGTCTCTCCGTGTGTGTGTGTGTGTCTCTGTGTGTTGTTCTCTGTGTGTGTGTGTGTGTGTCTCTGTGTGTTGTTCTGTGTGTCTCTGTGTGTGTGTGTGTTGTTCTCTGTGTGTGTGTGTGTGTCTCTGTGTGTTGTTCTGTGTGTCTCTGTGTGTGTGTGTGTGTGTGTCTCTCCGTGTGTGTGTGTGTCTCTGTGTGTTGTTCTTTGTGTATGTGTGTCTCTGTGTGTTGTTCTCTGTGTGTTGTTCTCTGTGTGTGTGTCTCTGTGTGTGTGTGTGTGTGTGTGTGTGTGTGTCTCTGTGTGTGTACCTGTGAGCAGCCGCCCAGCGCTGCCTCCAGCAGGTGGCGGTACTGGCCCATGCGGACGGTGAAGTCCCGGTAACGTTTGTCCACGGCGGAGACGCAGCGACGCAGCTCGTTGCGGTGGGCGTGGCCTTTGGCCAGCATGCTCTCAGCCAATTGGATCAGCAGGTGAACTTTCTCCTGGGTGTTCTGGCGGAGAGATGGTGAACGGGTACATCACATAAAACACACAAAGATGAGAAGTAGGGGTGGGTGTGTGTTTGTGTGTGTGATGTACCTGCTTGGTGTGTGTGTGTCTCTGAGTGTGTGTGCGCGCGTGCATGTGTATGTGTGTGTTAACACCTTGGCAGACACACAGAACTCTCTGTGTTGGTTCAGCAGTTCTTGCGTCTCAGCCATCGTTGCCCCCGGCGACGTGTGTGTGGCCAGGTAGTGGTCGCCCGACTGCTGCAGCCAATCAAGAGCCTGCAACGACAAAACACATGTCAAGGGACACACACAGCAGGAAGAGGAGTGTGTGTGTGCGTGTGTGTGTGTGTGTACCTGCTGTGTGTGGTTCTGGAACATCAGGTATTGTTGACATTGATCCAGTCGACGTTTCTTCAACGTCCAGAAATGAAGAACTCTGTTTTCTCTCTGGAGCAACTCACTGAGGATACCTGCACACACACAGAGACACACACACACACACACACACACACACCCTGGATCAGGACGACTCCTGCTGCTACTCCTCAACATGACTCATGTGTTTCCCCGTGTTGGTTTCACCTTTGACCTGTTGCTCCGGTACCCTGGAGTGCCCGGTGACCTCGCTGACCCCCGTCACCCCGGAGACGGTGACGCTGTGGCCCGAGATGTTCGCCATGGTGACGCTGTTGCGATGGATGTACTTGAGGAAAACTTCGGCGTTCCTCCTGGCCAGAGTGCAGGCCTGTGGGTGATATACCATTATATAGGGAGAGACAGACAGGTAGGGGAGAGACAGACAGACAGGCAGAGAGACAGACAGGTAGGGGAGAGACAGACAGACAGGCAGAGAGACAGACAGGTACCTTGAGGAAGGCCTCCTTCTGCTCCATGTGCTTGGAGACCAGCGGCAGCAGCAGCTCCGGCTGGCGGTCTCCTCCTGAACACCAGTCCTCCTCCCTCCGGTACTCCTGCTCCAGGCTCTCCAGCACGCCACACACCTGGGGGGCGAGACCAGGGGCAAGACAGGTAGGGGAGGGGGGGGGGGGGGAGACAGGAGGGGGGGAGACAGACATCATCCCAACTGTCTGCATCCTCGCTGCTCTCCCTGAGAAACAGACAGACAGGCAGAGAGAGAGACAGACAGGCAGGCAGACAGACAGGTACCTGCTGGGACGTCCTGTAGAAGGCTGCCGAGGCGTTGACCAGCTTGAGTCTGTCTTCGATCCTCAGCATCAGCGTCTGCCAGTGCAGCGCCACCGTCTGGGCACACGCCCTCACTGCATCGGGGTCGTAGTGCCCGGACCTGGGGGGGGGGGGGGGGTAAGTTACTATGGAGAGGACTGTTGTTACACACACACACACACACACACACACACACACACACACACACACACACACACACACTGACCTGACGAGCAGCTCTGCTCTCTGCTGCAGGGCCAGAGCCACCTGGTGGGTCCTCTGGAGAGAGTCAGCATGCAGCAGAGCCTGGAGAGAGAGACAGGTCAGCTCTGAGAGACAGGTCAGCTCTGAGAGAGAGAGACAGGTCAGCTCTGAGGAGAGAGAGGTCTGTCTGTCTGTGTGTGTGTGTGTGTGTATAGTGTGTGTGTGTGTGTGTGTAGTAACCTCTATGGCCTGCTGGAGGCGCTCATGCTCCCTCTGCAGCTGCTCGGCTTCAGACAGACAGCTGGAGTTCAACATGCAGGACGACAGCATGACCTCGCCCTCGGAGATCCAGCCCAGCACCTGAGAGACAGACAGACACGGGGGGAGAGACAGACAGGCAGACGGAGACAGACAGGCAGACGGAGAGACATACAGTTGGAGAGACAGACAGGCAGACGGAGACAGACAGGTGGAGAGAGAGACAGTACCTGGATGTTACTTGGATATATAAGTAAGTAGTAAAAAATAAAGTGTGTGTGTCTCTCTGTGTGATTGTGTGTGTGAGTGTGATTGTGTGTGAGTGTGATTGTGTGTGTGTGTGTGTGTGTGTGTGTGTGTACCTGTTTGACCTGGCTCTGCAGGTGTCTCAGCTGCAGGTTCTGCTCCAGGTGTGTGTGTGTGTGATCTGCGATCTGCTGCAGCTCCTTCTGTTTGTCCTGCAGGAGGCGCTGCAGCTCCTCCACCTGGGAGGAGAGCCCGCCCTCCACCTCCGACAGCTCGATACCTGACACACACACACACACAGACACACACACACATATACACACACAAACACACACACACAGACACACACATATACACACACACACACACACACACACACACACACGACACACACTTCGACCGTCAGAATGAGGACATTTCAGAGGCATCGGGATGAAACTGTGTGTGTGTGCGTGAGTGTGTGTGTGTGTGTTTTAATCTCTATTCATGTGTGTTTTTCTCGTGTGTGTCTGTGTGTTTTCTACACTGCAAATTCAATACGGGGGTTTCCATGGGGACCAGCTGTGTGCTTCAGAGAGCAGTTTCCATAGCAACCCCATCCCCCTTTTCCCCCTTCCCCCCATTATCCTCTCTGCCCCCCCCCTCCCCCCGAGCCGGTCAGACTGACTGTGCCTAATGCTTTCTGGCCTCATTACAGCGACCTCGTTTGCACTGCCAACTGACGCCATCACAGACCGCTGGAGCCCCCCCCCACCTTAGCCCCCCTCAAGGAAAGCCCCCCCTTCTTTTTAAACATAAATACATCTGCAGACTCCATGTAAAAAACACTAATTTAAGGGTCGTAACGTACACGCAGACAGAGACGCCCCCCCACTCAGTAACCTCCTGTCTGAGGGTCCCGTGGGCTCCACCACGGCCACGCCTCTTCAGGAGATATCTCAAAAACATGGTGGGTGTTGCCATGGCGACTCTTACCTGACGCCTGGACCTCTGTGATGTACTGCTGCAGGTCGTGACCCTGCTGGATGACCTCATAGATCATGTTGTTCATAGCCAGCCGTCGCTCCATGTGCCTGCCGACAACCAATCAATTAGTCAATCAATCAACTAATTAGTCAATCAATCAACTAATTAGTCAATCAATCAACCAACCAATCAATCAACCAATCAATCAACCAGGTGTCTCACCTGTGGATGCGCTGCTGTGCTAGCGTTAGCACCTCCGGGCTAGCCTCCACCCAGCCCAGCGCTAGCTTGTCCTGGTTAGCGTCTGCTAGCCGCGGCGACGCTAGCTTCTCGGCGGAGAAGTCCTGCGACTGTTTGTGGAGGTCCTGCTTCCAGGCGTCTATCTCCCCCGTTACCTAGGAAACGCATCCCAGTAGTTACACACCATCCAGCTGCTAAGGAGCATATTAATGAGTCCTAACGAGGCGCGGACCTCCAGCGTGCACTGCTGCAGGATGCGGAGCTGCAGGTGGACGTCCAATCGGATCTTCCTCTGGTGGAAGAGCTCCTCCAGCTGAGCGTGGGACTCCTCCAGCTGCTGCAGCACTGTCTCCACCTGGGCCACCGAGCTGCCCTGGGGCCTGAAACAAACGCACCTGCACAGGTTAGACAGGCTCAGGTACATAGCACCTTCTTCTTCTTCTTCTCTTTTATTGGCTGACGTTCAGAGATTTTGTCGCTTTTCTAGAAGTTTGTGTCGCTTCCGTTTTAGGGGGGATTTTTGCGTACGCACACACACGCTCACACACAGACACACACACACACGCTCATACACACACACACGCTCACACACAGACACACACACATACACGCACGCACACACACACACACACACAGACGCACACATATACACATTCAATTTTTTGAAATGCACCCCCCGTGCTCACGGCGGGTCGCGTCTCCCTGCGCTACACCTTCAGCACGTCGTAACGGGCGGAGACAGGAAGTCAGCAACTCAGGGGATTTGTAGTTCTGTTTCTAGGAACTACATCCTATTATATTGTGCGATCACATGTGAATTCACGAGATTTCGTGGGTCCGTGTGAACAGCAGTTGAACTACCCCCCGAGTATGGTGTCCTGGTGCGTTCGTGGCGCTGAGGCGCATGAATCAAACGCACCCACGCTGTGTGTGTACCTGAGTTGCAGGATGAGGTCTTCTCCTTCCCGGATGACACTCATCGCAGCTTCCTGTGGGTCAGGGTTAGAGGCGGGGTTAGTGTGGGGTTAGAAGGGAGGGGTCAGGGGGTGTTAGGTTGCCATGACGACGAGGGGGTGGGGGGGTACCTGTGTGTTAGCCTGCTGCTGCTGCTGTTGGCTGATCAGAGTCTGCAGAGCGTCGACGGTGTCGGGACAAACGGACACGTCTGAGGAGAGCTGCTTCTGGAGGCCGTCCACCCACGCTGACAGCTGGGGGGGAGAGGAGAGGAAGAGAGGAGGAGGAAGAAGAGGAGGAAGAAGAGGAGGAGGAGGAAGAGGAGGAAGAAGAGGAGGAGGAGGAGGAAGAAGAAGAGGAGGAGGACGATTACAGAGAGTGGAAATTGTATCAATAATTACAAAGATAATGCTTCTGATTGTGTGTGTGTGTGTGTGTGTTACCTCCTTGGTGTGTGTGTAGAAAGACACAGCTAGGTCCAGTAGCAGCTTCCTCTGTTCCACTCTCTGGATGAACGCCTAGACACACACACACACGCACGCACGCACATACACACACACGCACGTACATATACACACACACACACATATATATACAAACACACATTAACATAAAGCTGCAGCTGCTTTACAGAAAGAAGGCCTTTCAATATGATGTATCTGTCTGTCTTCTGCCTGTCTGTCTCGCTCTGCCTGTCTGTCTTCTGCCTGTCTGTCTCTCTCTCTCTGTCTGTCTCTCTCTGCCTGCCTGTCTGTCTCTCTCTGCCTGTCTGTCTCTGCCTGCCTGTCTGTCTCTCTCTGTCTGTCTGTCTCTCTCTGTCTGCCTGTCTGTCTCTCTCTGCCTGCCTGTCTGTCTCTCTCTGCCTGCCTGTCTGTCTGCCTGTCTGTGTGTACCTGCATGCGGAGCTCCAGGTCTCTGGCTGCCTGGTAGATCTCGTCCTCCTCGCACTCTCCAGACTGAGCCAGCTGATCAGCTGCTTCCAGAAGCTTCTCAGCATTAGTGTAAGTGTTCTGAGACAAACACACACACACACAGCACACAGACACACACACACACACACATTTATGTAAGACATGATGATGAAATAAGATCCATAAAGGAGGCGGCGAGCGGATGTGCATGGGGGCGTGTGGGGGTGGGGGGCGTGGTTACCTGGGCGACCTGCTGGAAGTCGTCGTGGCGTTTCTGCAGAGCTCTCGCCCGGTGCAGAGACTTCCCCACACCGCTGTGTTTGTTCAGGAAAACCTCTCCATGCTGCTCCACCCAGTCCAGCACCTGAGAGACAGACAGGCAGGGAGACAGGCGGAGACACAGACAGACAGGTTTTTCTATTTGAGCCCATGTGACCTCACTGAGATCCATTAACTCTGGGAGTCCATGAAACAACTTCCTGTGTGAATGTGCCGAGTCGTAGCCGTGTGAATGTGCCGAGTCGTGAATGTGCAGAGTCGTAGCCGTGTGAATGTGCCGAGTTGTGAATGTGCCGAGTCGTAGCCGTGTGAATGTGCCGAGTTGTGAATGTGCCGAGTCGTAGCCGTGTGAATGTGCCGAGTCGTGAATGTGCAGAGTCGTAGCCGTGTGAATGTGCCGAGTCGTAGCCGTGTGAATGTGCCGAGTTGTAGCCGTGTGAATGTGCCAAGTCGTAGCCGTGTGAATGTGCCGAGTTGTAGCCGTTGGCATGTGCCGAGTCGTAGCCGTGTGAATGTGCCGCCGTGTGAATGCGCCGAGTCGTGAATGTGCCGAGTCGTGAATGTGCCGAGTTGTAGTCGTTTGAATGTGCCGAGTTGTGAATGTGCCGAGTCGTAGCCGTGTGAATGTGCTGAGTCGTGAATGTGCCGAGTCGTAGCCGTGTAAATGCGCTGAGTCGTAGCCGTGTAAATGCACTGAGTTGTAGCCGTGTAAATGCGCTGAGTTGTAGCCGTGTAAATGCGCTGAGTTGTAGCCGTGTAAATGCGCTGAGTTGTAGCCGTGTGAATGTGCCGAGTTGTAAATGTGCCGAGTCATAGCCGTGTGAATGCGCTGAGTCGTACCTGTCTGACGTCCTGCTGAAACACGCAGAGCTGCAGGCGCTGGTGGAGGCGGAGCTTACGGTGCTGCCACGCCCCCTCCACCTCGTGATGACCCTGCAGACAAAGAGAGAGGGACACGTTCAGCCTGTCTGTCTGTCTGTCTGTCTGTGGGTCAGATGTGAGACAGGTTAACGTGCGTACCTGCATGACCTGGTGCAGAGTTCCCATGATGCCGTGCGTGGCAGCAGTGAAGTCTGGTTTGGCCGAGTCGTCGGAGTCGTCGGAACGCTGGAGAACGTCTAGTAAAGCTTTCCCACTCTCACTCACCTACGCACACACACACACACACACACACACACACACACACACACACACACACACACACACACACACACACACACACACACACACAACCGCACACGCACACACAACCACACGCACGCACGCACACACACACACGACAGACAGACACACAGATACACAGATACACACACACACACACACACAACAGACAGACAGACACACACGCACACACACAGTATTATGAAACACACACATAACAACCTAAATCATCAAGAATCACAAAGACACGTATAGAGATAGACAGACAGACAGGCAGGTATGTGGACAGACAGACAGACAGACAGACAGGTACCTGTGTGTAGTTGGCTGAGATTTCCTCGTTGAGTTCCTGGTGCTTCTTGGTCGCAGCTTCCAGCTCGGCTGTTGCCGTTGGCAACGAACCTTCAGAGCACGCCTGAACCCAACCCTCCACTCTGAGCAGGAACTGGACACACACACACACACACACACATATACACACATATGCACACACAGACACACACACACAGACACACACACACACAGTCACAGACGGGTGGAGACAGGTAGATTGGTAGAGAGACAGCCGGACGTGATAACACACCTGCTCCGCCCCCTGGTGGAAGCCGGTTGCCATGGCGAGCGTGTTGCTGCGCTCTTCCAGCGCCGTCGTCAGGGACTTCCAGTCTTCCTGTAACCGTGACGACACCTTGGCGATCCGCTCGGCCCCGTAGTGGCCGGCCTCCGCCAGCCGCGCCGCCACCGTCACCACGCTGTCCACGTTCACGCTGCCGTTCTGCACAGAGACTCATTCGGTAAACACCCGGAGCTAAGCATTATGGGATGGAAATCACATAATCACAGAAATCACCATCACCAAACCCACCAGACTCCATGTAAATAATCACTACTTTTAGCGTGTATAGAGCAGCATATCTCCACCAGACTCCATGTAAATAATCACTACTTTTAGCGTGTATAGAGCAGCATATCTCCACCAGACTCCATGTAAATAATCACTACTTTTAGCGTGTATAGAGCAGCATATCTCCACCAGACTCCATGTAAATAATCACTACTTTTAGCGTGTATAGAGCAGCATATCTCCACCAGACTCCATGTAAATAATCACTACTTTTAGCATGTATAGAGCAGCATATCTCCACCAGACTCCATGTAAATAATCACTACTTTTAGCGTGTATAGAGCAGCATATCTCCACCAGACTCCATGTAAATAATCACTACTTTTAGCGTGTATAGAGCAGCATATCTCCACCAGACTCCATGTAAATAATCACTACTTTTAGCGTGTATAGAGCAGCATATCTCCACCAGACTCCATGTAAATAATCACTACTTTTAGCATGTATAGAGCAGCATATCTCCACCAGACTCCATGTAAATAATCACTACTTTTAGCGTGTAAATAGCAGCATATCTCCACCAGACTCCATGTCAAAGACTGTTGTTCCCATCAGGCTCCAGGGTGGAAAGAAAGACAGACTGACCATGCAGTTGGCGGTGAAGTGCTGGTGTTGTGTCTGGAGGTCGAGGGCGTGCTGGTGGTTCTGCCCGACCTCGGCCAAACTTTGCACGAACAGCTCCTTGCTGTGAGCGATCCACTCCGACATCTGAGACACACACACAGGGAGAGGAAGGTTACACTTTACTCCAGACTCCTAATTCATCAGTGATAGGAACATGTCCTTATTTATAACAGCATGTAGCAGACAGGTATGGAGCTGGAAGCTGATATTATTATTATTATTATTATTATTATTATTATTATATTACAGGAAACTAACAGCAGAAACAGCAAAACAGCTACATAAACCTTATGTAAAAAGCAACAAGAAAATGCAACAAAAAACTACAAAAATGTCCAAAAAAGCGTGTGTCATGGAGCAGCGGTGTGTGTCTGTGAGTATGTGTGTATGTATATCTGTGTGTGTGTGTGTGTGTGTGTGTATCGCTGTCTATCGGTCTCTGTGTGTGTGTATACATCTATGTATCTGTGTGTGTGTATCTGTGTGTGTGTGTGTGTGTGTATATATCTGTGTGTGTGTGTGTGTATATCTGTGTGTGTATATCTGTGTGTGTGTATATATCTGTGTGTCTGTGTGTGTGTGTGTGTGTGTATATCTCTGTCTGTGTGTGTGTGTGTCCCACCTTGGCGGCGTCCTGCTGGAACAGGTGCAGCTGCAGCCCCTGGTCCAGGTGCAGCTTCCTGTCGCTCCAGCCCTGCAGCAGGTGTCCCCGCGCCGCCTGCAGCCGCTCCAGCAGCGCCGCCGCCCTCGGCGCCGCGCTCTGGAAGTCGGCGCCGCCCGACAGCCAGCTGCCGTGGCTGCAGCAGCCGTCGCCGGGGGCGTCGCCGTGGGGCGGGCCCAGGCGCATGCGCTGCAGCAGGCTCCGCCCCTCTCGCTCCAGGGCGTCCACCGGCGCCGTGGCGATGGTGTTACGGAGACGGCCGTGTTCCTCCAGGAGTCTGGGGGGGGGGACATTATGACATCACTACCACGGCACATGCCAACCCGGCCAAAAGCCTGTGAGAGTGTGTGTCTGTGTGTGTCTGTGTGTCTCTATATGTGTGTGTGTTAGCTATCTGACCTGCGGGCCTCCTCCACGTCCTGGGGCTCGGCTGTGCGGGTCAGCCCGGCCTCCAGCTGCTCCAGCTGGGCCAGCAGCGCGGCGGCGGCCCCCGTGAACTCCTCCAGCCCCAGACGCAGCTCGGTCCACTCCACGTGGTCGTACTCCAGGGACCCCCCCAGGTCAGAGGTCAGCTGGGAGGGGTCCACGAGGCGGGACAGCCCCTCCACCGACACCAGGCTCGTCTGCACACACAAGGTTATACAATACATTATATATTATATCATTTATATATATATATATATATATCACCCATTGACAGAGAGGAGCCAGAAATGATCCGATATGTAATTAATGAAATGATCACGTGTTTTAACTTTAGCAAGTTCAGTCTTAAAAAATGTTATTGTGAAATAGCACTTTTTTTTTTTGACAACATAACGTAACACACACACACAAAATGCTGAATTGAATAAATGTGTCATAATCCCTCTCTCTCTCTCTCTCCCTCCCTCTCTCTCTCTCTCCCCCTCTCTCTCTCTCTCCCTCTGTCTCTCCCTCTCTCTCCCTCCCTCCCTCTCTCTCTCTCCCCTCCCTCCCTCTCTCTCTCTCTCCCTCCCTCCCTCTCTCTCCCCCTCCCTCCCTCTCTCTCTCCTCCCTCCCTCCCTCCCTCCCTCTCTCTCTCTCTCCCTCCCTCCCTCTCTCTCTCTCTCCCTCCCTCCCTCTCTCTCTCCCTCTCTCTCCCTCCCTCCCTCTCTCTCTCTCTCTCTCCCTCCCTCTCTCTCTCTCCCCCTCCCTCCCTCTCTCTCTCTCTCTCTCCCTCCCTCCCTCTCTCTCTCCCTCCCTCCCTCTCTCTCTCTTTCTCTCTCTCCCTCCCTCCCTCTCTCTCTCTCTCTCCGTGACCGTTATAGCAACAGCCGGGTGCTTGGAGTTGCTATGGCAACAGCTGGCTAACCGCCGCTAGCTTAGCTTTAGCTCAACGGTCCGAGCAATAATCACTTATATAATTACACTTTGACACTTCTACCCAAAATCAGCACTTACCAGCAGCAGGCACACGCCTCAGGACCTTAGCGAATGTCACTTTTCAACTTTGTCTTTACACTTAAGAACAATAAGCGCCTAGATAAATCACGGAGCTAACTTTACATCGCCGCGGTTATTCACGGTAACAAACCGTTACTAATGTACCAAAACACCGTAGAATATTACACACAGAACACACGAAACTTTACCGGGGCCCGGGGACATTTCTCCCCTAAAAGAGAGATTAAAACACGGTGAGTCCGTCGACTGGCCTTCTGGAAAGTTCCTCAGACGTTGGGCCGAAACCAACCGTTAATATACGTAACGTAACCCACGTACGATCTCTAATATACAGTACGTAATATACAGTACGTAATATACAGTACGTAACGTAACCCACGTACGATCTCTAATATACAGTACGTAATATACAGTACGTAACGTAACCCACGTACGATCTCTAATATACAGTACGTAATATACAGTACGTATGTGTGTGTGTGTGTGTGTGTGTACGTAACGTAACTAACGGATAGACTGTATATATATTGACGGTCTATGTATGTAAGGGTTAGCTCGTGCCTTAATACCTTAATATATACTTAATATATACAGTGGGTACGGAAAGTATTCAGACCCCTTTAAATTTTTCACTCTTTGTTTCATTGCAGCCATTTTCCAAAAATCAAAAAAGTTCATTTTATTTCTCAGTAATGTACACTCAGCACCCCATCTTGGACAGAAAAAAACAGAAATGTAGAAATTTTTGCAAATTTATTAAAAAACAAAAACTGAAATATCACATGGTCATAAGTATTCAGACCCTTTGCCGTGACCCTCATATGTAACTCAGGTGCTGTCTATTTCTTCTGATCATCCTTGAGATGGTTCTACACCTTCATTGGAGTCCAGCTGTGTTTGATTATACTGATTGGACTTGATTAGGAAAGCCACACACCTGTCTATATAAGACCTTACAGCTCACAGTGCATGTCAGAGCAAATGACAATCATGAGGTCAAAGGAACTGCCTGAGGAGCTCAGAGACAGAATTGTGGCAAGGCACAGATCTGGTCAAGGTTACAAAAAAATTTCTGCTGCACTTAAGGTTCCTAAGAGCACAGTGGCCTCCATAATCCTCAAATGGAAGACGTTTGGGACGACCAGAACCCTTCCTAGAGCTGGCCGTCCGGCCAAACTGAGCTATCGGGGGAGAAGAGCCTTGGTGAGAGAGGCAAAGAAGAACCCAATGGTCACTGTGGCTAAGCTCCAGAGATGCAGTCGGGAGATGGGAGAAAGTTGTAGTAAGTCAACCATCACTGCAGCAATCCACCAGTCGGGGCTTTATGGCAGAGTGGCCCGAAGGAAGCCTCTCCTCAGTGCAAGACACATGAAAGCCCGCATGGAGTTTGCTAAAAAACACCTGAAGGACTCCAAGATGGTGATAAATAAAATCCTCTGGTCTGATGAGACCAAGATAGAACTTTTTGGCCTTAATTCTAAGCGGTATGTGTGGAGAAAACCAGGCACTGCTCATCACCTGTCCAATACAGTCCCAACAGTGAAGCATGGTGGTGGCAGCATCATGCTGTGGGGGTGTTTTTCAGCTGCAGGGACAGGACGACTGGTTGCAATCGAGGGAAAGATGAATGCGGCCAAGTACAGGGATATCCTGGACGAAAACCTTTTCCAGAGTGCTCTGGACCTCAGACTGGGCCGAAGGTTTACCTTCCAACAAGACAATGACCCTAAGCACACCGCTAAAATAACGAAGGAGTGGCTTCACAACAACTCCGTGGCTGTTCTTGAATGGCCCAGCCAGAGCCCTGACTTAAACCCAATTGAGCATCTCTGGAGAGACCTGAAAATGACTGTCCACCAACGTTTACCATCCAACCTGACAGAACTGGAGAGGATCTGCAAGGAGGAATGGCAGAGGATACCCAAATCCAGATGTGAAAAACTTGTTGCATCTTTCCCAAAACGACTCATGGCTGTATTAGATCAAAAGGGTGCTTCTACTAAATACTGAACAAAGGGTCTGAATACTTATGACCATGTGATATTTCAGTTTTTGTTTTTTAATAAATTTGCAAAAATTTCTACATTTCTGTTTTTTTCTGTCCAAGATGGGGTGCTGAGTGTACATTACTGAGAAATAAAATGAACTTTTTTGATTTTTGGAAAATGGCTGCAATGAAACAAAGAGTGAAAAATTTAAAGGGGTCTGAATACTTTCCGTACCCACTGTATATACAGTCTATGCTTAATACTCACATAACATGTGTGTGTCTCTGTGTGTGTGTGTGTGTGTGTGTGTGTGTGTGTGTGCGTCTCTCTGTGTGTGTGTGCGTCTCTCTGTGTGTGTGTGTCTACCTCGAAGCTGAGCTTGGCGCTGCCCAGGTTGGTGCGGTGCTTCTGCCAGAAGGTTTCTGGTTTGATGAGCAGCGCCGTGTGGATGCTGGACGAGAAGGACTCCTGCAGCGTCCTCAGGACCGGCTTCACGCTGTCCCACTTACTGCCCCGCATGTCCACCACCACGGTGAAGCCCCGCGCACGCACGTCCTCACTGGGGGACGGGGACAGAGGGGGAGGGGGACAGGCAGGGAGACAGACAGGGAGACAGGGAGGGACAGGGACAGACAGGGAGACAGACAGGAAGACAGGTAGGGTTCAAAATCTTTGACACCATGACGGTTTTTTCCCTTTTACCAAAAAGAAATTACAGCCTTAAACTTTACAAATCATTCATCATCCGTCTGTCTGACAGAGAGACAGACAGACAGACAGACAGAGACAGACAGACAGGCAGTTACCTGGGTATGGTTGCTAGGTAAGTGACCAATCGGCTGAGGTCTTCCTGTTTTATTCGATCGTGATTGGTCCTGGCAGGGAAGGTGAGGATGGGTCCGCCGCGTTTGTCCCGCCCACCTGGAAGACACCACCAGTTAAACTGGGTCAGACCAGGGCCAAACTGGGCCAAACTGGGCCAAACTGGGCCAACTATGCCAAACTGGGCCAAATCAGAGCTGTTTACCTGATACGAAGGCCACTTTCTCTCGGAGCACGGTCAGGACGTCCACGGCCCGGACACACTCTGCTTTCCCCCCCGCTGAGGAACAGAAACACAAGAGGAACAGATCCATCCACAACACCTCAGTCATCTACACACTGAGGAACACAAACACAAGAGGAACAGATCCATCCACAACACCTCAGTAATCTACACGCTGAGGAACACAAACACAAGAGGAACAGATCCATCCACAACACCTCAGTCATCTACACGCTGAACAAACACAAGGGGAACAGATCCATCCACAACACCTCAGTCATCTACACGCTGAGGAACACAAACACAAGAGGAACAGATCCATCCACAACACCTCAGTCATCTACACGCTGAACAAACACAAGGGGAACAGATCCATCCACAACACCTCAGTCATCTACACGCTGAGGAACACAAACACAAGAGGAACAGATCCATCCACAACACCTCAGTCATCTACACGCTGAACAAACACAAGAGGAACAGATCCATCCACAACACCTCAGTCATCTACACGCTGAACAAACACAAGGGGAACAGATCCATCCACAACACCTCAGTCATCTACACGCTGAGGAACACAAACACAAGAGGAACAGATCCATCCACAACACCTCAGTCATCTACACGCTGAACAAACACAAGAGGAACAGATCCATCCACAACACCTCAGTCATCTACACGCTGAGGAATAAAAACACAAGAGGAACAGATCCATCCACAACACCTCAGTCATCTACACGCTGAACAAACACAAGGGGAACAGATCCATCCACAACACCTCAGTCATCTACACGCTGAACAAACACAAGAGGAACAGATCCATCCACAACACCTCAGTCATCTACACGCTGAGGAACATTTCTATCCACCGGTTAGCCCTGAAATCACCATCACCTAACCCACCAGACTCCATGTAAATAATCACTACTTTTAGCGTGTATAGAGCAGCATATCTCCACCAGACTCCATGTAAATAATCACTACTTTTAGCATGTATAGAACAGCATATCTCCACCAGACTCCATGTAAATAATCACTACTTTTAGTGTGTATAGAACAGCATATCTCCACCAGACTCCATGTAAATAATCACTACTTTTAGCATGTATAGAACAGCATATCTCCACCAGACTCCATGTAAATAATCACTACTTTTAGTGTGTATAGAGCAGCATATCTCCACCAGACTCCATGTAAATAATCACTACTTTTAGCATGTATAGAACAGCATATCTCCACCAGACTCCATGTAAATAATCACTACTTTTAGTGTGTATAGAGCAGCATATCTCCACCAGACTCCATGTAAATAATCACTACTTTTAGCATGTATAGAGCAGCATATCTCCACCAGACTCCATGTAAATAATTACCACTTTTAATGTGTATAGAGCAGCATATCTCCACCAGACTCCATGTAAATAATCACTACTTTTAGCGTGTATAGAGCAGCATATCTCCACCAGACTCCATGTAAATAATCACTACTTTTAGCATGTATAGAGCAGTATATCTCCACCAGACTCCATGTAAATAATCATATAAATGGCTCTACACACACTAAAAGTAGTGATTATTTACATGGAGTCTGGTGGGTTTGGTGATGGTGATTTCTGTTTCATGTTAAACTAAAAGGATCTTCCTCTTTAACTAACAGGTCTACCTCTGCAGGGATCCATCCCATAATGTTGACACACACTTGGAAGCAAACTGCCGGAGGGCCCACGTTGGCCCACGTGCCACTGTTTTCCCCCCTGATGAAAACCAGGAGGTCGGTGCTCTGTTCGTTTCAGCTTAACCTTGCTTAAGTGCTGTTGCTATGGTTACCTGCAGGTTAATACACCTTTTGAATGTAATATTCCACACGTATGACATGATATGACCACGGTGTGATGACACTACTCCTATAGGAGTGAATGGACAAGCAGGCCTTCCCATCTCCTCGGTAGGACCCCCCCCAATACACACACACACCTTAATGTACAGAGGCTCTCACACCAGACTCCATTAAAAAAATACACGATTTAAGCTACAGCATCTCTCTCACACACACACACACACACACACACACACACACACACACACACACACACACGCGCACACACACACTCTCACACATTCTGAGTCAATGGGCGGATGTGGAGGCATCATGGCGACAGCAGCTCCCACTACACACACACGCGCATCCACACATGCACACACACACATGCGCACACACACAGGCGCACACACACATGCGCACACACACAGGCGCACACACACACACACATGCACCCACACACACACACACACACATGCACCCACACACACACGCGCACCCAGACACACGCGGGCGCGCGCTACCTGCCGTCGCGAGGCCGTCCTGGCCCGCTTCTCCTCCTCCATCCACGGAATTCATCCTCCCTCCTCCTCGCGCTGCTCCTCCACTCCTCGCGCCCCCCTCCGCCTCCTCGCGCTCTCTCCCCCGTTATGTAGCCAACCGTCGGTCCTCGCGCCTCCGCCCGTGCTACCCGTCCATCCCTGCGGGGATCCGGAGCCGTGCGACGGACTGATGCGTTCCCCTCGACGGCGGAGCTGACGTTACCGTGATCCCATCACGTCACCGTCACGGTCCCGTTACACCCCCCGGTGTCTCTCTCTCCGTGCAGCGGTCCCGTTACACCCCCCGGTGTCTCTCTCTCCGTGCTGCGGTCCCGTTACACCCCCCGGTGTCTCTCTCTCCTGCCGGTCCGGGCAGCGGACAGAAGATGCGTTTTCTAGGAAGGCGAAGGCATGTCCCGCCCCACTCTGTCTACTCCGTCTCTGATTGGCTAGGACTCGTTGCCTCCTTTTACTGGATTGGCTAGCTTCTCTTGAAATGTTTTAAAATCTTAAACTGTTATACATTTTCTAAAGAAATATTAAGCTTTTTTTCTTAAAATATGATCTTAATATATTAAAAATACTAAGACTTTTTCGGTGAGATTGGTTAGGGTTAGGCAGCCAATCAGAGGCAGAGTAGGGCGGGACCTTCCTACGCCGTCCTGGAGTCGCTCGGTGTGTTTCAATGCGCAGGCGCACTAGATAGACAGAGAGAAAGGCGCTGTGCGCGAGGGCTGCTGCAGCTGCTGCACCGATAACACAGCACACCATGCACACACAGACATACACACACACACACACACACACACACACACTCTTTCTCTCACACAGACACACACACTCACACACTCACACACAAAAAATAGAAAAAACAATTTTTTTTTCTTTTTTTTTTCTTTAATAAACTTTAATTTAGAAAGACACACAAACTTTTATTTAATTAATAGTATGGTATTTTATTTAATTTGTTAATACATTAATATTTCCTTTTAATTTATATTATGTTACTATTTTACTTAATATATGCATAATAATGATTTAATATATTACGGTGGTCATCAGCAGGTACTACAGTAAAATAATTTATATTTATATTTATTATATATTTATACCTTTGCTGTGAGCCAATCAGCTGTCTTATCACTGATTAATTGTTCACTGTCAGCTGGAATTTTACCTCAAATATATAACCCCAATCCAGGACCAGGACCCCAAACCAGGACCAGGACCCCAAACCAGGACCCTAACCCAGGACCAGGACCCCAATCCAGGACCAGGACCCCAAACAACAAGAACAGTTCCAGTAGAGATCTAATGTCTTCTACAGTAAGGCAACAACATGGACTCAAGCATCTGGAATGTAGAAAATAGGGATGGAGAAAGGAAAAACATAAGCTACTTTAATAAAGGCACAAAAACATAGTGACAAACAGAAAAAAAGGGACAACAACTTGAAAGGATGACGACAACGGAGAGAATAGCAACAACAACCTAGAGAATAGCAACAACAGCCTAGTAACACCAACCTAGAGAAGAGCAACAACCTAGAGAATAGCAACAATAACCTAGCAACAACAACCTAGAGAATAGCAACAATAACCTAGAGAATAGCAACAATAACCTAGCAACAACAACCTAGAGAATAGCAACAATAACCTAGAGAATAGCAACAACAACCTAGAGAATAGCAACAACAGCCTAGTAATAACAACCTAGAGAATAGCAACAATAACCTAGAGAATAGCAACAATAACCTAGAGAATAGCAACAACAACCTAGCAGCAACAACAACCTAGAGAATAGCAACAACATCCTAGCAACAACAACCTAGAGAATAGCAACAACATCCTTGCAACAACAAAGAGAATAGCAGCAACAATCTAGCAACAACAACCTAGAGAAGAGCAACAACCTAGAGAATAGCAACAATAACCTAGCAACAACAACCTAGAGAATAGCAACAATAACCTAGAGAATAGCAACTACAACCTACCATCAACAACAACCTAGAGAATAGCAACAACTACCTAGAGAATAGCAACAACAACCTAGAGAATAGCAACAACATCCTTGCAACAACAAAGAGAATAGCAGCAACAACCTAGAGAATAGCAGCAACCACCTAGAGAATAGCAACAATAACCTAGAGACTTAGAACATGTAATGTATTGTCGGACATGTTAGTTTTAATTGTACATGTTTAATTCTCGTATTTAAGATGAAAAATTAATAACTCATTAACCAGTTTATGAGTCCATGAGTTCAGATTGCTGCAGTAAATCCTGCTTTCATAACATGAACATTGATCTCTAGAGAACAAACACAGCACAAAGACAGGACGTGTTCATAATGTCTCATAAAGGGCTGGAACTTATTCTCTGGGTTACATATTTTGATAAGAAAGATTAAAGTTCAGTATCAACCTCTCCAGTTAGTTCACGTTGTCCCGTGTGTGACGCAGATGTTTCTCCATGTTCAGCTTCTGGTAAGTGAGACTTTTTAAGGGTTAGGGTTTCTCAAACATTTTAAGAGTTAGCCATCATCATAGGCGCCGATACCGCATATATATCTATTTATCTCTATATATATAGATAGATAGATAGATAGATAGTACCACTGCTACTACTACTATAGCTCCGGAGCACCCACAAAGCTGATTGTCGTTAAGTGTCAGTTACACTTCCCATCTTCATCTGTATTTGGGAGAAGTGGCGTCCTGAGTTTAAAAACATTATTGAGTTAATACGCGTGCGTTTGTGTTGGCCGCTGTCCGTTTCCTAAGGTTGTGAAATGCAGACATTTTGACTACTTTCTTGTGCACCTTTAAGAATCTGCAACTGCTAAATGTTTGAAAATGATTTAAACCATCCACTTATCAAAGAAGTTTTATTATTTATTACAATTCATCAACTCTTTGGGCCTCATTCACCAATATCTTCCTAAGTTTTCTCTTAAATGTTCTTAAAAGTCCCTAAGAAAAGTCTGCGTCTGATTCATGACGTGTTGCTAAGCAGCAGAATGGTTCGCAGGTTCTTAGTAATGTCTTTGT
Organism: Etheostoma nigrum; assembly: GCA_029931835.1. Lineage (NCBI taxonomy): Eukaryota > Metazoa > Chordata > Actinopteri > Perciformes > Percidae > Etheostoma > Etheostoma nigrum. The sequence continues at coordinate 15,902,291 of CM057260.1, forward strand.
AAATGTAAAGCTCGTGGCCATTTTATTTATATTATATATATATATATATATATATATATATATATATATATATATATATATATATATATATATTGTGTTAAATAAAGAATATGATTTGTTACAAAATGGAGAGAAATATAAAATTTGAAATTAAATAGTGGATGGTATGGGTTCTTGTTTTGTGTCAACGTGTCAGCTGTCAGTGTACGTAGATATACGCGTACATGTTAGGGTTGGATGGATGGCTGGATGGATGGATGGATGGCTGGATGGATAGATGGAGAGAGAGCAGCAATAAATGTAGAGCAGTCAAAGTAGAAAGTAACAATCCGCAAATACTAAAAGTACAATAAACTGTTATTGTGTATGTTACGTTATTTTACACCACTGCTGATGTTGGATCTGTTTTATTGTACATGTTTAATTCTTGTATTTGAGATGAAAAATTAATAACTCATTAACCAGTTTATGAGTCCATGAGTTCAGATTGCTGCAGTAAATCCTGCTTTCATAAGATGAGATACAACTTTATTGATCTCCAGAGAACAAACACAGCACAAAGACAGGACATGTTTATAATGTGTCATAAAGGGCTGGAATTATTCTGTAAGTTACATATTTTGATAAGGCAGATGAAAGTTCAGCACCAACCTCTCCATGTGTGACGCAGATGTTTCTCCACCAGGTTGTGACGCAGATGTTTCTCCACCGGGTTGTGACGCAGATGTTTCTCCACCAGGTTGTGTCGCAGTGAGTTTCCTCCATCTGAGGCTCCAGCCTGAGGTAACGTACGCCATGACACCTTTTTACCGTTCTGGTGGTTGTGTTGGAGAGCAGAAAGCTGCAGCTAACCCTTATCACAGGAGCACAAGACAGGAGGTCCCTGGCTGTCCTCTGTCTTAAAGCTCTGACACACCAACCCGATTACCGGCAACGGACAGTCTGTCTGATTGGTGGAACCGGGGAGTGTCGGGTTGGTGTGTCCGTGCCTTCAGATGGAAAAGGCCCTTTGAGACTCAGTGTTCATGTGCACACCAAGTTTAGCAAGAGCTAATTGGTAGCCAACCACTAGCAACTTCTTAGCACTGTTGTTCAGCTCCGGGGGGGGGGGGTCATGGAGGCCGGCAGTGGGTACAGCTGGGGAAGAGAGGCAGTGGATTTTGGAGATAAGAAGAGTTGGGTGTCATCAGCATAGCAAGTTATCTCCAACAAGTGTCTGCGTCTCGATGTTACCACCACTCTTCCCATGAGTGTTTTAGCTTTGAGAAAGAGATCTTTGATGTTTTCCCAACCCTCCAGCTAAATGCCTCTTCATATGACAGCCAAATTTCAACAAAGACAAAGCTCAATAACTCAGATAATAATCCAGATCCTGGTCCTCGGCATGTTGAAGTGCTGTTGTGAGCGTTTGAGAAAGGTCCAGAGTAGAACTCCAGCAGCTGACAGCGATGGGAAAGAGACAAGAAGACCCAATGAGGACGGTGTCCTCTGCAGACGACATGAGTTCAGCAGCATGGACCAATGGGAGAGGAGAATGAATCCAGAATCTTTACTGTTGCTTTATTAATTATATAATGATCCATGAATGAATCTTGTATTATTGGTTTCACAAATGTCAACATAACATAATCAACAAAACTGGTCTGTTTTAATAATCCTCATAGACCTCTTGTTAGGTGACAATGTACTTTTTGGTCTTTTGCAGGGACAAAAGATGAAGACGCCTAAAGAAGTCGTCTTGGGAATTTTACAGGACTTGAAAGCGGAGGACTTTGATGAATTTAAGTGGTACCTGAAGGAAGGAGCCCTCAACGACTTCCCAGCAATCCCAAATAATGAACTGAAGAACGCCAACAGGCTGAACACCGTGGATATGATGTTCCAGACCTACAGTATTAACACAGTTAATGTGACCAGAATAGTTTTAGTGAAAATCAATCAAAATGACCTAGTGAAGACTTTATTAAACATGCCAAAACCTGCAGGTAAGTCATAATCATTATGAATTTAAAAAATGGATGTAACAGAGATCAAACTGAAACAACCTGTCTCGGAGAACTAAATATGATGACTCAAAGTCTGTTTTGGTGTACTCTGCTGTGACAGTTTTCACACTCTGAAGTCACTGTAAGATACTGCTTGGGCAATATTAATTCCCTCTGTAATTAAGTCATATAGCTTCTGGTTCATTTAGACAATGAAGAGTTCATAGATGTGTGACTGAGATACCCAACATATCAGTTGTTTTAGGTCATTTTACAATAGTTAACATATTCAGGTCCTCATCATCAAATGGGCTGAATAGATTTTCCCGAGGACAGAAATGTGCACACTCATATTCACCAGAACAAACCCTCATTGACTTCATTGTTTTATTCATTCAGAGATTCTTGCTGTGTGCCAGGGAAAAGTTAAATCCAACTTCAATGAGACATTCCAGCGTGTGTTTGAGGGGATTGCTAAAGCAGGAAACAAAACCCCTCTGAATCAGATGTTCACAGAGATCTACCTCATGAAGGGAGGGGCTGCAGGGGTCAATGATGAACATGAGATCAGACAGATTGAAACAGCATCCAGGAAACCAGACACACCAGAAACAATAATCAGACAAGAAGACATCTTTAAAACCCCACCTGGAAGAGATGAACCAATCAGAACAGTGATGACAAAGGGAGTGGCTGGCATCGGGAAAACAGTCTTAACTCAGAAGTTCACTCTGGACTGGGCTGAAGGCAAAGCCAACCAGGACATCCAGTTCATATTCCGCTTCACCTTTAGAGAGCTGAATGTGCTGAAAGAGAGAAAGTTCAGCTTGGTGGAACTTGTTGAATACTTCTTTAGTGAAACCAAGGAAGCAGGAATCTGCCGGTTTGAAGAGTTCCCGGTGGTCTTCATCTTTGACGGTCTGGATGAGTGTCGACCTCCTCTGGACTTCCTCAACACTGAGATCCTGACTGATGTTACAAAGTCCACCTCAGTGGGTGTGCTGCTGACAAACCTCATCAGGGGGAAACTGCTTCCCTCTGCTCACCTCTGGATAACCACACGACCTGCAGCAGCCAGTCAGATCCCTCCTGGGTGTGTTGACATGGTGACAGAGGTCAGAGGGTTCACTGACGCCCAGAAGGAGGAGTACTTCAGGAAGAGATTCAGAGATGAGGAGCAGGCCAGCAGAATCATCTCCCACATCAAGACATCACGAAGCCTCCACATCATGTGCCACATCCCAGTCTTCTGCTGGATCACTGCTACAGTTCTGGAGGACGTGAAGACCAGAGAGGGAGGAGAGCTGCCCAAGACCCTGACTGAGATGTACATCTACTTCCTGGTGGTTCAGTCCAAATTGAAGAACGTCAAGTATGATGGAGGAGCTGAGACAGATCCAACCTGGAGTCCAGATACCAGGAAGACGATAGAGTCTCTGGGAAAACTGGCTTTTGAGCAGCTGCAGAAAGACAACCTGATCTTCTATGAATCAGACCTGACAGAGTGTGGCATCGATATCAGAGCAGCCTCAGTGGTCTCAGGAGTGTTCACACAGATCTTTAAAGAGGAGAGAGGAGTGTACCAGGACAAGGTGTTCTGCTTCGTCCATCTGAGTGTTCACGAGTTTCTGGCAGCTCTTCATGTCCATCTGACCTTCACGAACTCTGGAGTCAACCTGCTGGCAGGAAAAAAAACATCGTCAACACAGTTCTACCAGAGTGCTGTGGACAAGGCCTTACAGAGTCCTAATGGACACCTGGACTTGTTCCTCCGCTTCCTCCTGGGTCTTTCTCTGCAGACCAATCAGAATCTCCTACGAGGTCTGCTGAAACAGACAGGAAGTATCTCAGAGACCAATAAGAAAACAGTGGAGTACATCAAGAAGAAGATTAAGAAGAATGGGTATGCAGAGAGAATCATCAATCTGTTCCACTGTCTGAATGAACTGAATGATCGTTCTCTAGTGGAGCAGATCCAACAGTCCCTGAGTTCAGGACGTCTCTCTACTCTGTCTCCTTCTCAGTGGTCAGCTCTGGGATTCATCTTACTGTCATCAGAAGAAGATCTGGACGTGTTTGACCTGAAGAAATACTCTGTTTCAGAGGAGGCTCTTCTGAGGCTGCTGCCAGTGGTCAAAGCCTCCAAAAAAGCTCAGTAAGAGGGATTTATTCATCAATAAGTACTCTATCTTTCAACAGGAGTAAAATATAAATACCTTGTTTCCTTCCTGTTGTCTCCCCAGACTGAGTGGCTGTAACCTGTCAGAGAGAAGCTGTGAAGCTCTGTCCTCAGTCCTCAACTCCCAGTCCTCTAGTCTGAGAGAGCTGGACCTGAGTAACAACAACCTGCAGGATTCAGGAGGGAAGCTGATCTCTGATGGACTGAAGAGTCCACACTGCACACTGGAGACTCTAAGGTTGGTTATCAGCTATTTCGTGAGCTGTTATTTTCTTCATATATTAATTATTGAAAGGACATTTTATTGAAACCTTTTAGGCTAAATAGCTGTAACTTGTCAAAAAGAAGCTGCACTGCTCTGTCCTTTTCTGTCAGTCCACTATTCAGAGAGAGCTGGACCTGAGTAGCAACACAAGTTAAATATTCATGACTGTTTTACTATTTGTAAACATTCTTCAGAATTCGTAAAATTATATGTTTTCAAACTATGGCTTATTCCGCAGCAATAACAATAAAGTAATATATAAGAAGTTGTGTTCAAAAGAGCCTGTATTATTTAATGATAGTCCCATATGACATGCTTGGTATTCAATGGATTTACAACACCAGTTGAAACATAGAATATGACTCATAGAAACGACTCTCTGTATGTAACACAGTATACTTGCAACATACACCTAGTGGAATGCATTCTTCAGTTACCTTATGGGTATCATCAAGTGGTACACAACCTTCACTGAGCGTTTCAGCCCTCAACCACACCCTCCAATTCTTGGGCCGACAGTAATGGCCAGGTCATTGCCCGTCTGATCCAGGCTTCCAGCTTTCCTCCTCCCACCTACTCCATATCCAGCTGGAGGAACAGTCTGCCTCATCCCCCATCCAACAAGTTGCTTGTTTTTGACTCCTTTCGTCCAGGCCCAGAGCTGATAGTAGCCGCCAGGTTGATTTGATGGGGAAACCTCTGCAGCTAGCTGACCTCCACCGGGAACACACATGCCTGCCATCCCTTGTTAAGCAGGCCTGAAGAAGGGACTGGTACTTCAAGGCCTTCCTCTCATAGGCAACATCCCATCTCTCTTCCCAAGGCACTGTCAACTCAACCAGGATTATTTTCTTGCCTTCATTTGACCACACGACAATGTCTGGATGGAGAGTTGTGTGCACCACCTCTGGGAACTGCAGCCTTTTGCCCATGTCCACCCTCATCTCCCAGGACCAGGCGTTTTGAAAGAGATTGGGCTTTGATGACTTGGTTGAAAAAGGCCTTGCTCCCTCTTTGACGAAGGTGATCGCCCTCTTCAAGCCTGTACAGGCAAGCCTCTTCCTGCATTTCTTCTGCTCCAATATGTCAGCAAGGGACAGTTACACCTTGTCATGACACCTGGGATCCTTGTTCCACTGCCCTTGCCATGTGCCTTTCCTCCTCACGTGTCCGCACCTCAGCATGACCCATCTCCTGACTGCTTTCACACTTGCACTTCTCCATTGCTGGAAATGTGAAGAACTGAATCCTCTCTATTTGACGCAAGGGCTTCCCAGGAGTTCTCGCAGCTTGAGAGCACTCACTGCCTGGTCTACAGCAGTGCTGGCTTCCCATTCACGTCTGAACCTGGTTGTGACTTACTTGCCTCACCAGGTTGTCTTTGGAGTGCATGAGGTAGAACTCTACACTTTGACACTTTAAACTCCTCTACAACAGAGGACAGGGGAAGTTGCAGTTGCCCTTACCAAATGTAGAATCTCACTGAGGAAAAGCTTCCCAAACCACCTTTGCAGGTGTTTGTTCGTCTTCCTCTCAATGCCCTCAACAGCCATCATAGGGAACTCATACAGTATATGGTGAAGAAGCAAAGATGCCTGGGCAGGAGACCATGCTGGTACAGCCAAGTCTTGAATATACCAGGGAGCTTGGACTTGTCAATCTTCTTTAGCCATTCCTTGGTCTGCTTCCCCGTGTTATTGATGTTGGCCCAATCTGAGAGTGATGGGTCTAACCACTTTCCCACACATATTATTGTGTTCTCTTCAATTGATGGAATGGCCTCACCCTAGACATGGAGACTGAACCTCCCTATGGGCTTGTCTTTCCTGATCACCAGAACCCTGGACTTAATGGCCTTGAAAGATATCCCTGCCCATGTGGCTACGGTGCCAAGGGTTTCCAAAACGTCCTGCCAGATTGGCTCCTTCATATTCAGCCCCACTGATGGTTCTTCAGGCTTCCGGATGCTGTGATTTTGTCCAAGTCCCCAGCCCCTATAGGGGTCACTGTGTGCATTTCGCAAAAACTCCTCTACCTCTGATTTTGAGCTGGAAAGTGTGCCAGATTTTGGTTGACCAAGAAGAATTCTGGTGAAGATGTACGGTTCTTTGAGAAAGTGCATTTACCTGTTCTCTTTCTTGTTCCTTTGTTTCCATAGATATTCTGCCCTTCGGAGTTTGCACATCTAATCCTGCAACTTGCTTGTTAGGTCCTTTATACCCTCTATTTCAGCTGGTGGGCTGATTTTGAACTGCTTGTTAAAGATCTTTATTTTTCCTCTTGAGTGACAAATCTCTCTTTTCCTCCTGTTTGGTTGCCATGGTAGTTGACACATTCTCTGTATGTAACAATATTTAAAGATGTAGAGATCATACTATATATTATATCTATAATTTGTGTATACTGTATACACAAATTATATATATATATATATATATGTTGTATATGTTTTTTACTTTGAGTTTAATCTGTGTGGTGAAATGCTAACTGAGATCTTAGTTTTTTCTGATAATACTTTATTCCAGACTTGACCTATGAAATTTCCACATTTTAATAATACTGATATTCAACTTCTTGTTCATTATTGTCTCTCCAGGCTGAGTGGCTGTAACCTGTCAAAGAGAAGCTGTGAATCTCTGTCCTCAGTTCTCAGTGCCAAGTCCTCTAGTCTAAGAGAGCTGGACCTGAGTTACAACAACCTGAAGGATTCAGGAGTGAAGCTGATCTCTGATGGACTGAAGAGTCCCCACTGTACACTGGAGTTTCTCAGGTTGGTGGTCAGCTGTTATTTTTTTCATATATTAACTTTTTGGAAGGTGATTTTATTGAATCCTTTTAGGTCAAATAGCTGTAACCTGTCAGAAAGAAGCTGCAAAGCTCTTTCCTTAGTTGCTAGTCCTATAGTCTGAGAGAGCTGGACCTGAGTAGCAACACAAGTTAAATTTTCAGTCTCTATAGTCCTTTTATTAAATGTGGCATCAATATCATACTGAAGTTTTTTTTGGACTCAGGACATTGTCACCATGATAGGGTTTTGGTTTACAACACAGAAACATGACTTAGATATACAAAGCGCAGGTTTATACTTTAGTCCAGAAAGGTTTTCACATTTTAATAATACTTATATTTATCTTCTTGTTCATTATTGTCTCTCCAGGTTGAGTGTCTGTAATCTGTCAGAGAAAAGCTGTGATGCTTTATCCTCAGTTCTCAGAACAGAGTCCTCTAGTCTGAGAGAGCTGGACCTGAGTAACAACAACCTCAAGGATTCAGGAGGGAAGCGGCTATTGGATGGACTTCAGAGAACACACTCTAAACTGGAGACTCTCAGGTCAGATCAAGTATATATAATAATGTTGCATATGATGTAGATGTAGAGATGATACACTGTATATATAGATGTAGAGATCATATACTGTATATAAAGATGTAAAGATCATAGACCATATATAAAGATGTAGAGATCATAGACTGTATATAAAGATGTAGAGGTCATACTATACAGTGGGTACGGAAAGTATTCAGACCCCTTTAAATTTTTCACTCTTTGTTTCATTGCAGGCATTTTCCAAAAATCAAAAAAGTTCATTTTATTTCTCAGTAATGTACACTCAACACCCCATCTTGGACAGAAAAAAACAGAAATGTAGAAATTTTTGCAAATTTATTAAAAAACAAAAACTGAAATATCACATGGTCATAAGTATTCAGACCCTTTGTTCAGTATTTAGTAGAAGCACCCTTTTGATCTAATACAGCCATGAGTCGTTTTGGGAAAGATGCAACAAGTTTTTCACATCTGGATTTGGGTATCCTCTGCCATTCCTCCTTGCAGATCCTCTCCAGTTCTGTCAGGTTGGATGGTAAACGTTGGTGGACAGTCATTTTCAGGTCTCTCCAGAGATGCTCAATTGGGTTTAAGTCAGGGCTCTGGCTGGGCCATTCAAGAACAGCCACGGAGTTGTTGTGAAGCCACTCCTTCGTTATTTTAGCGGTGTGCTTAGGGTCATTGTCTTGTTGGAAGGTAAACCTTCGGCCCAGTCTGAGGTCCAGAGCACTCTGGAAAAGGTTTTCGTCCAGGATATCCCTGTACTTGGCCGCATTCATCTTTCCCTCGATTGCAACCAGTCGTCCTGTCCCTGCAGCTGAAAAACACCCCCACAGCATGATGCTGCCACCACCATGCTTCACTGTTGGGACTGTATTGGACAGGTGATGAGCAGTGCCTGGTTTTCTCCACACATACCGCTTAGAATTAAGGCCAAAAAGTTCTATCTTGGTCTCATCAGACCAGAGGATTTTATTTATCACCATCTTGGAGTCCTTCAGGTGTTTTTTAGCAAACTCCATGCGGGCTTTCATGTGTCTTGCACTGAGGAGAGGCTTCCTTCGGGCCACTCTGCCATAAAGCCCCGACTGGTGGATTGCTGCAGTGATGGTTGACTTACTACAACTTTCTCCCATCTCCCGACTGCATCTCTGGAGCTTAGCCACAGTGACCATTGGGTTCTTCTTTGCCTCTCTCACCAAGGCTCTTCTCCCCCGATAGCTCAGTTTGGCCGGACGGCCAGCTCTAGGAAGGGTTCTGGTCGTCCCAAACGTCTTCCATTTGAGGATTATGGAGGCCACTGTGCTCTTAGGAACCTTAAGTGCAGCAGAAATTTTTTTGTAACCTTGACCAGATCTGTGCCTTGCCACAATTCTGTCTCTGAGCTCCTCAGGCAGTTCCTTTGACCTCATGATTGTCATTTGCTCTGACATGCACTGTGAGCTGTAAGGTCTTATATAGACAGGTGTGTGGCTTTCCTAATCAAGTCCAATCAGTATAATCAAACACAGCTGGACTCCAATGAAGGTGTAGAACCATCTCAAGGATGATCAGAAGAAATAGACAGCACCTGAGTTACATATGAGGGTCACGGCAAAGGGTCTGAATACTTATGACCATGTGATATTTCAGTTTTTGTTTTTTAATAAATTTGCAAAAATTTCTACATTTCTGTTTTTTTCTGTCCAAGATGGGGTGCTGAGTGTACATTACTGAGAAATAAAATGAACTTTTTTGATTTTTGGAAAATGGCTGCAATGAAACAAAGAGTGAAAAATTTAAAGGGGTCTGAATACTTTCCGTACCCACTGTATATATATATATATATATACTGTATATATATATATATATATATATACACATATATACTGTATATGTGTGTGTGTGTTTTTTTTTTTTTACTGAGTTCAATCTTTGAGCTGAAATGCTAACTGAGATCTGAGACTCCACCTATGAAATGTTTAAATTTTAGTAATACTGATATTTATCTTCTTGTTCATTACTGTCTCTTCAGACTGAGTGTCTGTAACCTGTCAAAGAAAAGTTGTAAAGTGCTATCCTCAGTTCTCAGCTCCAAGTCCTCTAGTCTGAGAGAGCTGGACCTGAGTAACAACAACCTGCAGGATTCAGGAGGGAAGCTGCTGTTGGCTGGACTTCAGAGTGCACACTGTAAACTGGAGACTCTCAGGTGAGATCAGGTTACACATTATTTTAAAATGATTTCACATATTTCTCTGGGTTGTTTGCATTTCTTTAAACCGATCACAATGGTCTTCACTTGGGGTAAGGACTCATTCCCTACCTAAAGAAGGCACTCCATCAGTTGTTGACACAATACATTAACGTGAGCTGTTTAAATCAGCCGATACATGGTTACACCTCATTATCTCTTACCAGTGTATCTCCGTATGTACTTCAACTACAGCAATCCTAAAATATCTTTTGTAAATCTTTACAACCATTCCCCAAAAGAACCAACATGCCTGCCTTGTTGCACCATTCACATCTTCTTCTAAACTTGATATTTTGAGCATGTAGTTCGCTAGTTCGAAGGTTGTTGTTGTTTTTGGAAGGTACATGGTGGTCATAAAGGGATGGACATGGCCAGAAACAATGCTCAGGTAGGTTGTGGCATTTAAACCATGCCCAATTAGTACTAAGGAGCATAAAGTGTGCCGAGAAAACATGCCCCACACCATTATACCACCACCACCACCACCACCAGCCTGCCCTGTGGTAACAAGGTGTGACGGATACATGTTCTCATTCTGTTTACGGCAACTTCATATTTCCAGTCTTTAAATGTCCAATTTTGGGGAGCTTGTGCAAATTGTAGCCTCATTTTCCAATTTTCAGTGTAGATGAGTGGTAATCTGTGGGGCTGTTGTAGCCCATCCGCCTCAAGGTTGTGCGTGTTGTGGCTTCACAAATGCTTTGCTGCATACCTCGGTTGTAACGAGTGGTTATTTCAGTCAAAGTTGCTCTTCTATCAGCTTGAATCAGTCGGCCCATTCTCCTCTGACCTCTAGCATCAACAAGGCATTCCCCCCCCCAGGACTGCTGCATGCTGGGTGTTTTTCCCTTTTCACACCATTCTTTGTAAACCCTAGAAATGGTTGTGCGTGAAAATCCCAGTAACTGAGCAGATTGTGAAATACTCAAACCGGCCCATCTGGCACCAACAACCATGCCACGCTCCAAATGTCTTAAATCACCTTTCTTTCCCATTCTGACATTCAGTTTGGAGTTCAGGAGATGGTCTTGACCAGGACCACACCCGGAAATGCATTGAAGCAGTTGCCATATGATTAGTTCATCAGATAATTGCATTAACAGAAAATGTAACAGGTGTTACTAATAATCCTTTAGGTGAGTGTATAATATGTTTAAATTTTAATAATACTGATATGTATCTTATGGTTGATTACCGTCTCTTCAGGCTAAGTGTCTGTGACCTGTCAGAGAGAAGCTGTGAAGCTCTGTCCTCAGTTCTCAGCTCCCAGTCCTCTAGTCTGAGAGAGCTGGACCTGAGTAACAACAACCTGCAGGATTCAGGAGGGAAGCTGATCTCTAATGGACTGAAGAATCCGTACTGCACACTGGAGACTCTCAGGTCAGGATTCATTAACCTGCTCAACTGATGGTCATCTAAATCTTGATTTACATTAATGGATAAACTCATAACGTGCCTATGATTGTCTCTTGTATGATTTCAAACAATTGTTTATTTAGATTCAATCTCTTTGCATGAACATGTTTTTTGTTGTTTTCTTCTCACTCTATTGTTGAAACTTGGAATATCAGACAGGAATCAGAGAGCTACCAGTAATGTCAGATTGTTGATGGACATTAGTGGCTGTTTGATTGTGAGTAGACCCTGAGATCATGTGACATATGTTGTTCTGTGTGTTTCCAGTCTGTCAGGCTGTTTGATCTCAGAGGAAGGCTGTTCTTCTCTGGTCTCAGCTCTGAGCTCCAACCCCTCCCATCTGAGAGAGCTGGACCTGAGCTACAATCATCCAGGAGACTCAGGAGTGAAGGTGCTGTCAGCGGGACTGAAGGATCCTCTCTGGAGACTGGAAAAGCTCAGGTATAATCACTGGATGAACATAAAAAGGAGGTATTTGTGTAGGAGGTTTCCAAGGAGAACATCTCCAGCAACTAAAATGATTATTTGCTGTTGTTAAAGAACACTGCAGTTTGGAGAGATAGCTGGCATTTAAAGAAACTGTCTTGTAAAATATGAAAAAAGGACATTCATAGATGGACTGTGGACAACAGGGTTGATGTTTTACAAGCTTTTTTAATCTCTACAGAGAAAGGTCCATGTACATTAACACTGAACCTTGAACCTACTGACCTCAGGACAGGACTTTTGAAATGTATTTCACCATCTTTCAGACTGTTCCTTCATCAGTGTATAATAATGTGTGTGTGATGTAATGTCCCCCCACCCTTCCTCCTTTCAGGGTGGAGCCTGCTGGAGTCAGATGGTTGACACCAGGTCTGAGGAAGTGTAAGTCTGTTTTATATTTAATTCATAGAACTGTGACATCACTCACTCAACCCTCTGTGTGCTGATTGGTTAATAACTGCAGCTGTGTTGTGTCTCGTTCTCTCCGTCAGATTCCTGTGAACTCACAGTCGACACCAACACGGTGAACAGGAACCTCAAACTGTCTGACAACAACAGGAAGGTGAAACATGTGGAGGAGGATCAGTCATATCCTAAACACCCAGACAGGTTTGAGTCCTGGGAACAGCTGCTGTGTAGTGATGGTCTGACTGGTCGCTGTTACTGGGAGGTCGAGAGGAGAGGAGGGGTTTATATTTCAGTGAGTTACAGAGGAATCAGGAGTGGAGACAGGGATGACTGTGTGTTTGGACGTAATGATCAGTCCTGGTGTCTGGACTACTCTGGTGGCCGTTACTCTGTCTGGCACAATAAGAGAGAAACAGTCCTCCCTGTCTCTCCCCGTGTCTCTGAGAGAGTAGCAGTGTATGTGGACTGTCCTGCTGGCTCTCTGTCCTTCTACACAGTCTCCTCTGACTCACTGATCCACCTCCACACCTTCAACACCTCATTCACTCAGACTCTCTATCCTGGATTTGGGTTTGGGTATAAGTCATATGGTTGCTCAGTGTCTCTGTGTCCTGTGTAGGACGGAGTTCAGAGAACTTATGCTTGGAAACAGATTAAAGATCAATCAGTGTCAAAGCACGGCCTACTGACCAATCAGTACCATTCTTAGAAGATCCAGTGAAGCTCAGTGTGTGGATAGAGAGAGAGAGAGAGGTGCGCTCAGAAAAGATAAAAACATCCAGAGGCTGATAAGCCCCTTAACATTCCCCGATAGGTTACTTTATGAAAGATATAGATTTTAAGCGGAGGGAATTACAAATCTTCGTCTACTTTTTGAGCCGTGTGTTGCCAAGGCAACACATCGACAACACTACGTTGACAAGAGTAGTCGTCCCCCCCCCCCCCCAAAGCGCTTTGAGTGTCGATGATAAACTGCTATTTAAATGTAATGAATTACTATACTGAGTGCCGCAGTCTTAACGCTGATAAACACATAATCAAGTTTGTGGATGATTGTGGAATTGTGTCACTACTTAACGACAAGGACACTAGGTAGGATTGTGAACATCCAGGACTTAGCAACTTCTCATTCCCTCCGCCCTTTCTGCTAAAGGCCAACACAGTCTCCTAAGCCTCTCCCCCAATGAGGGAGAATTAATGTATGTGTATGAGCAATGACTAGGCTCGTTCGAGATGAGTCAGGTCTGCGCAGAATCGATCACCGGCGATCGGCGCCCGTTGCATGCCGGTTAGATTTGTGTCTGACTTGATGCCGACTTGCTCTGACGTCATGCACACGTGGGCAGCGATAATCTCACGAGAGCAAGGCGGCCGCAGTTCTGAGACCCAGGCGGCGCAGTTGGTTTTCACCGACTGCAAGAGCCAGGCGGACCCAGAGCATGCTGGGAAACGCTGGCCTCTCAGCTGATTTAACAGCGGATTGGTTCACGATCGACTCAACATGATGACGTTTTATATAAACCTTTTATTTTTTAATTGGAGGGATTTTAATTGCTATTTGTCTGATTTAAAGACTTATTCTGTACAGAACACATGTTGTGTGGCTGATAGTGACGTTTAGAAGTCAGAGAGACTAAATCTGCTCAGATCACTGATCATCTCCAGTCTGTTGTTAATTAAAATCAGCAACAGATCGCATGTAGAGCACTTTGACAGCTACTCTGTCATAATTAAAACAACTGGAGACTGTGTACCAGCTGATATGTGGGTCTGATTATATTTTATTAAATCGGAATTGCACCACAGTGTTTTTGTCACTTCCTGTCCAGCCTGAAGGCGGCTGGAATCTGTCCGACTTTACCGCAGCTTTTTGTCCCCGCTGCTGCCGCCTGCTCTTGTCTACTTTACAGGCGAGGCACAGTTCATCTCGAACGAGCCTATTAACATGCAGTCAGACACCTCCTTGGCCCTGACTGGTGCATCTGAACAGTTAGACACCATCTGGCCCTGATTGGTGCATCTGAACAGTTAGAACCCCCACCCCCCGACCCCGGCCCTGATTGGTGCATCTGAACAGTTACACACCATCTGGCCCTGATTGGTGCATCTGAACAGTTAGAACCCCCACCCCCCGACCCCGGCCCTGATTGGTGCATCCGAACAGTTAGACACCCCCTCTGGCCCTGATTGGTGCATCTGAACAGTTAGACACCCCGTCAGACCCTGATTGGTGCATCTGAACAGTCAGACATCCCCCTGGTCCTGATTGGTGCATCTGAACTTTTAGACACCCCCTTGGCCCTGATTGGTGCAACTGAACAGTTAGACACTCCCTTGGCCCTGATTGGTGCATCTGAACAGTCAGACACCCCCTTGGCCTTGATTGGTGCATCTAAACTTTTAGACACCCCCTCAGGCCCTGATTGGTGCATCTGAACAGTTAGACACCCCCCTGGCCCTGATTGGTGCATCTGAACTCATTAATACCTTAATGTAATTTGTACATGTTCTTTCTCATACTCTGAGTCAGTTGTATTCCTATGTATATTGTTAAGGTTTCTAAAGAGGCGTCTGTTCATATACATCTGATTTATACGTCATTTTATACCAAAAAATTGATTATTTGTGGCTGTTGAGAGTTATTTTATGATAAAAAAATAGATATACAAAATCAAAGCCTTTGACTCTAATATGTCAATAAAATGAAACAATGTTCTGGAAATATATGCAAATCAGCGCATATTTTATGAGATTAGAAAACTATAATCACATGTTATTTTGGTCAATATTGAAATCACGATAATTTAATTCCATTTGTCGTTGACTTCTGGAAAGATGTTGCAATTATTGAACCTAAGCAGTGGAAAAAGTTAATCGAATCAACAGTAAAAAACATGAAAAACTAATTTTTCTTTTTTATTAACTTTATTTTTTCATTCAAAAAACAAGAGTTGCAAAATGTAATGAGCTAAAGAATTGTTTTTCTTGATTATTCTGTTTTTGTGATCATTAGAAACAGAAATCATATACACAGCCCTACATGACATAATACCTTATTTGCATATTTGAACATAAAACTTGTAAAAACTTGTAATACAAAAGATATTTGTCTTAATGTCAGTAATTAACTGGAGAAGTTTCATGTTTAGTCTTTTTAATTAGTCTTTTTGTTGCTAATCACTTGGGCTGTCTCGTCTTAATTAATAATAATAATAATAATTAATAATCTAATTGATTGAGTATGAAATATGAATGGTGTTATAGAAAGAATAATAAAGAGATCTTGATCTTGGAGCTGTTTCATTCCCCGTCAGACTTGTGTGTGTGTGTGTGTGTGTGTGTGTGTGTGTGTGTGTGTGTCTGTATGTCTCTGTGTGTGTGTGTGTCTGTATGTGTGTGTGTATGTATGTGTGTGTTTTGTGTGCGTCTCTGTGTGTGACAGTGTGTGGTGTTCTTGTATGTCCCCAGTAGGCGGAGCCAGAATACATTTTTACATTAATTAACTGATCTTTATTAACATTTTTTTTTTAAAAAACGATACATATTTTCAGAATAAAAGTCAAATATTTTTCAGAATAAAGGTCCCAATATTTAAAGAAAAAAAAATATTTTCATAACAGTCAAATATTTTGAGACAGAAATTGCTACAATGTTGCTCAGTGTCCCTCCTCCCCAAAAACCTTCTAGTCTCCACGGACCCTGTAGGACTCTTTGGAGCTGGGCCAGTCTCTAGTCTCTACGGGCTCTGTAGGACTCTTTGGAGCTGGGCAAGTCTCTCTGCAGATTATATTTAAACTGTTTGAGTTGGATGTTGACGGACGGGATCGTCCGAATAGATCGCGCCACACGGCCTCTGAAGCTCGGCTTAATGGCGGTGAACAGGACGAATATAAGGAGCCCCTGAAACACCAGAACACAGAGATTATAAGGAGCCTTGACCCTGGACCTGCTGTGGTCCTGACCCTGGACCTGCTGTGGTCCTGACCCTGTACCTGCTGTGGTCCTGACCTTGGACCTGCTATGGTCCTGACCCTGGACCTGCTGTGGTCCTTGACCTGCTGTGGTCCTGACCCTGGACCTGCGTTGGTCCTGACCCCTGAACCTGCTCTGGTCCTGCTCTGGTCCTGACCCTGGACTTGCTTTGAAACTAACTCACCTGTGTGGTGGTGCAGATGCAGAAGAGGTAGCTGAGCGCCAGGTGGGCGGTTCCCGTGGTAACCAGCACCAGGTACCCCAGAGTCCAGGACAGACCGAGTAACACGGCCAGAGAGAAACTGTTCAGGAACTTCCTGATGCTGCAGACACACAAAGCCAAAGGTTTTTAAACATTTTACAAAGAAAAGGTCAGAATATTGTGTAAGAAGAATCCAATAGACAAAATATTTAAAAAGAAATATATAATAATAATAATAATAATAACAATTCAGATCAAAATATATATTTGAAAATCACAATATTTTGAAAAACCAATGTTGGGTCCTGGGCAGATCATAATTATTTTATAGGAGAACAAAATGTAAAAGCTACTCAAAAAATATTTAGAAAAAGTGTAATTTACAAGAAAAATAATTCAGTCTGAAATTTAAAGAAAGAATTAAAAAAATATAAAACATGTATTTATATTTAAAAAATAAATGAGAAATATTTACCAAAATATTTGGAGGGAAACAGTTTTGAGAATAGTAGTCCAGGGTCTTACCTGTTAAGGTTTTGGGGCGGGGTGGGGGGGTTGTCTTACCTCTTGAAGGCAGTGTCGGTCTGAGAGACCAGGACCAACAGAACCACGTTGTAGACCAGAATCAATCCGAGAGGAAGCAGGAAACCCCAAAACATCGGCTTCCCAAAGTCAAAGTCCTTCGATTTATCCAGCGCTGCCAGCCAGCAACTTCAGACAATAACAACATATCTCATCATCTAGATGGAGCTATTGTGTACATATATATACACATATATACACTGTATATATACAGTATATATATACTGTATATATACAGTGTATATACACATATATACACTGTATATATACAGTATATATATACTGTATATATACAGTGTATATACACATATATACACTGTATATATATAGACATGTATACACTGTATATATATGTGTATATATATACAGTGGGGTTGTAATGTTTGGGCCCCCAGGTAAAAATGTGTATTAATGTCATGAAGCAGAAAGAAAAGATGAAAAATCTCCAAAAGGATCAAATGACAGATTAGACATTCATATAATATCTCACAAAAAGTTAGATTTCATTTCATCATTTACACTTTCAACATAACAGAAAACTACAACATGGCGTCTGCTAAAGTTTGGGCCCCCTGCAGAGTTAATACCTTGTTACCCCCCCGCCACGCAGAAGGCGCAGAAAAAATTGAACAGAAACATCAGATAAGCAAGAATGGTTTGGAAAAGACGATCAAAAAGTTTCAATTCTGACCCCGAAAAACCAAAAGTTGCACGGTTGCCGGGAGACAGACTACGGTTAATATCATTCTTATTTATGGGGAAATTACAATTTACACTGTTTGTTAGTAATCACTACACACACACACACACACACACACACACACACACACACACACACTCTCTTTGTCTGCAGCCACTTCCCTACGCAGCCTTACTGGAATTCCCAAAACTAGTTTTTTAAAAAGCATTACAGTGTCGAAAAAAGATCCTAAAGTTTCCAAAGAAACCAAAAGTAAGACTTATTAATTAATAATTATAAAATACCCACAATTCCTCCTGTCTGTATCCTAGGGGGTCGTCCACCCTGTAGGCGATTCCCAGTGTGATCGCCACGACGACAGCTGGGACTCCTGACAGGAAACAGGAAGTTAAAGATATTTAGCTTTTTCATTTAATCCAGATCTGTCATCTTTGTGTGTGTGTGGCAGTGTGTGTGTGTGTGTGTGGCAGTGTGTGCAGATTAACAGTGTGTGTGTGTGTGTGTGTGGCAGTGTGTGCAGATTAACAGTGTGTGTGTGTGTGTGTGTGCAGATTAACTGTGTGTGTGGGTGGCAGTGTGTGCAGATTAACAGTGTGTTTGTGTGTGTGTCTGTGCAGATTAACAATGTGTGTGTGCAGATTAACAATGTGTGTGTGTGTGTGTGTGGCAGTGTGTGCAGATTAACAGTGTGTGTGTGTGGCAGTGTGTGCAGATTAACAGTGTGTTTGTGTGTGTGTGGCAGTGTGTGCAGATTAACAGTGTGTGTGTGTGCTGATTAACAGTGTGTGTGTGTGTGGCAGTGTGTGCAGATTAACAGTGTGTGTGTGTGTGTGTGTGTGGCAGTGTGTGCAGATTAACCGTGTGTGTGTGTGGCAGTGTGTGCAGATTAACAGTGTGTGTGTGTGTGTGTGTGCAGTGTGTGCAGATTAACAGTGTGTGTGTTTGTGTCTGTAGTGTATGCAGATTAACAGTGTGTGTGTGTGGCAGTGTGTGCAGATTAACCGTGTATGTGTGTGTGTGCAGATTAACAGTGTGTGTGTGTGCAGATTAACAGTGTGTGTGTGTGTGTGCAGATTAACAGTGTGTGTGTGTGTGTGTGTGTGCAGATTAACAGTGTGTGTGTGTGTGTGTGTGTGTGTGTGTGTGTGTGTGTGTGTGCAGATTAACAGTGTGTGTGTGTGTGTGTGTGTGTGTGTGCAGATTAACAGTGTGTGTGTGTGTGTGGCAGTGTGTGCAGATTAACCGTGTGTGTGTGTGTGTGTGTGTGCAGATTAACAGTGTGTTTGTGTGTGTGTGTGCAGATTAACAGTGTGTTTGTGTGTGTGTGTGGCAGTGTGCGCAGATTAACCGCGTGTGTGTGTGTGCAGATTAACAGTGTGTGTGTGTGTGTGTGTGTGTGTGCAGATTAACCGTGTGTGTGTGTGGCAGTGTGTGCAGATTAACAGTGTGTCGTTGTGATGCCCGTCCTGAAGGTCGTACCCCATCCCGTGGCGAGCGACGCCCAGCACGGCAGCAGCTTCCTGCGATAGAGCAGCATCTCCTGCGTGGCGTAGACGCCGTTCCACGTGAACGTCGCTAACAGGAAGTAGTGAAGCAGCGCCGTCACGGCTGAACACGGACCGCTGTCCGCCACCACGTGTTCATCGGAGTCCAGGACATCGTTAATCTCAGCCTCAAGCCCTGCATCGTCATGGCGACGGTTGGTGACCCCGGAGAGGAAGGTGATGATGAAGGCCAGCAGGCTGAACCATATACTCAGCAAAGCATGCTGGGAGTTCCTGTTTTTCTTCCGTTCGCCCCTGTTCACAGATCATGTTGCATTTTAGGTATAGAGACGACCAATAAGAGAAGAAGTCCTAAGATTTCAAGATGAATTCAATTCAATTTGATTTATATCGCTTCTAGAAACCTGAGCAGGTCTAGACCAGACTCTGGGATCCACCAAGAGCAAGCACTAGGCAAGGAAAAACCTCCTTTAAGGCTCAGGGTGGGGGGGGGGGGGTCCATCTGCCTCCACCGGTTTGGGGGGGCAGAGACAGACAGTGAGATAAAGGAGAGGGGCGAGAGAGAAGGAGGAGAGAGGAGAGAGAGAGAGGAGAGGGGGAGAAAGAGAGAGGAGAGGGGGAGAGAGGAGAGGGGAGAGAGAGAGAGGGGAGAGAGAGAGAAAGAGAGGAGAGGGGGAAGAGAGAGAGAGGAGAGGGGGAAGAGAGAGAGAGGAGGGGGGAGAAAGCACAAGACTCTGGGAAAGGGAAGAAGTTGAATTAGTAACATGCATTAATGGGATGAGGTTGCATTCAGATGGAGAGGAGGAAGAGAGAGGTGCTCAGTGCATCATGGGAAGAGAATCAACTTCTGTTAAAATATATAGACAAATTATATCTCACAGAACAGAATAAATTATAATTAATATGATAACTAATGTCTTACTTGTCCGTAATGTGGTGAATTATGGAAACAACCAAACCCAGGATGGAGACAGAAAGTCCAACCATAGAAATCACATCCAGCGCTTCTGCATATTCATAGTTCTCTCTGAAGGACTGAAACACAAACACACTGAGTCTTCACCAAGCCTTTACCTTGCTATCCCTGATACCCCTGAGACCCCTGAGACCCCTGATACCACTGAGACCCCTGATACCCCTGAGACCCCTGAGACCCCTGATACCCCTGATACCCCTGATACCCCTGATACCCCTGATACCCCTGATACCCCTGATACCCCTGAGACCCCGATACCCCTGAGACCCCTGAGACCCTGAGACCCCTGAGACCCCTGAGACCCTGAGACCCCTGAGACCCCTGATACCCCTGAGACATCTGATACCCCTGAGACCCCTGAGACATCTGAGACCCCTGATACCCCTGAGACCCCTGATACCCCTGATACATCTGATACCCCTGAGACATCTGATACCCCTGAGACCCCTGAGACATCTGATACCCCTAAGACCCCTGATACCCCTGAGACATCTGATACCCCTAAGACCCCTGAGACATCTGATACCCCTGAGTCCCCTGAGACCCTTGAGACCCCTGATACCCCTGAGACCCCTGAGACCCCTGATACCCCTGAGACCCCTGAGACCCCTAATACCCCTGAGACATCTGAAACACGTGTGTTCACCCAGAGAGCAGCAAAGTTGGTCGTGTGGTTGCAGAAACACTCGAGCTCTCCGTCTGAAGCGTTTCCCTTCCAGCAGCCGGACGCATTCCAGTCGTCCAACTTGTAGTCCCAAAAGACGCAGGAGAAGTCCCACAGAGACGTCCCATCCACACGCTGAAAAACAACCAGAAAACATCTTTATTGCTTAGAAAAACATTCAAAAAACAGTTGAAAAAAAGCTTTGAAAATGGTGAAAAACTGGCAACAAATTTGTCAAAAAACTGTTGAAAAAGTTATTTTTTTTAAGTTGAAAAGCAGGAACAGGAAACAGGAACAGGAACAGGAAACCGCTTCCTGTTACCGGGGGTCTGAAGAGCATCTGGACGCGCTGTGGCTCCAGACCGCTGACGGAGGCCGACAGGACCCTGACGGAGGCCCGGCGCCGCGTGTAGCGCCGCGAGCGGAAGAAGTGGTCGTTCTGATAGAGGACGAAGCCCAGGGACACGTTGGACGGAGTCTGGAGGACGCCGGCAGCACCGCCTGGACACACACACATTTACCTCTGGGTTAGTTTCTCACACACACACACACACACACACACACACACACACACACACACACACACACACATACACAAACATTTACCTCTGAGTTAGTTTCTCACACACACACACACACACACACACACACACACACACACACAAACATTTACCTCTGGGTTAGTTTCTCACACACACACACACACACACACACACACAAACATTTACCTCTGGGTTAGTTTCTCACATACACACACACACACACACACACACACACACACACACACACACATTTACCTCTGGGTTAGTTTCTCACACACCCACACACACACACACGCACACACACAAACATTTACCTCTGGGTTAGTTTCTCACACACACACACACACATACACACACACACACACACACACACACATTTACCTCTGGGTTAGTTTCTCACACACACACACACACACACACACACACACACACACACAAACATTTACCTCTGGGTTAGTTTCTCACACACACACACACACACACAAACATTTACCTCTGGGTTAGTTTCTCACACACACACACACACACACACACACACACACACACACACAAACATTTACCTCTGGGTTAGTTTCTCACACACACACACACACACACACACACACACACACAAACATTTACCTCTGGGTTAGTTTCTCACACACACACACACACACACACAAACATTTACCTCTGGGTTAGTTTCTCACACACACACACACACACACACACACACACACACACACAAACATTTACCTCTGGGTTAGTTTCTCACCACACACACACACACACACACACACACACACACAAACATTTACCTCTGGGTTAGTTTCTCACACACACACACACACACACACACACAAACATTTACCTCTGGGTTAGTTTCTCACACACACACACACACACACACACACACACACATTTACCTCTGGGTTAGTTTCTCACACACACACACACACACACACACACACACACACACACAAACATTTACCTCTGGGTTAGTTTCTCACACACACACACACACACACACAAACATTTACCTCTGGGTTAGTTTCTCACACACACACACACACACACACACACACACACACACACACACACACATTTACCTCTGGGTTAGTTTCTCACACACACACACACACACACAAACATTTACCTCTGGGTTAGTTTCTCACACACACACACACACACACACACACACACACACACACACACAAACATTTACCTCTGGGTTAGTTTCTCACACACACACACACACACACACACACACACATTTACCTCTGGGTTAGTTTCTCACACACACACACACACACACACACACACACACACACACACACATTTACCTCTGGGTTAGTTTCACACATTAACATTAAACTGTAAAAGTATTCATAAACAGTTAAAAAACGTGAAAAACTCGAAAAATCGTCTTAAAAGTTGAAAAAAAAGATTTTAAAAGTTTTTAAATAGTCAAATACAGTCGAAATCTGGAAATAATGTTTAAAAAGTTTCTGGAGTTAGTAAAAAAATCCTAACTTATTCAAATAGACGAAAGTTTATAAAAAAACTGTGACTGGGCGCCCGTAGGTAGAGTGGCCCAGGTTCGACTCCGACCTGTGGTCCTCTGCTGCATGTCTCCAGCTCTGTCCTGTCTAGAAACGCCTAAAAATCACCTTTAAAAACAAACAAAAGTTAACAAGTTCCCTTAAAGATCTGGATTAGTTTCAGGTCCCACTACAGGAAGTCCCACAACAGGAAGTCTCACTACAGGAAGTCCCACTACAGGAAGTCCCACTACAGGAAGTCACACTACAGGAAGTCCCACTACAGGAAGTCCCACTACAGGAAGTCCAACTACAAGAAGTCACACTACAGGAAGTCCCACTATAGGAAGTCACACTACAGGAAGTCCCACTACAGGAAGTCCCACTACAGGAAGTCACACTACAGGAAGTCACACTACAGGAAGTTACATTACAGGAAGTCACACTACAGGAAGTTACATTACAGGAAGTCCAACTACAAGAAGTCACACTACAGGAAGTCCCACTATAGGAAGTCACACTACAGGAAGTCACACTACAGGAAGTCCCACTACAGGAAGTCCAACTACAAGAAGTCACACTATAGGAAGTTACATTACAGGAAGTCACACTACAGGAAGTCAAATTACAGGAAGTCACACTACAGGAAGTCACACTACAGGAAGTCACACTACAGGAAGTCAAAACATTGACGAGAACAAAGTTGTAAGATTTAGAAAAAACATTTGGAGATTTTTAATGTTTCTCTTTTACTAAAACCAAAAAGAAGTAACAAAAAAGACAAAAATGTAAAAACGCAACAGGAAACTCACCGGGGGGGAACTGGAGGTGAACGACGGCGTCTGCGGTAAAGCCGGTTTCCACGGTGACGGCCGATGTGTTGGTGTTCAGCTGGATGCGGTCGGACACGAAACTTCCCGACGTTCCTGAACGCACCAAGAGAAACACAGGTGTTATTTAGGCGAGATATTTTCACAATAAAAGTTAAAAAATGTGACACAAAATTGTTGTTGTGAAAACGTGGAAAATATGCTTTTATTTTGTTAGAATTATTTTTTGATGTTTTTGGCGGGGTTTTTTTTTCAGAAATTGTCATTATTTATTTACAAAAGAGTCCTCCTCCTGCAGACCCTCACAGTCCGGTCTCAATGAATTCTCTGAAATGATCCCGAGCTGTTACAGGTTTTCTTTTCCTAACCCTAACCGTCCCCTTATCTTATTTTTAAACCTAGGCAGGTTTTAATTTTATATTACTTTTATTAGTTTATTACTTTATTAAACAATGTTGTGACCAGTCCATCTTTTATCGTCTTTTATCAATGACCACATTGACCCTTGGTATTCCTTATTAATCTTATCTATCCACTGTAAACCTGGGGGGGGGGGGGTGTCCTTTTATATATAAACAAATGTCATTATTTATTTACAAAAAGAGTGATTTTCTTTCTTTTTGTCTCTTTTAGGCTCCTGTAGACCTTCACCATGAAGCCAATCCTGAATCTTGTGAGTACTAAGACTTTTAATATTTAGACAGATAACAAATTACTTCATTACTTTTTAATTTTACTTAGGATTCTCAGGGAAATCCTCTTACAACCATGAAAAAGTTTCTAAAAAGTCAAGATATTATATAATAGTCGAAAAATAGTTTTAAAAAAGTCGAAAATAGTTGAAAAATAGTTTTAAAAATGTTGAAAAATAGTCGAAAAATAGTCGAAAAATAGTTTTAAAAAAGTCAAAAATATTCAAAATAGTCCAAAAATTGTTTTAAAAAAAGTAAAAAATAGTTTAAAAAAATGGACAAAGTAGTCAAAAAAAACTCTGGTAAGCCTCTGGATGTCAGTAATAATGATATACAACAAACGTTACAAATGTAACTACGGTTCTATGAATACTAAGGATTCATAGAACCGTAGCTTTTGTCTTATCATTTCCATCTAACCTTTGACCTAAAGGAGCAGACCCTGAGAGGCTGCTGATTGGCTGATAATAGTCACCTGACAGTGCGGTGAACTGGACTCCCAGAGTGTCCGCCGCTGAGATCTGAGCCGACTGGACCGCAATGTTTGGCTGAACCAACTTAGAATCAAGCTGATCTGAGATCATACTCAGGTTCACCGACAAGCTGGACAGGGTCCGCGTCAGGCTGCAAATATATACAAATATATATACAAATATATAGTCAAATATACAGGAATATATACATATATATTATACAGTACACACAAATATATACATATATACTATACAAACAGGAATATATGAAGATATACACAGCCTACATCTAGGTTAGGTTCAACATCAGGCTGCACACAAGAATATCACAGAAGTATATTGTCTTGTACATTATACCCTGCATATCGTCAGCGTGCTTCTAAAAACAGAGTAGAGTATTTAACCTGAGAGTAGCATTGTTTTCCTGGTTGTTGTCTGGCGTTCTGGCATTCAGAATATGGCTGATAGTCGCTATTGCTGCCTCCCTCACGCTCTGAAACACACACACAGTAAATAAAGGTGTTGTCTGCATAGAGGTGGATTTGAGAGTACCCGACAGAGCCACGTCCTTGATGTATAGGGAGAAAAGAGTTGGCCTGAGAATCAAACCTTGTGGCCAAGGAGACATCCTGACACACACAGAGTATTGTCAATCTTCATCTCCTCTATTACATTTTTGTTAAAAAAGCAGTATCTTCTGTGTATTTATATATATATATATATATATATATATATATATATATATACATATACATATAAATATATATATATATATATATACAGTATATCCACCGGTACGGGTTAGTAGCTTGGTGTTCGGCGTCTGTGGCGTTGGCAGACAGTTGTTGTTACTCAGGTTTATAAGTGCAGGAGTTGTTTCACTGTGGGTTTGTTGTTAAATAATTATAATAATTACTATTATTGTTTTTATTATTATTATTAGGTTTAAAAGTGCAGGAGTTGTTTCTCTGTGGGATTGTTGTTTCGTACCTGTGAGACGTTCACAGACATCAGCAGCGTGTCGGCGATCTGAGCGGCCGTCGTCACTTCTTCAGCTGTCAGATCTTGAGGTTGGGACGTCAACATCTGAGCGCTCGCCGCCAGCGCCTCTAAATCTGCCGAGCCGGTCAGCTGAGAGAGGAAAACACATTATTCAGGTATTTCTTCCCTGAGCCTCTTCAGCCTTTTTCTTCCCCGTTGACTCACATTTTGTTGGATGTCGCTGAGAGTCAGTCCACACTGGAGGATGCGCACCTCCAGGAAACTCGGGGGTATGTTCCTATTGGAGCACCTGGTCGAAGCCCGGGGTTTACCCGCTGCAAGGAAATGGTAAAAGACTCTAAAACAGCGTGCATTATGGGAGACGTGATGGATGGAGCTAACTACAAAAACTTACCGCCACTCGTTCCCGGTGGACAGATTTCCTCAGAATAAGAGAACCAGCCGATAGGTGTCCGTGGGAAGCTGAATGTACTCATCACCTGGGCTTTGCAGAAATTCTCTGCAAGGACCAAAGATGTTGCTCAGTCTAATGATGCTTAAACAGGGCAGACAAAGTCAACAGAAAGATCTCCATAATGTCACCTGGTCCTCCAGGGGTCAGGTATTTAAATACTATCAGGTATCTAAATACTTAATAAACAGAGTTTTCTTTTAAATGAGTCAGACTTACCTACTGAGCAGTTCTTTCCAGTCCAGTTATCCGGACAGATACAGCCGCCGTTCTGAGGTCGACCTCCGTTTTCACAAACAAGAGGAGGGGGAGTAGTCGTAGTAGTTGTAGTAGTCGCAGTAGAAGTAGTGGTAGTAGTCGTAGTAGTCGTAGTAGTAGTAGTAGGAGAAGTAGTGGTAGTAGTAGTAGTAGGAGGAGTAGTGGTAGTAGAAGTAGTGGTAGGATGAGGACTAGACAAAGTAGTAGTAGCATTGGTATATATAGGAGTAGTAGTATAAGGATCTGTAGTAGTTTCAGTAGTAAGAGTGGGAGTAGTATTAGGATCCATAGTACTTTCTATAGCAATAGTGGTAGTAGTATTAGAATCCGTAGTAGTTTCAGTAGTAAGAGGGGTAGTAGTATAAGGATCCGTAGTAGTTTCTATAGCAATAGTGGTAGTAGTATTAGGATCCGTAGTAGTTTCTATAGCAATAGTGGCAGTAGTATTAGGATCCGTAGTAGTTTTAGTAGTAAGAGTGGCAGTAGTATAAGGATCCATAGTACTTTCTATAGCAATAGTGGTAGTAGTATTAGGATCCGTAGTAGTTTCAGTAGTAAGAGTGGTAGTAGTATAAGGATCCGTAGTAGTTTCTATAGCAATAGTGGCAGTAGTATTAGGATCCGTAGTAGTTTCAGTAGTAAGAGTGGTAGTAGTATAAGGATCCGTAGTAGTTTCTATAGCAATAGTGGTAGTAGTATTAGGATCCGTAGTAGTTTCTATAGCAATAGTGGTAGTAGTATTAGGATCCGTAGTAGTTTCTATAGCAATAGTGGTAGTAGTATTAGGATCCGTAGTAGTTTCAGTAGTAAGAGTGGTAGTAGTATTAGGATCCGAAGTATTAGTAGGAGTAGTAATAGTAGTAGTAGTAAGAGGAGCCATATTAGAAGTTTTAGGAGGTGTAGTAGTGGATACAACGGTACTTTCTGGAACGGGAGTTAAAGTAGATGTTTGTTCAGGAGCACTGGTTGGGTCAGTAGTAGTAGTAGTACTAGTAGTAGTACTAGTAGTAATGGTAGCAGTGGGGGGGGCTGTTGCTGTGATGTCGGTGATACTTGGTGCTGCTGATGTGGTTGTTATGGTGATCTGAGCTTCAGCTCTACAGCCCAGATGAACAGCTGTCAGGAGACATGATGACACACACACACAGAGATACACACAGATACAAACACACACACAAACACACACACACACACACACACACACACACACACAGATACACACAGATACAAACACAGATACACACAGATACAAACACACACACAGAGCTTTATGACTACACAAACATGGGAATTATAGATCGAGTGCAAAAAGTACTTGATGGTCTAAAAAAGGAAACAGTTTGGGTTTGTCCCAATAAAAATACTTCAAACTAGCAAGATACATGCTGAACATACCAAGATGAACATGACTAAGTGACTTAGTGACTAAGTGATTAAGTGGTTAAGTGAGACTGGTATCAGGACTAAGTCCTGAAACATGACACACAGCTGGACCAGAGCCCTAAACTCAGGAGGAATCTATCTGTTTTTTTATTTCATTTCCACACAAACATGGAAAGTACTCTTTGGGTGCAAAGAGTACTGGATGGTCATAAAAATATATTATTTTATTTACACACACACACACACACACACACACACACACACTAAAAACCCTAATCTACATCACCACTCTTTCTAAAATAACACGATGACTGAAAGAGTTTCTCTGTGTATTCGGTATATTTTTGGGATAAATTAAGAAACACACGTATTGTTATTGATGGTGAATTAGTCGTAATTTAAGCCGCTGAAGCAAAACTCAACAACCCATCAACTCCCAATAAAACTCCCAATAAAACTCCCAATAAAACTCCCAAAATAAAAGCCCAAAGTGCAGTTTTCTCACCCAGAGTCAGAAGGAAGAAGGCCCAGGAGTCCATGTTGATTAGAGTGGCGGAGACGCTGCTGTGGTCGAGCTGCGGCCGTGCAGGTTCTTGTTAACGAGTCATCATGAAACATCAAATCATCAAATCATAAAACAACTCAGAAGCTCAAAGTTCCTCCTGAACTCAACAACAAATCACACAACTTCGCACCTCATGCCAACTTTATCTGGAGCTGTAAAACACTTTTCAGATGTTGTATCAATAAAGTTGTTGATTTATTGGAAAGAAGTTTTATTGAACTATGTTGTTGTATGTAGGATGTAGTTATATATATATATATATACTGTATATACAGCATATAGTCAAATCTAGAGACCTAGAGAATAGCAAGAACAGCCTAGAGGATAGCAACAATAACCTAGAGGATAGCAACAATAACCTAGAGAATAGCAACAGCAGCCTAGAGGATAGCAACAACAACCTAGAGAATAGCAACAATAACCTAGAGTAGCTACCACAACCTAGAGAGTAGCTACCACAACCTAGAGAATAGCAACCACAACCTAGAGAATAGCAATAACAACCTAGAGAATAGCAACAATAACCTAGAGAATAGCAACAATAACCTAGAGAATAGCAACAACAACCTAGAGAATAGCAACAATAACCTAGAGAATAGCAACAACAACCTAGAGAATAGCAACAACAACCTAGAGAATAGCAACAATAACCTAGAGAATAGCAACAACAACCTAAAGAATAGCAACAATAACCTAAAGAATAGCAACAATAACCTAGAGAATAGCAACAACAACCTAGAGAATAGCAACAATAACCTAGAGAATAGCAACAATAACCTAAAGAATAGCAACAATAACCTAGAGAATAGCAACAATAACCTAGAGAATAGCAACAACAACCTAGAGAATAGCAACAACAACCTAGAGAATAGCAACAATAACCTAGAGAATAGCAACAATAACCTAGAGAATAGCAACAGCAACCTAGAGAATAGCAACAACAACCTAGAGAATAGCAACAGCAACCTAGAGAATAGCAACCACAGCCTAGAGAATAGCAACCACAACCTAGAGAATAGCAACAGTGAATTTTAATAGTGGAGTGGTGTCATGGCGCCTTCTGGTGGTCATCAGCAAGAACTAGAGTAACATAATTAATTAAAATAATATATTTATAAATATAAAAATGATTAAAAAATTAAAAATTAAAAATTAAAATTTCATAAAATTTAATAAAATATCAGTAGGGTGTTCTTTATTTTGTTTTTTCTCTCTAAAATACCAAATGACAACATTACCAATAATCAGAAATATTATGAATCATCATGTTGTTGTTTAACAGTTAAAATAACTTTGAGCTGAAGTTTAATTTCCTGTTTCTCACTGCTGGTTGTTAGGAAGTCTTTCTGATCTCTGCTGTCAGAGGGTTTCTGGTTCTACAGGATCCTTTCTGCCTCCTCCGCCTCCTCTTCCTCCTCCTCCTCCTCCTCCTCCTCCTCCTCCTCCTCCTCCTCCTCCTCCAACAGGTCTGTTGTTTTGCTGTCAGAGGGTCTCTGGTTCTACAGGATCCTTTCTGCCGCCTCCTCCTCCTCCTCCTCCTCCTCTTCCTCCTCCTCCTCCTCCTCCAACAGGTCTGTTGTGTTTCTGTCAGAGGGTTTCTGGTTCTACAGGATTCTTTCTGCCTCCTCCACCTCCTCCTCCTCCTGATGAAGCTGAAACAGGTCTGTTGTGTTGCTGTCAGAGACACACGATAAGATGTCTCGGGGTCCCAGACATCTTCCAGGTGGAGCTGCAGTGTGAGAAACCGTCCAATCAGACCAGTCCAGGACGTAAGTCTTTTTAAAGTCACTTTTTCATCTTCATGTTGTGTTGTGTTCAGGGACCAGAGAGTCTGTCATATTGTGTTGCGTTCAGGGACCAGAGAGTCTGTCATGTTGTGTTGCGTTCAGGGACCAGAGAGTCTGTATGTTTTCTTTCCACGTCAGTTATTATTATATAAATTACAATATGTTACTCTGCACATTCAAAGTTTACACACAAAGTATGACTCAGCAGTAAAACACGATGTCATGGTCCAGAGAAGCAGCTGTCTCACGGCTACTTCTACGCCAGGTCCATTTAGTACCCGAGCAGGACGTTGGACAGAGTACCTTCACCGTGTAGTATTAATAGTTTGGAGTACTTCTTCCACTGCGTCACTGAGGCTGTTTAACGATAAAGTTTCTTAATACCATTTAAAACATGTTGGAACTCGACGTGGGGAAAGTTCCTCGTGTTGCATTGTGTGTCTCTGTGTGTGTGTGTGTGTGTGTGTGTGTGTGTGTGTGTGTGTGTGTGTGTGTGTGTGTGTGTGTGCACGCGCGCGCGTGTGTGTGCGTGCGTGCGTGCGTGCGTGCGTGCGGGGGTGTGTGTGTGTGTGTGTGTGTGTGTGTGTGTGTGTGTGTGTGTGTGTGTCTCTGTTGAAAGTCTTTCCTTCATCATATTTAAAACATGTTCGAACTCGATGTGTACAAAGTCCCTTGTGTTGCGTTCAGGGGACAAAGGAAGAAAAAACTCACTGACAACAACCACAGACACACAGAGAGCTCTTATTGTGAAAGTCTGCTTCCTGCCAGGTGGGGCTGTGACTCATCAGGAAAGAACTCACCTGAGTCCTGGAGTCTGGTCTCCATTAGAGGACAGAAAGAAGACATTAGTCCTGGAGTCTGGTCTCCATTAGAGGACAGAAAGATGACATTAGTCCTGGAGTCTGGTCTCCATCAGAGGACAGAAAGATGACATTAGTCCTGGAGTCTGGTCTCCATCAGAGGACAGAAAGATGACATTAGTCCTGGAGTCTGGTCTGACATCAGAGGACAGAAAGAAGACATTAGTCCTGGAGTCTGGTCTCCATCAGAGGACAGAAAGATGACATTAGTCCTGGAGTCTGGTCTCCATCAGAGGACAGAAAGATGACATTAGTCCTGGAGTCTGGTCTCCATCAGAGGACAGAAAGATGACATTAGTCCTGGAGTCTGGTCTCCATTAGAGGACAGAAAGATGACATTAGTCCTGGAGTCTGGTCTCCATTAGAGGACAGAAAGAAGACATTAGTCCTGGAGTCTGGTCTCCATTAGAGGACAGAAAGATGACATTAGTCCTGGAGTCTGGTCTCCATTAGAGGACAGAAAGATGACATTAGTCCTAGAGTATGGTCTCCATTACAGGACAGAAAGAAGACATTAGTCTTTGAGTCTGGTCTCCATTAGAGGACAGAAAGAAGACATTAGTCTTGGAGTCTGGTCATTAGACTAGTTTCTCCAGGAGCTTCTGTTTCTGGACATTGAAAGTGGTCTTCCTCTCTTTCTAACAGGACCCATCAGAGACCAGACCCTGCCGGACCTGGACCTGAACCCAGCTGTGTGTAGAGTAACCGGTCCATGCTACTTTATAAACAAGGCGACGTGTAAGGGAGATTAAAATGGAGAACTGGAGAATAGAAATGGAGAGAAGAATGGAAATGGATCTGAGGAGAATAGAAATGGAGAGGAGGGAACTGGAAAGGATGATGAGAAGACGGAGGTGAGTTGTTCTGAAACCTCCAACAAACCAGAAGTCATGTTGTCTCATTGGGGTGGTGTGGGGGGGGGGGGGGGGTTTGTAGAGGGTCTCTGTGTTTCCAGCCCACGGTAGCCTGTTGTCCAGGTGAACTCTGGGATATCCATGGACCTGTTTTAACCCCCCCCTCCAGGTGGACCTATTTTAACCCCCCCGGCTCTCTGGTCCCCCTGGTACTTGGAAAAGGTGGCCCCCAGCATATAATAACCTCATTATTAGTTTCATTAGACGTCCCCACATTCACCAGAATGGAGGATAGTACTACACTACGCTGTACTAGTACTATTCAATTTCAATTCAATTTTATTTATAGTATCAATTCATAACAAGAGTTATCTCAAGACACTTTACAAGGACCCAACAGCTCTAGTAGTTTCCTCCAGAGCAAGCAACAGGGCGACAGTGGCGAGGAAAAACTCCCCTTTGGGAAGAAACCTCGGACAGACCCAGACCCAGGCTCTTGGTAGGCGGTGTCTGACGACCGGTTGGGGTTAGAATGAAGAGTGACAATAACAGTCCCTAAAAAATAGTAGTTTGTAGTAGTTCATGGCATAGCAGGGCACTGTGCAGCATTACAAGGCACAGCAGGACGTAGCTGGGCACCGCAGATCGTGGCAGGGAAGGGAATGTGTAGCGGGACCATGGCGACAGCTGCTACCATGATTTTGGAGCCTCCCTGATCCGAGGAAAAATGCTGGGAGAAAAAGAACAAAAGAACTCCGGGGAATGACTCCCCAGAGCTAGGTTAGTAACTAGGTTAGTAACTAGGTTAGTAACTAGGTTAGTAACAAGCATTTCTGGGACATAGATGCACACAAAATAGAAAGATAGGAGAGAGGAGCTCAGTGTGTCGA
This sequence comes from Etheostoma nigrum, assembly GCA_029931835.1. Taxonomy (NCBI): domain Eukaryota; kingdom Metazoa; phylum Chordata; class Actinopteri; order Perciformes; family Percidae; genus Etheostoma; species Etheostoma nigrum. The sequence continues at coordinate 15,935,299 of CM057260.1, forward strand.
AGGAAGTCCCCCAGCTGTCTAAAACTACTACAGCATAACCAAGAGAGACAGGGTAAAGAGAGGAGCCTGGTCAGGCTAGAACTCTCCCCAACCGGATCGGGCTGTATGCCAAGTCTCCCTTTAGTTTTATTATATGATAGATAAATCTGACAACTATGACGAGAAGCAGGTGGGCCGGGTTAGGCGGACGCTGCAACTCCTCACTCCCTAACTATATTCAATTCTATGCCCTAACTATAAGCTTTATCAAAAAGTACACTACGCTGTACTAGTACAACAGAAATGTCTCCTGTTGGGATTTCTTAGCCTCTCATTGGCTGATCTCTAGAGGGAACGAGGGATCTGATTGGTCGAAGCAGCGGCTGTGAAATGGTTTCTTTACTTTATGAAGTCAGCAACATGACAAAACATTTAAAGAGCCGACTCCTCCTGAAGAACAGGGGCGTCTTATTAAAGTAAAGTCTTAGAAAGGAGATTTTTATTGGTTTTAATCAGTGTTTCTGTCAGAAAGTCATTATTTTAACAATTAGGCTTACAGACATATTTACCTTAATTATATATGTTCTCAGTTATGTTAAGCAGGGAGTCTTTAACTGAACTTGTGATCTTCAATAAATGTGTTCTTCTATCAGGACCCAGCAGAAACCAGACCCTGGACCTGGACCTGGACCCAGCTGTGTGTCCTTTAAGAGCGACTGGTCAAATGGTCGCTATATTAACTTTAAAGGAGAGCAACCCTCTGCTGGAAAGAGGTCAGCTGTTAATAATATTATAATATTACTGATTCATGCTTTCACTTTTATGTCTCCAGAGAAGTTTTTGGAGTTTATTCTCAGCATCTTTCTTCTTCACATATATTTATATTTTCCATCTGAAAGCTGTCCAGGTAAACCAGTCTTCACCTCTTGACTTTAGGTAAATACTGGATCTGGTCTGGTCCTGTATATTCTCTGGTGTTTGAGCTGTTGAACCCAGTTTTTTGTGTAGTTCATTGAACTTATTTGTGTTAGTCTGGTTTTAGTTGCTGCTTGTGTCTCCAGCAGTGCTGGGTCTTAATTAGGGATGCACCGAGCCCAGAGTCCGGGTTCGGCTGAACTCTGGGCTGTTTGGTGGAGCATTTGGTGGAGATTTTCAGATGGGAGGAGTTTGAATTTGCACCAAGTTTTAGACATGAGCCAAAATCTTTCTCAAACATTTGAAAAATCAGTCCAGGGGTTTCTTAATAAATTAAAATGAATAATGCATCATTGAGTTGAATAATTGTCATGTGCACATTTAAGGAGGTTGCATCCCCAACAAAAGATTCAAAAGAAGAGGGAAGAGTAAATTGTCAGGTTCAGGACACTTTGTCTTACTAAATAAACATGGTCATGCAAAGAAACGGGACGCAGACGGCAAAATGTGTAGTTGAAAAGCTTTTGCAAAAGGGCCGGATCCGTGGCTGCAATCTGCCTGCCAGAGTTGCTTCCGCGGAACAGACACCTAGTTACAAAAGCATAGGCTTTTTATTGAAGCACACACACACAAAGATTTACAGTTGTTGAGTCTATCTACACAGAAAAAGGAGGGCAGAGTGCCTGACCTCGAAACTAAGACTATCTAAAGGATTTACAACAGAGTAGACTTTATGGCGGTGCTTTAAGGAAAACAGTTGGTTAAATGTGCATATAAGATTATAAAATATAAAAGCATGTATGAATATACGTCAAGCAAGATATGAATATATGATAAGCATGAAAGCAGTGATTATGATATGAACATGAATTTAAGCATGCAAGATATAATATTCTAAGACACTACTACAGAGAATTGTCTAATAAGTCCCTTATAAAAACGAATTTCTCTGTCAAAATGATGCGTGGGCTCCATGTGTGCTGCCTCAGATGTAATTACATAGAAAGTGGATCTAAAGGAGAAGAAATACAAAGCGATACAGAATGCCTGAGAGCCTTATTGCAATGTACTCCATTATGTTTTTATATTTGGACTGTAATGTTTCCCTTTACATAAAGATATTTCAGGCATATTGATTCAGAAAAAGATAGACAGAACCCACCCCTCCCTACAAAAGCCAATTCAACCACTGGTTACTTCTGCTCTGTGAGCGCTACGCTGGTCGACGTAATGATGCCACTGTTGATTACAGGATGGGGTTATTAATCTAAAAGGCTAATATTTTGGATCTTGAGGTAGGACAAACATCGGCCTTGTCAAAAATAGGTTTTCCCCCTTGTGTGCCTGACATAATGTCGCCTATTTTTCTTCTTACAGTTTGTGAAACTGCTTTGCATTGATGAAGTAATCCAAACCACATTCATAAGGGCAACTTATAGGCCCTAACATTACATTTCCAATACAATACTTCCTAACACTGAATGTATGTGAGGTCCAACACATTCTTTCTGTTGTGCGACTGTGTGGAATTGCTTTGAATTCGCATGACATTTTTTCTACTTCTTGACATTAAAATTCAACTTCCTGTGGGGCGGAGTCAATTCAATTCAAATTCCAATTGAAGAATTGAATGGAGGCCAATTCTGAATTTTGGTACAGCTCTTTTGGAGCCCTTGTTGACTTCTTAGTTCTTTCTGAACATTCACAGTATGTTCAGCAGTACCACCAACTCTTTACTGTCATAGGAAACCATCTGATTCTATGTTGTAATCAACACTTTAAGTCTCAGGACCTTTACCTTGTGTGTGTCTCTGTGTGGACAGACATGATGGGAGCTAATTCTTCCTGATTCCTCCACAGACTGGACCAGGAGAGCTCAGAGGGTCCCAGTGGTCAGCCTGCCCAGCAGCATCAAACCCACCTGGACTCCATCTTTAGGGTCTGTACATGTACACCAACTACTTTTACATCTATTCTGTTCCCAATCATCTCCATGCTGCCCTGTTCAGATCAGAGGGTCCTCAGTCTGTCCATCATGGATCTGATGGTTGCTTCCATGATTTCAGTCTGATTGTCATTCATATAATCTTCTGTTCCAGCTCCTGGAGGACGACATCGTCACTTTTGTGAAGAACGAGCTGAAGAAGATCCAGAAGCTTCTGAGACCAGATTATCCAGAATGCCCAGAGAGCCAGAGGGAGGGTGAGGATGAAGAGCAGAGGAAGAGCAGAGAGGCGTTTCTGAAGATCACACTGCACTTCCTGAGGAGAATGAAGCAGGACGAGCTGGCTGACCGTCTGCAGAGCAGTAAGAGCATTTCTCTAAAGAGTTAACTTGCTGGACTAATGGGACGTTTACTAATGTCTCCAGAGAAGGGTCAAAGTATGTTCCTGTTTCTTTATAAATCACCTACTGATCTTCTTTGTTCTGTATTCATTCAGGAAGTCCAGCAGGAGTTTGTAAGCGTAAACTCAAATCTAAGCTAGACAGGAAGTTCCAGCGTGTGTTTGAGGGGATTCCTAAAGCAGGAAACCAAACCGTTCTGAATCAGATGTTCACAGAGATCTACCTCATGAAGGGAGGGGCTGCAGGGGTCAATGATGAACATGAGGTCAGACAGATTGAAACAGCATCCTGGAAACCAGACAGACCAGAACCAACAATCAGACAAGAAGACATCTTTAAAACCCCACCTGGAAGAGATGAACCAATCAGAGCAGTGATGACAAAGGGAGTGGCTGGCATCGGGAAAACAGTCTTAACACAGAAGTTCACTCTGGACTGGGCTGAAGGCAAAGCCAACCAGGACATCCAGTTCACATTCCCATTCACCTTCAGAGAGCTGAATGTGCTGAAAGAGAGAAAGTTCAGCTTGGTGGAACTTGTTCATTACTTCTTTAGTGAAACCAAAGAAGCAGGAATCTGCAGGTTTGAAGAGTTCCCGGTGGTCTTCATCTTTGACGGTCTGGATGAGTGTCGACTTCCTCTGGACTTCCTCAACACTAAAATCCTGACTGATGTTACAAAGTCCACCTCAGTGGGTGTGCTGCTGACAAACCTCATCAGGGGGAATCTGCTTCCCTCTGCTCACCTCTGGATAACCACCCGACCTGCAGCAGCCAATCAGATCCCTCCTGGGTGTGTTGACATGGTGACAGAGGTCAGAGGGTTCACTGACCCTCAGAAGGAGGAGTACTTCAGGAAGAGATTCAGAGATGCGGAGCAGGCCAGCAGAATCATCTCCCACATCAAGAGATCACGAAGCCTCCACATCATGTGCCACATCCCAGTCTTCTGCTGGATCACTGCTACAGTTCTGGAGGACATGTTGAAGACCAGAGAGGGAGGAGAGCTGCCCAAGACCCTAACTGAGATGTACATCCACTTCCTGGTGGTTCAGTCCAAAGTGAAGAACATCAAGTATGATGGAGGAGCTGAGACAGATCCACACTGGAGTCCAGAGACCAGGAAGATGATTGAGTCTCTGGGAAAACTGGCTTTTGAGCAGCTGCAGAAAGGCAACCTGATCTTCTATGAATCCGACCTGACAGAGTGTGGCATCGATATCAGAGCAGCCTCAGTGGTCTCAGGAGTGTTCACACAGATCTTTAAAGAGGAAAGAGGACTGTACCAGGACAAGGTGTTCTGCTTCATCCATCTGAGTGTTCAGGAGTTTCTGGCTGCTCTTCATGTCCATCTGACCTTCACCAACTCTGGAGTCAACCTGCTGGCAGAAGAACAAACATCATCAACGCAGTTCTACCAGAGTGCTGTGGACAAGGCCTTACAGAGTCCTAATGGACACCTGGACTTGTTCCTCCGCTTCCTCCTGGGTCTTTGTCTGCAGACTAATCAGAATCTCCTACGAGGTCTGCTGACAGAGACAGGAAGTAGCTCAGAGACCAATAAGAAAACAGTGGAGTACATCAAGAAGAAGATCAGTGAGGATCTGTCTGCAGAGAGAAGCATCAATCTGTTCCACTGTCTGAATGAACTGAATGATCGTTCTCTAGTGGAGCAGATCCAACAATCCCTGAGATCAGGAAGTCTCTCCACAGATAAACTGTCTCCTGCTCAGTGGTCAGCTCTGGTCTTCATCTTACTGTCATCAGAAGAAGATCTGGACGTGTTTGACCTGAAGAAATACTCTGCTTCAGAGGAGGCTCTTCTGAGGCTGCTGCCAGTGGTCAAAGCCTCAAAAAAAGCTCTGTAAGAGGGATTTATTCATTATTAAATATACTGATATCTTTCAACAGTAGTAAAATATAAATTAAAGCTGTAAGCAGCGTTGGACGGGCCCTCGCACCTCCTTGCGCGTCGGGGTTACTGGGGGACATGGCTTCTTGCAACCGTGCATTTGTGCGGCACTCAGACTGCAAATCATCACCGATAAAGAAGGAACTCCCTGCTGAGTTTAGTGATACCTCACACTAGACTCTACATCATACAGATCATTGGCTGTGAAAGGGGCGTGGCTTAAGCATATTGGGTGGGGCAATGGTCACCAATTAAAAGTTGTGAAAGGGGGCGTTGGTACGTGTGCGTGATTAACGTATAGGGGGTGGCTCAGTATCACATGTAGACCACACATTAGAAGTTATGTAATTTCATGTTGACACCAGGGCACGCCATAACCAAATATTATATAGATGACCTCAGGCCTAGACCCTTGTCAATCGTTGTCAACGAACACTCAAGAACAAGTATTTTGTTCATCGATAAATGCTCTAATTGGCCGACACACCAGGCCGTTGTACAAAAGCTCAGGTTTTTAATAACTTTTTATCCTAAAGGTCTTGAGTCAATCTGGTGAAATCTCTAGGAGGAGTTTATTAAAGTATAGCACCTTGACTTTTAGGCCTACTTCCTGTTGCCACTAGGGGGTTCGTTTCGAGCCAATTGGTCAATATACACTCAAGTTACACCTACTTCCTGTTTTAACGCCCCTCTACAGGAAGTTAGTCCTCTGTAATTTGAAATTATTTTGCGCTATTACAATTATTTATATGACTTTTCATCGTTAACGTCTTAAGATGGTACAGACAAATTTGAAGTTGATGGGATGAAATCTCTAGAAGGAGTACGTTAAAGTACGACATGTGGAAATGGTCAAAATTGCACCAATTTTGAACTTTCAATTAAAAATGATTGTTGGGTTTAGGCTACGGCTCCAAAATTCTGTTTTGCATGTCTTGACATGCTACAGATGTGTACCATGTTTCATTGAAGGGGCTTAATAGCAGGGGCTCAACTTTTAAAATTATCAAAAGGCAATTAATTTGCAACAAAAAGAATTCCTTCAGTTCCAATAGAACCTCCGCTGTCGGCACTCGGGCCCTAACAACGTGTTTCCTGTTGTCTCTCCAGGCTGAGTGGTTGTAACCTGTCAGAGAGAAGCTGTGAAGCTCTGTCCTCAGTTCTCAGCTCCCAGTCCTCTAGTCTGAGAGAGCTGGACCTGAGTAACAACAACCTGCAGGATTCAGGAGGGAAGCTGATCTCTGATGGACTGAAGAGTCCACACTGCAGACTGGAGACTCTCAGGTCAGGATTCATTAACCCATTCAACTGATGACCATTAAACTCTGACTAACTTTAGTTGATAAACAGCTGACGTGTAGCTTTGTCTCTGCTGATACAATAAACTTAAGCAGAGACAAAACATGGACTGAACATGGACTAAAACGTACCTGGACAACAACCAAAGAAAGAACTACCACATGGCTCCACGTGTTGACAGAGGCTTCCTGTGTGTTGTTCTGTGTGTTTCCAGTCTGTCAGGCTGTCTGATCTCAGAGGAAGGCTGTTCTTCTCTGGTCTCAGCTCTGAGCTCCAACCCCTCCCATCTGAGAGAGCTGGACCTGAGCTACAATCATCCAGGAGACTCAGGAGTGAAGCTGCTGTCAGCGGGACTGAAGGATCCTCTCTGGAGACTGGAAAAGCTCAGGTATAATCACTGATCAACAAGGAGGAGATATTAGTGTAGGAAGTTTTATAGGAGAACATCTCCAGGAACTGAAATCATAACTCCCTCTGTTAATAGTTGATGTAGTTTAGACAGATACCGGACTGTGCTTTTAAGAACCATCCTTTTCCCCCTCTTTCCCGGGATCAAATCAGTTTCATCTCAACTTAGCACAAAGCAGTGAGAAGAGTGTGTGGATGAAGCATTAATCTTAGGCACACTAGTTAGCTTGAGGTTTAAAATGTCAGTCGCCAGTGCTGCATGGCTCATGTGATGGATCAGAGATGTACACTGACGTCTGGACCAATTATTTTGGTCCAGACTATTTCCTTATTTTCTTATTAAGTTCCTCTTGTGCTGGTAGAGTATGACTCTAAATTCCAAAAAGTCTCTCAAAACGCTCTTTCCTAGTCCTTACAAGTTCCCAGACTCCCTTTAGAGTCCAGATGTTTCTCCAGGAGTTAAGTCAGGGACACGTCATCACCTTTGGAAAACGTCTTATTCATCAAGTCATAAATGTCCAAACGTAATAGGCCCACGCTGTTATTTTTCCTTTAAAACATCTCCCATTCATTTCCCTCTGTAGGGCTTTGATTTCCCTGCAGTTGTGGCTGAATAAGCCAGCGTTCAGATAGTCTACAGATGAGTTCATCAGGAACTAGACACAGACATCTCCATCCTATAAAACAGCACGCTGTCCTTTCAGGAATCTTCTCATCACCTGCTCATTATGATATGATGAAGTACGCTAGTACACATCAAATAGTATTTTATAAGAACAGCTGATTTCTGGAGCACGGCGTTAGAGGGAGGACTAGGAACTAAAATCCTGACTTAGACCTCCACTATCTGGAAAGGCTCCTTACATAACTTCTCTTATGATTGGACAATTTAAAGGAAATTAAACTGAATTACATATTTTAATTGATTGATGGCCCAAATATGAATATAAAATGAGTAAATTCCAGCTGTGTGTGTGAGTGATGTAATGCCCCCCCCCCCTCCTTTCAGGGTGGAGCCTGCTGGAGTCAGATGGTTGACACCAGGTCTGAGGAAGTGTAAGTGTGTTTTTAATTTCATTCATCAGACTGTGACATCACTCATTCAACCCTGTGATGTCATCACCAAAGAGCTGATTGGTTAATAACTGCAGCTGTGTTGTGTCTCGTTCTCTCCGTCAGATTCCTGTGAACTCACAGTCGACACCAACACGATGCACAGGAGCCTCAAACTGTCTCACAACAACAGGACGGTGACCTGGGTGGAGGAGGATCAGTCATATCCTGGTCATCCAGAGAGGTTTGAGTCCTGGGAACATGTGCTGTGTAGAGATGGTCTGACTGGTCGCTGTTACTGGGAGGTCGAGGTGAGAGGAACAGGGTTTGCTATAGCAGTGTGTTACAGAGGAATCGGCAGAAAAGTACGCAGTGAGGACTGTAAGTTGGCATATAGTGACCAGTCCTGGAGTCTGGAATCTTCTTCTGATGGTCGTTACTCTGTCTATCACAAAAAGAAAATAACATCCGTCTCCCCCTCCCGTGTCTCTGGTAGAGTAGCAGTGTATGTGGACTGTCCCGCTGGCTCTCTGTCCTTCTACACGGTGTCCTCTGACTCACTGATCCACCTCCACACCTTCAACACCTCATTCACTGAACCTCTCTATCCTGGGTTTGGGGTCTGGGGTTCATGTGGTTCCTCAGTGTCTCTGTGTTCTGTGTAGGATGGAGATAATCCTCCTGGTTAGTCTCCAGGTTAGTCTCCTCCTGGTTAGTCTCCAGGTTAGTCTCCTCCTGGTTAGTCTCCAGGTTAGTCTCCTCCTGGTATGTATAAAATAATTCTGAATGAACAGATTCAGATTAGGAACTTTATCGCTGCTCATTACATCGTTTTTATCACCAATGTGTAATCAGCTGGTGTAATGCACATGTCACCATGGCGACTCCGAGACACGGCTGTAGTCCTGGAGTCCAGACTCCAGTTATTTTCTATGATCTTTAGCTTGTTGGGATGTCGACTCGGACTCTTCTTGGACTCTCCCAATATTCCAGTTGGTCTGGTCCGAGTCCTGCTCCATATGCTTTATTCACTTCAAGAAGTTGTTATTGACACCTGTGTTGCTTGGTAACCGTTACTTTCATCTATCCTGGCTCCGCCCTCCTACGTACTGTTAATCATAATACTGCATATCTTCCTCATATGTCGCAGCCCTAGTGAACTTCTATCCCTGTACATGTGTTTCCGTGATGTAGTCAGTCGGTCTGTTGGGCTTTTAATTAGTAATGGCCGTAGATGGCCGCGGTGCGTTCATGATCAACAGAATCCTTCCACCTCCGGTCCTTTAAAGACGGAGCTGGATCAGGAAATCGTAGGAATGCCGTCGACTTGCCGTCATGTTTTCTTTTGAATTCTGTCTCTTTTCACAATAAAAGCATAACGTTACTCTGAGAGTGTTTGCCTTTCTTTTTAACTTTCACACATGATAAGATGTCTCGGTGTCCCAGACGTCTTCCAGGTGGAGCTCCACAATCCAATTTTTATATATATATATATATATATATATATATATATATATATATATATATATGTATGTTTCCATTTTCTTAAAGCTGTGTTGCAGGTTTAATTTTGCAACGAATTTGTGCGATTTGCTTGTTGGTAGTAAATATTTGAACTGTTATCCATTGTATTTGATGGTGTTGGATATCGCAAAACTGAATATAATACGAAAAGTAGGCACTATTTTACAGTGTTTCCTTTTTCCCCCACAATGCATTGCATGACGTCACATTGGGGAGATAACAGAGCAGCCTGCGCTGTCTTTGCCGCTGGTCTGGCCTGATCTGGCTTCTGGTCTTTTAATTTTAACAGTCTATGGTCTCGATCGAGTCCATGTGACTTTATTATATTTATAATAATATTGGAGGGAAAGTGAAACACAGCTTAGACGGGGATGTTGTTCGGCTTTTCATAAGTTTAGACTGCTAGCTAACGCTGCGCCGCCGGACGTTAGCACGACAGCGTTAGCCTAGCCTGCTAGCTAAACATTATGACTGCCTGTGGTGTTGCCTATACAGTGCCTTGCGAAAGTATTCGGCCCCCTTGAAGTTTTCAACCTTTTGACACATTTCAGGCTTCAAACATAAAGATATAAAAAATTTATTTTTTGTGAAGAATCACCAACGGGTGGGACACAAGTGTGAAGTGGAACGAAATCTATTGGATATTTTAAACTTTTTTAGCAAATAAAAAACTGAAAAGTGGTGCGTGCAAAATTATTGGGCCCCCTTGCGTTAATACTTTGTAGAGCCACCTTTTGCTGCGATTACAGCTGCAAGTCGCTTGGGGTATGTCTCTATCAGTTTTGCACATCGAGAGACTGACATTCTTGCCCATTCTTCCTTGCAAAACAGCTGGAGCTCAGTGAGGTTGGATGGAGAGCGTTTGTGAACAGCAGTTTTCAGCTCTTTCCACAGATTCTCGATTGGATTCAGGTCTGGACTTTGACTTGGCCATTCTAACACCTGGATACGTTTATTTGTGAACCATTCCTTTGTAGATTTTGCTGTATGTTTGGGATCATTGTCTTGTTGGAAGATAAATCTCCGTCCCAGTTTCAGGTCTTTTGCAGACTCCAACAGGTTTTCATCCAGAATGGTCCTGTATTTGGCTGCATCCATCTTCCGCTCAATTTTAACCATCTTCCCTGTCCCTGCTGAAGAAAAGCAGGCCCAAACCATGATGCTGCCACCACCATGTTTGACAGTGGGGATGGTGTGTTGAGGGTGATGAGCTGTGTTGCTTTTACGCCAAACGTATCGTTTTGGATTGTGGCCAAAAAGTTTGATTTTGGTTTCATCTGACCAGAGCACCTTCTTCCACATGTTTGGTGTGTCTCCCACGTGGCTTGTGGCAAACTTTAGACGAGACTTTTTATGGATATCTTTGAGAAATGGCTTTCTTCTTGCCACTCTTCCATAAAGGCCAGATTTGTGCAGTGTACGACTGATTGTTGTCCTATGGACAGACTCTCCCACCTCAGCTGTAGTTCTCTGCAGTTCATCCAGAGTGATCATGGGCCTCTTGGCTGCATCTCTGATCAGTCTTCTCCTTGTCTGAGCTGAAAGTTTAGAGGGACGGCCAGGTCTTGGTAGATTTGGAGTGGTCTGATACTCCTTCCATTTCAAAATGATCGCTTGCACAGTGCTCCTTGGGATGTTTAAAGCTTGGGAAATCTTTTTGTATCCAAATCCGGCTTTAAACTTCTCCACAACAGTATTACGGACCTGCCTGGTGTGTTCCTTGGTCTTCATGATGCTCTCTGCGCTTTCAACAGAACCCTGAGACTATCACAGAGCAGGTGCATTTATACAGAGACTTGATTACACACAGGTGGATTCTATTTATCACCATCAGTCATTTAGGACAACATTGGATCATTCAGAGATCCTCGCTGAACTTCTGGAGTGAGTTTGTTGCACTGAAAGTAAAGGGGCCGAATAATTTTGCACGCACCACTTTTCAGTTTTTTATTTGCTAAAAAAGTTTAAAATATCCAATAGATTTCGTTCCACTTAAAAATGTGTCCCACTTGTTGGTGATTCTTCACAAAAAATAAAAATTTTATATCTTTATGTTTGAAGCCTGAAATGTGTCAAAAGGTTGAAAAGTTCAAGGGGGCCGAATACTTTCGCAAGGCACTGTAAATACGAGGAAACAAAAGCTAACCACAGAGCTGCAGTAAGGGGCGAACCAATGCTGACGGACAACATTCCTGCTCCAGTTTGCTTGTAATCAAACTCGAGGTGTGTACATGTTGTTATCAGTTCAGACTGTTCTGGCTGACTGGCAGCCCTACAGGTCTGACCGGGTCCTGTTCTCAGGTCACATGACCGTTCTGGATATAAAGGTGTGCCGATGTGACGGATGTCAGTCAGATGAACACAGACAGCAGCAGCATCTGTCAGTGTCTGCTGATGAAGGGACGACGTCTCTTTGACCTCATCTGAACGGGACTTTAACAGCAGAGCAGCCTGACAGGTAACATCACACACCTTTGATGGAGAAACTCGCCTATCATTTGGGAGATTTTGGGGCTACATGATATACTTTAAGATGAGAGCAGTGGTTCATTCTTTCAGCACTATTGTAAGATCTGAAGTAACTCAGTAATTATTCTATGATGTGTGACGTTTTGGCCAAAATGAGCCTTTTTATGTTCAGTTGAGTCAGATTTAATCAGCACCAGGAAACAAGTTAGATTTGAATCTCCGCTGACTTCACTGCTGAGATGTGAGGGAGTGTCACAACGAGAGTTGCTTTGATTGGCAGGTGTGTGTCACAACCTTCATCCCATCAAAAGTGTAAATCCATCTTGATTTTGATTTGTGGACACACGTCCTTAACAACAAGACAACCTTAACCCTAACCCTGGGACACTTTGGGGTGTTTTGGTTGGGCGGGACTGCCTCATAAATAACTTCAATCAAGAATCTGGCAAAATGCCAGCTGGCAAACGGAGGGTTGTCCCAGTCCAGATCAGATGATCCTGCCATTGAGCCCTCAGGCCTCTCAGATAATGACTTTGTCTTTTCATTAGACAAGCTTATGGCGGTTTTCCACTGCGTGGTATCTACTCGACTCGCCTTGACTCTACTCGCCTTTTTTGGTTTTCCATTATGAAAAAAAGTCCCTGGGACCTGCTACCAGGTACTTTATGTAGTACTACATAATCCAGGGTACAAGCGGCCGAAATGGGTTTCCTCAGGAGGGGGGCTGGCGTCTCCCTTAGAGATAGGGTGAGAAGCTCAGTCATCCGAGAGGAGCTCGGAGTAGAGCCGCTGCTCCTTCACGTCAAAAGGAGCCAGTTGAGGTGGTTCGGGCATCTGGTAAGGATGCCTCCTGGGCCCCTCCCCTAGGGAGGTGGTCCAGGCACGTCCAGCTGGGAGGAGGCCTCGGGGAAGCTCCTCTCGGATGACTGAGCTTCTCACCCTATCTCTAAGGGAGACGCCAGCCCCCTCTCCTGAGGAAACCCATTTCGGGCGCTTGTACCCTGGATCTCGTTCTTTTGGTCCTGACCCAGCCTTCATGACCATAGGTGAGGGTAGGAACCAGAACTGACCGGTAGATCGAGAGCTTTGCCTTCTGGCTCAGCTCCCTTTTCAGCACAACGGTGCGATAAACAGAATGTAATACCCCCCCGCTGCTCCGATTCTCCGACCAATCTCACGTTCCATGGTCCCCTCACTCGCGAACAAGTACTGTACTTACTAACTGTAAAATATATCAATCTGAAAAGCCATAGCCGGATAGCTGAATATTTTGTGAACGTTTTAAAGTTTGAATCACGTCTGTAGGTAAAAGTATGAAGGAGCTGAACATTTTAGTAGCAGAAGAAGATTTGAAGGATTTGAAGCTTGCTCTCATTGACTTTAATGTTAAAAAAAATTGTTTAAAAGCTTAATATTTGAAAAAGTATAAATACACAGTGGAACAGCATTCCCACAATAAGAAAGAAGCAGAATAATAAATAACTGAATAACAATAGTTGGAATGTTGTGGAACCGCATTCCCACAATAAAGCCTCTTTGAATTGGAGAGAGAGAGACAGAGTGTTGACAGTATGGGGACGTTGGATGTGGGTCTGAGATTGGACATGGTGTCTGGGTTTGGACCAGGTTTCCTGAGCATGGGGGGGTCTGATGCAAGCCTGAGAGAGGAAGTGATGATTGTAGTCATGAGCAGGGCAATGGATGGTAGACAGGTCCTAATGAAAGCTGATGGTGGGGTGGGGTGAAGCCTGCAGGTGGAGCTGCTCATACCTGTGGACAAATATGAAATGTTGGCATTCTTTCCCTAAGAGAAGTTGAAATCGAGATCCATGTTAGCTTCCTGATCGGGTCTTAAGTTTGACAGAAGTGTCTGATTTTAGCAGGAAACCACGATGGCGGCAGTGGAGCTTTTCAACACTCTGGAGGATTTAAGAGAAGATGAATTTGAGGCTTTCAAATGGTATCTGCAGCAGCCAGGATACGGAAGCATCAAAAAGTCCAAGCTGGAGAGGGCAGACAGAAAGGACACGGTTGACGTGATGGTGAACACATTTCTTCTCCATGGAGCTCTGAAGGTGACCAAGAAGGTTTTAGAGAAGATCAACAGGAGGGATCTGGTCCAGAGTCTGCCAGACCCCGGCTCAAGACCACAAGGTCAGCCAGTCGTTGTAACATGTGTTTTCAGTCAGAAAGACATCACAGCCACATACGGGATGGAAGGGGTGGACTGACTGTCTTTTCATTTAATTGTAACAGTACATCCTTTTTTTGGGGGGGGGGGGGGTGCTGTGGCTGTTTCTGACAGTAATTCTTCAATAATAAATCAAATGTTACTACGCATTTCCACACAGAGTCAGTGGATGTCAGTGATGCTGGAGAGACTTCAGAGAACAGAGGAACTCCCTCCTCTCAGAGCAAAGGTACGCTGCTGCTGGATTCTCTGGTATGTACGGGAGCCCTGAGGGACACCGTCTACTTTTAAAGTTTGAAAACATATAGTCCAAGTACGTTAGTGACTCCCTTCTCCAACAAGTTAAATACGGTGTACTAGAACTTCAGCTGTCCGAGCTAATGTGAGCGTGTTGACGTATGAAAGCATCAAACCTGCGTTTTACCTGAAGTAGAAGAGCCGGTATCAGTAGATCTGACGCCAAAGCATTAATGGCTTGGACCCAAACACCGACGGCCCTTTTTCAGATGCTTTTCCTGTTTCTGTTCAAGTAGGACAAAATCCCCCAAAGTCTTAGAATCGGATGTAAAAAAGAGAGTTTTCCTGTGCTCGTAAAGAGTTAAACACACCAAATCCAAGTGAGTACCGGATCGCTTACTGAAGGTTTCTTTGTCTAGTGTTGCCTCATATCTGCCAAAAGACACTTCAGAACATGCTTTTTAAAATCTAATTGGCTACTTTGAGTCCTTGTTAGGGAAGTCCCTGGTTGATGTCACATTGCTGACTCGGCTCTCTTTTAGCGGACTCTGTCAGGCCTGGGCCTGGAGCCGGTCTCTGACTCTGCAGGTTGCAGCTGCATGTGCAGTGATGTGACGTATGGCCAGGAGAACCTGGGACTTCTCTTTGGCAGACACAAGATGTCACAATCATTCATGCTCGTCACATGTTGAAGCTGAAGGATGAGAAACTATTTAGATTTACCAGAGTGAGTCTGAGAGAGAGGAGTGGGACTTGTAACGCTCATTGGATCAGTCGAGTAAAAACAGTAATAATCACATTATTTCTCTCTGTTTCCGTGGATGCCAGTGGTCAGGAAGAAACAAAAGGTACATTAGCAAAGATTATAAAAGTGTTGCTTTGTCAAGTGTGTGTACAAATATTAAAATAGTTGATTATTCTCTAAAGCCACTGTATGTCAGATGTGCTGTGCAAAGCATCTGAACGCTCTGTTAGATTGATATTAAATTGGGAACAATAAGCCACGTGGAGTAGGTGGCTGAATGTGGAGCTAACTGAAGATCAGCCATAAACTGTGTTGGACAGCTTTAACTCAACATGTGTTGGGACCAGCATTGGAGGGGGATCAGAAGAGGCTTTCTCCAACATATACAACTAATTTGCTGTATATGTGTAGATCATTATTACTCCGTGTCGCTTTCAGTCAATTTGAATGCATTTACTATATTTACATTTTTACTTTTATGTCGTGATATAGGTCTTAAATAGTTTTGATAAAGTCTTTAAAGTCTTAAATGTGACTGGGTCCAACTGCAGAACCCTGGTGTAGCCCACTAGAAAAATGATGGAAACAAATATGAATATATTATTTTATTATTGTTATTATAAAATAAAACGAGTTAATCTATTACAAATGCACATATGGTTATTATGAACCAATTAAAACATTGGTTCAGGAGTTGACCCCGCCTTGATTTGAGAGGTGACAGCGGGTGCTTTTTTGGCATACGGACAGCACACAGCCAGCCTGTTAGAGACATTAACATCTAAATATAATTGCATATGTCACCTAAACACTTGTAAAAGTACGTTGGGAATCATACCGCTGCCAAGGAGCCTTGAGGGATTTTTGTTGTGTGGGTTATTCAACGTGTTTGTCCGACGTGAAACTTAGTCAGGTTGTTTGGGTCCCTTGGAAAGATTCAAAGTTTGATGGCGAGCCACCAAGACTCATCAAGACTCTTGAGGAGGAACACTTCTGAATATTATATTTTATTCATTGTAAGGAACTCTGCTGATTATTGTATTTTATTTTATTTTATGTTTATTGTATACACCATATGAACAAATCTCGGGCTACTTAGAGGGTGCACCCTAAGGTTTTGTATTTATGCTGTATGCTATTCACGCCGAGACATATATAAATATCCTCAATCTTTGATACGTGTGTTGTGACCGTTATTGTTTCAGTCCACTACCCCCTACTTACCTAAATCTTCTGAAACCTAGTCTAGATAGATAACCTATATAGTAGACCGTTAATGAAGGCCACCTTACAGATGTTCAAGTGGAGGGAATCTAATGCTTACTGTCAGGTTTAGGACACTTTATCTTACTAAATAAACATGGTCAAGCAAAGAAAACGAGACTCAGACGGCAAAATGTGTAGTTAAAAAGCTTTTGCAAAAGGGAGAGCTCCGTGAGAGCAAATCTGCCTGCCAGTATTGCTTCCGCGGAAGAGACACCTAGTTACAAAAGCATTGGCTTTTTATTGGAGGTTGTTGGAGACACACACACATACAAAGATTTACAGTCGTTTAGTCTAAAGCATCTGGTATAATGGTTTATGCCTACACAGAGAAAAGAGATCAAAGTGCAGGTCTGCCGTGGCACCCTGGCCTTTACCTGACCTCGAAGTTAAGACACTTGGAGACATTTGCTATCTTTATGATATGCGGCCGTGGAGACATTTTACTGCCTGGAGGCCCTAACAGCTTTAAAGTAAACATAGTTGGTTAAATGCTTTAAAGTAAACATATTTGGTTAAATGTGCATATAAGATCATATAAGCATGAAAGCAGTGATTATGATATGAATATGAATGTATGAATTTAAGCATGCAAGATATAATATTCTAAAACACTACTACAGAGAATTGTCTAATAAAGGACTTATCAAAACGAATTTCTCTGTCATTTCCCTCCTGTTGTACATTTAACAAACATCAGCAATTATCACTCCGGGTTGCGGTTTTCAATAATTACGTCAAAACATGCACACACAGGATAGGATACTTATTTACTCTTCATCAGGGAGAAGGCAAAAAACCCTTTCCGTCTGTTTAGAAAGGAAAAATTCCTTCTCGACCCTCCCTTGGAGCGGTCACCCTTTTGGCCAAGATGAGTTCAAAGGTTTATGTGTGGTTTAATACATCATCGTGTGAGCTTGGGACACACTCATTATTCTTAATAGATTTAGTAGAGAGCTGATGAAACTGAACATGTGCATAGTTGGTTAGAGCTTGAGACATAGTACGTTGTATGAGTGCATGAACACAGGGCATCACACAACCTAATACTATGAAAATTATTACAAGTACTGCTACAAGGGGAGTAACAATTCTAAACAATAATCCATACCAAGGTCCTGAAGTTAACCAGGAGAGGAAATCTCCGCTTACTACATTATCTGCCTCAGCAGCATCTCTAAGTGCAGTCAAATTAAGAATGGCTTGCTGAATGACACCTGCATCTTTATCATTATCTGGGATAAAAGTGCAACACGTAGTACCAATAAGCGCACACACACCACCCTGTGATGCCGTCAACTGGTCTAACACCAGCCTATAGACATCATCCCTGCTGTAGAGACATGGCTTCCGCCATGGCTCACCCTAGCGACTATATGATACAAATTTTTAGGCAAGCAGGGCTTGCCATCTTTCTGATATAGGCCATCAACACAAGTGGCACCATCTGATAGCCAAACATCTTTCTCAGTTTTGGGGGAGTTGTCTTGCACGTTTTTCAGTACTTCTGTAGGAATCGGATTCTGTGGTTCCTCTTGAACCGCTAAGTGCTCTGATCTTACAGCTGCTCTCTTAGCTTCCTCATCTGCTTTTGCATTACCTAAACTGACTGGATCTCGTCGTTTAGTATGCGCTGCACACTTGCAAATAGCTAATCTGTGTGGTAATTGAATAGCCTGAAGTAACTTCATTAGCAAGTCTGCATATTCAACTGTCTTTCCTGTAGAAGTCATCATTCCTCGCCTACTCCACTGAGCAGCAAAACAATGCACTGTTGAAAAAGCATACTGACTATCTGTGTAGATAGTCACTGATTTGTCTTTCGCCCATTTACAGGCTTCTGTGAGGGCAATTATCTCTGCTGCTTGGGCGGAGTATTTTGAGGACAACGGCCCGCTAAGCAGCGTCTCTTCTTGTGTCACTACTGCATATCCCACTTGGTTTTCTCCTTTTGACGACCTTGAGGCAGATCCATCAACAAACACGTGAATACTGTCTGGAATTGGGTCATCTTTCAAGTCTTTTCGTGGTTTGCAGTTCTCATTTGTCCGATCTACACACGAATGGGGGTCTCCATCGTCCTCTGTGGGGACCAGTGTGGCGGGGTTTAGTGTGTTACATCTTTTTATCTCTAAATGTGGTTGGGAGAGCAAAGTGGTCATGATTGATAAGTGTCTCGCTGGAGACAGAAAAGTCATCCGGGTTTCGGTTATCAGCATGTCTACTGCATGCGGGACTAGCAACGTGGTTGGATGGAACAACACTACTTCTGCTGAGCTTTGTACCGCGAGGGCCGCGGCACAAACTGCACGCACACAAGGGGGAAGTGCGCACGCCACTGGGTCCAGCCTTTTAGAATAGAACGCTACTGGCTGGAGTTTTGAACCGTGCTTCTGTGATAGCACTGATGTCATGAACTTGGTCCTGCAGTCCACTGACTGGACGAAGGGCTTGGTGTAGTCGGGGAGGCATAACACTCCTGTGTTAGCGATTTGGTCTTTGAGAGCATTGAACGCATCGTCTCCTTCCGGAGTCCATGTGAGCTCATCCTTCAGAGCTAGGTTTAGCTGGTACATCATGTCCAGGAGAGGTTGAGTCATTTGGGCATAATGGGGTATCCAGCTACGGCAGTAGTTGCAGAGCCCAAGAAATGCCATCATTTGTCTTTTTGTGCGGGGCTTTGGGCTCTGTAAAACAGCTTGTTTTCTGTCCGTCGTGAGGGCTTTCCCTGTTTGGGAGATCTTGTGGCCCAGGAAGACCACTTCTTCCTGACAGAATTGGAGTTTGTGTTTTGAAGCCTTGTTCCCACAGTTAGCAAGGTGTCTGAAAATGCTTATGGCGTCTTTCACGTTGGCCTCCTTTGTCTTGGAGGCAATCAGGATGTCATCCACATAGACCAGTACTTGGGTCTCTTCACTGTACTTTGCTCCTTCCATGCACGCCATTATCTCCTGAGAGAAAATGGTGGGGCTGTCTGTGAATCCTTGCGGAAGTCTGGTGTAAGTATATCTCTTTCCCTCAAAGGTGAAACCGAACCAGTGTCGTGAGTTCCTGTGTAGTGGTATCGAGAAGAAGGCGTTGCTCAGATCCACTACAGTGAACCACTTGTGTTCAGCTTTCAGATTGTTCAGCAAGGTGTGAGGGTCTGGTACACATGGGGCTCTAGTCTGGACTGCTGCATTTACCTGTCTAAGGTCGTGCACTAAGCGCCACGACTCGTCTGGCTTCTTAACTGGGAAAATGGGGGTGTTACATTCACAAGTTGGGTCCTCAACTAGAATTCCAGCTTCCTTCATGTTCTGCACTACAGGGGCAATTCCTTTAATAGCGTCTGGCTTTAGGGGGTACTGTCTTACTCTTGGCCTATAGGATGTCTTGGGGTGTACTTCTACTGGTTTAGCAGTCTTAAGTAAACCTACATCTGTTTTACCTGTAGACCAAAACGTTTGGGGGACTGCTGAAAGTGGGTCGACTTTTGTTTCAGCAGCGAGGAATTGCTGTTTAGTTCATGCGTCGAGGTGAATGGTCGGCTTGGCAACCGTCACCCAGTGGACCCCTGTCCGAGTCACTTTCCCTATGCCTTGTACTGTGCACTCATCTCCATGGGGTCCGGGACTCCACTTTTCCTCCATGAGTCCTGACACTCTGGTCACAAGGCGTCCAAGCTGGTACCATTCTCTGGTATCTGGTGATCTGGCCAGTGAGACGTGTGGCTTTCCACTTCCTTTGTAGAGGGCTTTGATCGGGTCTGGTAATTTCACTGTAGCAGCTACGTCACCGTTCTGGGTGGCATAGACATAGTCTATTGTGATGGTTTGTGGCCCTAGCTTTTTGAACTGTTCTTCATAGGTAGCCACACTGTTGATCATATCCTCAAATGGGTTGTAGAGGAAGGGGTCTACATACACAGGGGGGCGTGGCTTTTCAGGCCTCTCATAACACATAGTCACATGTAATGGCCATTCGTTTTGGGGAACAATGTCTGTTTTATCTGGCACGTGTTTCAATAGGTGGCTTACAACGGACCTAGGGCCCGTGGTGGCAAGGTCCAGGGCGAAGAACCGCTTTGGCGTTCCTCGTCCTTCATGGACATGAGCTGAAGTCATCTTTTCTGGCCTCATTCCTTTTTCAGTGGGGATTAATGCTATTTTTAGTTGTATCATTAAATCCCTCCCTAACAAGTTCACTGGGCAGTCTGGACTGATCACTAATTCTGCCGTATGGGCTTCGCCATCTTCATCTAATACAGAGATAGGTTTAGATATTTTTAGCAACTGAGTTTTACCATTAGCTGATACTACTGCTATCCATTTGTGGCCTGGCCTTACTGTGGGGACTCTGTCTTTTAACACTGTCCTGTCTGCTCCTGAATCACATAAAAACTTTATTCTTTCTCCTCCAATGTTGAGAGTGTAATAAGGTTTTTCTTCTTCTTTCAGGGACAGGGAAAATAATTGAGTCAAGTCCAATATTTCTACGGGGTCTCCTTGGTTTGGGTCTTCTTTCTCCGTAGCAGATTGGCTTGAATCCTCAGTTTGGCGTCATTCCTCATGATTATCTCTGTAGTCTGGATTATGAGGTGGGGGACGAGAGTAGCGTCGCTTTCCTCTTCTCTTGTTTTTCGGTGGATCTGGGCACTCTCGAGCAATGTGGCCTGGTTTGTCACAGTTGTAACATCGGTCGTTTTTTTTCCATTGGCCTTTCTGTTGGCGTCCTCCATTTGCTCCTTGGTAGTTAGCCATGCAGCTAACCATAGCTTCGGCCACCGCCTGTAATTTTATGTCAGACTGTTTATTCTTCTTATTGTGCAGAACTTCCTGCGCATGCTCTGCCCATTCCATTAGCTGGACGAGGGTGGCTGTTCTCCAGCCAACCTGATGTTTTCTGACAAAGTCGGCCAAGGCAGGTCTCATGTTGTTCAAGAGATGTTGTTTTAACTGATTTTGGTACGTTCCGTTCGGATCTCCATCATCTGTCAGCCCGCTGTTTGCTTTGAAGACGTCTTCCAGTCTTCCTCGGAACTGATAGACATCTTCTCCGTCAGTTTGTCTTGTGCTTTCAATCTTTGTGTGGTCTGGTCGCTTTTTCCACACTGCAGTAACTCTATCACCTACTCCGGTAATCTGTATGCTCAGAGCGTCGCTCCCTGCTGGCAGCCATGCTTCAGCTTGATCCTTTCCAGTGTAATTTCCCTTCACTCTGGTCCAGTTATGACCTAGGCAGATTTGCAGGGCTTTGGTTGTTCCTTAGCTGTTCAATTGGTATGAATCCATTAGCTGTTTGAAGTTGGTCACCCATTCTTTGGCATTTGTTGTAGGGTCTCCTAACCCTTTACATGCTTCAGTCATTTCTGTGTTAGTCCAAGGGCGATACACCCTAATAGTGCGGTCTTGATCTCCCCCTTCTCCATAGTGGGGGTTTGCCACTTCCATCATGGGGAAACTGTGACTTACTTTTTCTTCTAAATGTTGTTCTGCTATATCTGGGGGTGGATAATTGGTCAATAGGGGGCGTTGTAGAGGGCTGAGATCAGGGTAGAGTCTATTATTCTTTTGATATAGACACACCTGTGCATTTTTAGCTGGCTTGGGTGCAACTGTCTTTTCCTGTTTCACTTTTTGTTCACCCCGCCTCGTTCTGTCCTTCAGAGGCGTGTCGGGCTTCTGCTGCCCACCCACAGCACCGCCCTCTGGTTCCTCCTCCTCGGCTTCACTGTCCCCCTCTTCCTCCTCGGTCCCGTCACCATCCGGTGCAGGGGGACCCGCCTCCTCCTCAGGCTGCTGAGGGGAAGGCTGTAGGGGCTGCTGCGGGGGCTTTTTCCGTATTTTCACTCCAGTTTCATCATCTGGATGAATTTTCAAAGCTGCTACGGTGCATTCTGTATCTGGACCTTTTTTTATCTCTTTTTTTATTATACTACATTTTGCATCTGGGCTGTTGTTTTTTATAGTGATGACTGTAACAGCGTCTGTTTTTAGCTCATTTTCCTCATTCTTCCTCTCAATCTCCCTCTCTCGCTTGCCTGCCTGCTCTCTCCACATTCCTGCCGCACTCAGCTCCCTCAATATCCTCCGTCTTTTTTTCTCAGTCATTACAACTCTCTCCTCTACCTGCAGTCGTTCTAATAAACTAGTAACAGACGTCATCCTAATCTCACCATCAAAGCCGTATTTCTTTATCCAATCTTTCACAAATTCTACACTTCCCGGGAAGTTTTCCTCCATAAATTCTACGTCCTTCAGGACGGCTGTACTCTGATTTTGACCCATCCTGCTCTGTTTCACAAATCACACAATTTCCACAATAAAACACTGCAACAATAAAACTTCACAAATCACAATACACACTGCGTTACACCCAACCTGTGTCCCTGTCCTAAGCAAAGTCTCACAAAGAACCACAAGTTATCCCAATAAACCGCTGTGCAGCAACACTTTTATTGTCTCACAACCAAACAGCAAACAAACAAACAAATTGTCACAAACAATACACAAACCCGCTACGGGAAAAACACCCAGCGCTTCCGACGACCTGCCGCGGTGTAAACACACACGGTGTGTCGGGAAACAAACACAAATTCACTACCCACTATGAGTCAACACACATAGCGTAATAGTGAAACACAACATAAAACACAAAACACAAAATAGCAAACAGTGCACTGCAACAATACACAAACAAACAACACTGCCTCGCTGTGAAGAGACGTACACAGCGCTTCCGACTGGTCACCGCTGTGCAAACGCACACACGGCGGGTCGGGAAACAAAAAGCCGGTGATCACCCTTGCCGAGCTCCCGAAACCCAATCAGGAGGGCTTCTAGACACCCGGTCTCCCCGCACGGGGAAACGTGTCGCTCTGGACGTCCCGGAACTTGTAAGAACCAACTGATAGCTCCCTGTTTAAACTAGTTATGTCCCAGACGGAAAGTATTAACCACAACAACCCGGCTTCGAGTCCGCACCTGCTCCTAGCATCCACAACAAATCACTCAATAAAGTCCCAGACCGTAAGACACACAGCCGTTACGTCAAGCGTTTGTATATGTACACACAGGTAAACAGAATAACAGACCCAATATACAGCTGGGCTACTATAATCATTACTTTCAGATTTGTCACATCCTCAGTACAAACCCTAACTAGCAAAAACTCCGTGAACCTCTTTTTTACATGAGAAACTCAGAACTGCCACACTCACCGTGTCTGTCCGTTGCTCGACCATGGGGAGTTGTCACCGGGGAATACAGGGCGGCACTGGACCAATCTATGGCCCCGTCCCACGAAGAGGTGGACGGCTGTTAACAGATCATCTGGCCTTGATCGGGCGCGGTCCTGGACTCCTCAGCTGTTGACTCCCGGGTTTCGGCACCAGAAAATGTCAGGTTTAGGACACTTTATCTTACTAAATAAACATGGTCAAGCAAAGAAAACGAGACTCAGACGGCAAAATGTGTAGTTAAAAAGCTTTGCAAAAGGGAGAGCTCCGTGAGAGCAAATCTGCCTGCCAGTATTGCTTCCGCGGAAGAGACACCTAGTTACAAAAGCATTGGCTTTTTATTGGAGGTTGTTGGAGACACACACACATACAAAGATTTACAGTCTAAAGTCTAAAGCATCTGGTATTATGGTTTATGCCTACACAGAGAAAAGAGATCAAAGTGCAGGTCTGCCGTGGCACCCTGGCCTTTACCTGACCTCGAAGTTAAGACACTTGGAGACATTTGCTATCTTTATGATATGCGGCCGTGGAGACATTTTACTGCCTGGAGGCCCTAACAGCTTTAAAGTAAACATAGTTGGTTAAATGCTTTAAAGTAAACATATTTGGTTAAATGTGCATATAAGATCATATAAGCATGAAAGCAGTGATTATGATATGAATATGAATGTATGAATTTAAGCATGCAAGATATAATATTCTAAAACACTACTACAGAGAATTGTCTAATAAAGGACTTATCAAAACGAATTTCTCTGTCACTTACTGTCAGCAACACGTACCGTAAGTTCTCCTCTGAAGTCATAATGTAATAAAGCCTTATTTATGTTGAACTATGTTCATGTTAAACTGGATTTAACCAAATGCCTTCAATCATTTAGCATTTATCAAGAGCTGTTACATGTTTGTGTTCCAGTCTTATTAGTTCATTATTTCTGTTTTTTTCATTATTTTCAGTGGATGCCAGTGGTGTTGAAGAAACTGAAGGTACATTATCAAAAGATTAGTTATTTGTGTGTGTTTGTGTGAGAGAATCTTGTCAATAAGTCTGTTTTAATTATGAATGTGGAGTAGCCCTGGGTAGGGTTGGTTGTAGGGGGGGCATTTCTTGTAGACTCCTTAGGGTAACCTATTCGGTCCTGGGGCTACTCTTGAATCTGCTTCAAGATGGGCTGCTTTGCCCACGGTTGGTGAAGGTGGATTAATCAAAGACTGGAATTGGCCAAGATCTTTCTCCTTTTTTGCTTCACTAAAGGTGTCTCTGAGGTAGCTGTCGGTCTCAGATTTGGAAGTGGTGAGCTGTCCAGAGCTATTTTTGCATATAGAAGAACTGTTTTAGACACACAAATGCTTGTGTAGCATTGCTGTGGGTGTAATATTAATAAATATGACATTATGTTGATTATTGGCATAAGTAAATGTCATGAGGGCAAAAGCGTCTGGACTTTCTTTGACAAAATGTATTTTGTCAACTGTATAAGTTATAATGATTATTTCTTCACAGTGTGACTCCCAAGACATATGAGAAGTGTTTTAGAGGTTTTACTGCTCTGTCTGTGATATCAATACATATCTGGAAGAGTCATGTTCCGTTTTATTTATTTATTTGTCTTTAAGGCCCTACAACCATTTTTAACATGCAAGTGACCTCACTGCAACCCAAATATTCTAATAACCCAGTTTGTCCTGAAAAACATGATGTTCATATCTTGACTGTAGACACCAGGGTTGATGTCTTACAAGTTATTATAAAATAAATCCAGACGGAAAATGAACTGTGTGAAAATGGCCTTAGGGTTCAGAGGGTTAAAAAGGAAAGATCTTTGAGTTGTTGGTTATTCTCAGGAAGCCAATTATTCAGTAAAAGAGTATTTGTGTACTGAGACTGCATCTGTAGACAAACATCATCCTACTTCATATTTGTTATTTTTGTTTTCGATGCAGACGGGATTGTTCCAGTACCAAAGCCACCACGACACATCTCATATTACCAACAACAGCTTCAGCCAAACCTCCAGAATGGGTTTGTGTGTGCTCAGGAGGGGTGGACACAGAACAAAGATGGCCGACCTCTGGATGACATCTACACACAGCTGTACATCAGAGCTACTGGTGACGTAGACATCAACAAACAGCATGAGGTCATGCAGCTTGAAGCGGTGAAGCCAGCCGATACAGAGAAAACCATTACACCTTGTGACATGTTCAAACACCCCTCTATAGAAGACAAAGCCATAAGAGCAGTACTGACCAATGGAATCGCAGGAATTGGAAAAACCTTTCTTGTGAACAAGTTTGTGTTGGACTGGTGTAAAGGAGAAACCAATCAAGATGTGCATCTCATTTTCCCCTTCACCTTCCGCCAGCTGAATTTAAAGAAAAAGGTAACGTGGCGTTTGTCAGAGCTCATTCATGAATGTATCTGGGGGACCAGAGACATCGAAGAAGAAGCTCTCAATCACATCTTTACAGCTCTGCAGTCATCAGGAAACACCAACTTTGACAGGAGTGAATTCAAACTTCTGTTTGTTTTGGACGGACTGGATGAGAGCCGCCTTAATCTGGGCTGCTCCACCAATAAAAACAATGCAGTTAAAATTGATGTGACAGCGCCGACCTCAGTGGACGATCTGCTGACAAACCTCATCACGAAGAAACTGCTTCCCTCTGCTCGCATCTGGATAACCACACGACCTGCCGCAGCCAATCAGATCCATTCTGATTTTGTAGACATGGTGACAGAGGTCAGAGGGTTCACTGACCCACAGAAGGAGGAGTACTTTAGAAAGAGATTCACAGATCAGAAGCAGGCCGAGCAGGATCATCTCCCACATCAAGACATCACGGAGCCTCCACATCATGTGCCACATCCCAGTCTTCTGCTGGATCACTGCTACAGTTCTGGAGGACGTGATGAAGACCAGAGAGGGAGGAGAGCTGCCCAAGACCCTGACTGAGATGTACGCAGAATTCCTGGTGTATCAGATTCATCAGACAAATAAGAAGTATGACCCAGAAGAGTGCATTCACTACATTGAGTCATTAGCAAAACTGGCTTACCATCAGTTGGAAAAGGGCAACCTGATCTTCTACGAGAAAGATCTCAAAGAGAGTGGCATTGACGTCAGTGGAGCCTCGGTGTGTTCAGGAGTGTTCACAGAGATCTTCAAAGAGCAACGTGGGAAGAAGAATGATAAAAACATGTTCAGCTTCATCCATCTGAGTGTTCAGGAGTTTCTGGCTGCTCTCCATGTAGAGAGCGCAGTCATTAACAGAAACGAGAACGTGATGTTTGGGCAAAGTTTGGTTCAACAAATGCGAATGGTTTTCAGCAAAAAATCGATGATGTTTAAGGTCCACAGGTTGGCTATTGACAAGGCCTTAAAGAGTCCAAATGGACACCTGGACCTGTTCCTCCGATTCCTCCTGGGTCTTTCCCTGGAGACCAATCACAAACACCTACAAGGTCTGATAAAAAAAAGTAGCTCAGAGACCAATCAGGATACAGTGGAGTACATCAAGAAGAAGATCCGTAAGAATCTATCTGCAGAGAGAAGCATCAACCTGTTCCACTGTCTGAATGAACTGAATGATCGATTCTTTAGTGGAGGAGATCCAACAGGCCCTAAGTTCAGGAAGTCTCTCCACAGATGACCTGTCTCCTGCTCAGTGGTCAGCTCTGGTCTTCATCTTACTGTCATCAGAAGACGATCTGGACGTGTTTGACCTGAAGAAATACTCTGCTTCAGAGAAGGCTCTTCTGAGGCTGCTGCCAGTGGTCAAAGCCTCCAAAAAGGCTCTGTAAGTATCAGATAACTGCAGATACTAACTGGATTAGATGTGTAGGTTTGTTCTCAACTAATGAATGTTTAACCCTTGTGTTGTTTACCTGGGTCAATACCTGACAATTTTGTTAAGTTTTTACTACCACCACCTTACTAGTTTTATACTTTTTGGAATTCATGCTCAATAACCTTGATTTATATAGAATTATACATAATATCTGAGTTAAAACAGCATAAATTATGATTTATTTTGACTAATAGTTAAGTTCAGAGGAATGAAAGTGATCAGTTGTATTTGTAAAGAGCGTTGTATGGAATCCAATCCATTTTTGTGGTAATTTGGTTAAAAAGGAACTCATATTTCAGATATAGACATTTTTAAAGGAGGACAACAGGAGTGTTAAGTCAACTGATAATCTCAAGAGTCAGTCATAACATTGATTAATTAATTAATTGAAAAACCTGCAAATAGTTTTTTTCAGTTTCATTTTATCTCCACTGATTACTGCAGCCAAATTAATAAAAGATCTTATAATTTGTAGTTCATGAAAGGCTTTAATTAATTTGTGTGAATGATTGGGATCCAACTTTTTTCTATTCCATTAATAGCGGTCTGATTCCAGTAATTTACACAATATAAAAGCTGCAGTCAAAGTTGGCCGGGCCCTCGCACCTCCTTGCATGTCGGGGTTACGGGCACGGCTCTCGGACACTGCAAATCATCACCAATGAAAATATAACTATCTGCTGGGTTCAATGATACCTCACTCAATAGTCTACATTAAATGGTTCAATAGTTATTAAAAAGGGCGGGGCTAAAGCATAGAGGGCGGGCCAAATATCTCATCCAAAGACTTTATGTCATAGAGTTCTTTAGCTGTTAAAGGGGGTGTGGCTAAAGCATAGATGTCCTCAGGTCTGGACTCTTGTTGATTGTGGGACATTTCAAGCAGAATGGACAAGTTACAACAACTTCTTCGTTCATTGATAAATGCTCAAAATTGTGTTTTTATCGTTTAGGTCTTTAGATGACACAGACCATATTTGAATTTGTTTGGATGAAATCTCTGAGTAGTTCGTTAAAATATAGCACCTATAGTTTTAGCCCTACTTACGGAGGGGGCGCTAGTAAGCCATTTTTGGTTGCCTATTATTACCCTTAAAATAATAAATTTTCACCAGGCTCAAGACCCCGAAAAAGGCCATTCATTTGGCAGGAATAAAAAAATAAATCCTAAAATAAATAAAAAAAATAATTCCTTCAGTGTCAATAGGGCCTTCACCACTGTCGACACTTGGACCCCAAAGGCCGTTTTACAGCCGACGCAGCCGAGCTCGCGGGAGTATAAAAAGTTTCAGCGCTCCCATGACGTCAGACTGGCGCTCATCAGGTCGGCTGAGGCTAGCATACCGCACGTTTAGTAATTCCTTCAGTTTTAATAAGGCCTTCAACGCTGTTGGCACTCAGGCCCTAATAAGACAAAACATGTTTGAATCATTACCTCTGTAAGGACAACCTTAGAAATGTGATGGTTTACATTATCTGTGACAGAAACAATATAAGTGTTTGTCTTTATCACAAACTCTTATTTAGGCTAAGTGTCTGTAACCTGTCAGAGAGAAGCTGTGAAGCTCTGTCCTCAGTCCTCAGCTCCCAGTCCTCTAGTCTGAGAGAGCTGGACCTGAGTAACAACAACCTGCAGGACTCAGGAGTGGAGCTGATCTCGGATGGGCTGAAGGGTCCACACTAAGGGTTTAGTTTAGCGAGATTAAAACGTGACAAGATTTCTCGTTGAGGTGAAAAGTTGTCTCGTGAGGCGATATGATGTCAGCGTGATGGAGCGTGAAATTACTATTGAAGATCCCCCTGCCACTTTTAAATCATTTGTGCGGAAAACATAGTTACTGCCCAAAGGTCTCAACTGCTGTCAGAAACAGTCGACATGCTTATATTCTTGAAAAAGAACATGACCATATCTTAGGCTGTTCTGTGTAGTTTCTCTCTTTTTCAAGCTTGAAGAAAAAAATTGTTTCTGTTTGCACTTGTAGTTTTGAGAGAGCAGTACTTTGGTTATTGATACACTTACTGTTTGCATTTAAAGTGTTATTTTTCTGTTATGTACACATTTATTTTATTTATACTGTTTATTTTTTTATGTTCGGTTTGTGGAAAGGAGTTAGATTTCTTGTGTGAAATTGTACAGGGCAGAAGCCAGTTGGTAGAGTTTATACAAAACATTTTGCAGTGTTTGCACGTCCTTTACTGCATATAATTCATTAAAATAGTAAAAAAAAAAAAGTTAAATAACATTCATCATTAATAGTTGATTTCAAAATGCACCTAAATTGTTTTGCATTTTGTGATTTTTCAGTTGAATAAAAAAACTATTTTCCATTCATATATTTCATCGAGGATTTCTTTAAATTTAAAAAAAAAATCTCGTCTCGTCTCGTTCTCGTGAACCCAATCTCGTGATGTGTCTCGTCTTGTGGAGTAAGCGTCTCGTCACACCCCTAGTCCACACTGCACACTGGAGACTCTCAGATCAAGTTAATATTTGTCTTTAATTTGAGATATTTTTTATAAATTTAAGCTTCATAGTTCAATTTAAATAGCTCTTGTTATTTAGGGACTAATTTTGGAAAATCATTGAATGTTTCCGAATTATTGTTATTATTTATAATCACACATCATAAAGTTTGAAACTGTGGCTGAGATCTAATAGTCCTTTATATTTTAATGTCAG
This sequence comes from Etheostoma nigrum, assembly GCA_029931835.1. Classification (NCBI taxonomy): domain Eukaryota; kingdom Metazoa; phylum Chordata; class Actinopteri; order Perciformes; family Percidae; genus Etheostoma; species Etheostoma nigrum. Next base: position 15,965,393 of record CM057260.1, read on the forward strand.
GTGGCTTTGATTCCTGGTTCAGTCTTGATTAGTTTTCTGCACCTTGTTGACATTGAAACAGAAATGATTTAAACAAAGGGATTTAATATACTAAATATACCAAAGGTCTAGACTCAACATTTAGACCCATGTTATCTGTCTTGTTTCCTGTTGTCTCTCCAGGCTGAGTGGCTGTAACCTGTCAGAGAGAAGTTGTAAAGCTCTGTCCTCAGTCCTCAGCTCCCAGTCCTCTAGTCTGAGAGAGCTGGACCTGAGTAACAACAACCTGCAGGATTCAGGAGTGGAGCTGATCTCTGATGGACTGAAGGGTCCACACTGCAGACTGGAGACTCTCAGGTCAGGATTCATTAACCCGTTCAACTGATGACCATTAAACTCTGACTAACTTTAGCTGACGTGTAGCTTTGTGTCTGTTTATACAATAGACTTCAGCAGTAGTTATATATAGTTATAGTTATCATATAATTATTAATTTCTCGATTCTGAATTACTTTCCATGAGGATTTTTCATTGTTTATTATTGTTGTTAAATAATTAAATAGAACGGATGAATTTAAAGGTCTATTTTAAACCTGGACCAAAACGTACCTGGACAACAAACAAAGAAAGAACTAGCACATGGCTCCATGTGTTGACAGAGGCTTCCTGTGTGTTGTTCTGTGTGTTTCCAGTCTCTCAGGCTGTCTGATCTCAGAGGAAGGCTGTTCTTCTCTGGTCTCAGCTCTGAGCTCCAACCCCTCCCATCTGAGAGAGCTGGACCTGAGCTACAATCATCCAGGAGACTCAGGAGTGAAGCTGCTGTCAGCGGGACTGAAGGATCCTCTCTGGAGACTGGACACTCTCAGGTACACACACTGATCAACAAGAAGGTGATATTAGTGTAGGAAGTTTTAAAGGAGAACATCTCCAGGAACTAAAATCATAACTCCCTTTGTTAAGAACTGATGTAGTTTGGACAGATATCTGTATGTTAAAGGAACGGGATCAACTCAGTTTCATTCTTGACAGAGAAAGGTCTGGGACAGGTTTAGCCTAGCTTAGCACAAAGCAATGTGCTTTATATACTGTTAGAAAAGTGTATGGATTAATCTACTCTTCAGGCAGACGAGTTAGCTAGCTGTTTAAAATGGCATGCACCGACGTCTGGACCAGTTATTTCTCTAAGTTCCTCTTGTGCTAGGAGAGTATGACTCTAAATTCAAAAAGTCCCTCAAAATACTCTTTCATAGTCCTCGCGGTGCAAACCCATGTGTATGTGAGAGTGATGTGTCTCTCTCTCCAAATATTTTTAATATTGCAATCACAAATTTGTCTCATACTGTCTGTTTTAGCTGATGTCATCATCATGTAGCATGTTGTGTATGATAAAGACATCACATTATGGATGTAAACTGGTCAAATGTAGCGATAGCCTCAACAGTAAAGATCAGATCCCAGGGAAGATGTTCCTAGACTCACTTTAGAGTCCAGATGTTTCTCCAGTTGTTAAGTCAGGACCACGTCATCAGATCCCAGGGAAGAAGTTCCCAGAATCCCTTTAGAGTCTAGATGTTTCTCCAGTTGTTAAGTCAGGGACACGTCATCAACTTTGGAAAATGTCTAACTCATCAAGTCATAAATGTCCAAATGTAATAGGCCCACGCTGTTATTTTTCCTCTATAACATATCTCCCATTCATTTCCCTCTGTAGGGCTTTGATTTCCCTGCAGCTCTGGCTGAATAAGCCAGCGTTCAGATAGCCTAACGATAGGTTCATCAGGAACTAGACACGGAAATCTCCATCCTAAAAAACAAGCTGTACTTTCAGGAATCTTCTCATCACCTGCTCATTATGATATGATGAAGTACGCTAGTACACATCAAATAGTATTTTATAAGAACAGCTGATTTCTGGAGAGGAAACGGCGTTAGAGGGAGGACTAGGAATTAAAATCCTGACTTAAACCTCCACTATCTTATGATTGGACAATTTAAAGGAAATTAAACTGAATTACATATTTTAATTGATTGACGGCCCAAATATGAATATAAAATGAGTAAATTCCAGCTGTGTGTGAGTGATGTAATGCCCCCCCCCCTCCTTTCAGGGTGGAGCCTGCTGGAGTCAGATGGTTGACACCAGGTCTGAGGAAGTGTAAGTGTGTTTTTAATTTCATTCATCAGACTGTGACATCACTCATTCAACCCTGTGATGTCATCACCAAAGAGCTGATTGGTTAATAACTGCAGCTGTGTTGTGTCTCGTTCTCTCCGTCAGATTCCTGTGAACTCACAGTCGACACCAACACGGTGGACAGGAGACTCAAACTGTCTCACAACAACAGGACGGTGACATATGTGAAGGAGGATCAGCCATATCCTGGTCATCCAGAGAGGTTTGACTACTGTCATCAGCTGCTGTGTAGAGAAGGTCTGACTGGTCGCGGTTACTGGGAGGTCCAGACCAGAGGAGGAGGGTTTGCTATAGCAGTGTGTTACAGAGGAATCAGGAGGAAAGGACGCAGTGAGGACTGTAAGATGGCATGTACTGATCAGTCCTGGAGTCTGGAATCTTCTACTGGTGGTGGTTACTCTGTCTGTCACAATAACAAAGAAACACCCATCTTCCTCCCTGTCTCTGAGAGAGTAGCAGTGTATGTTGACTGTCCTGCTGGCTCTCTGTCCTTCTACACAGTCTCCTCTGACTCACTGATCCACCTCCACACCTTCAACACCTCATTCACTCAGCCTCTCTATCCTGGGTTAGGGATCTGGCTCAATGCTTCATATGGTGTCTCAGTGTCTCTGTGTCCTCCTGGTTAGTCTTCTGGTTAGTCTCCTGGTTAGTCTTCTGGTTAGTCTCCTCCTGGTTAGTCTCCTGGTTAGTCTCCTTATCGTGTTGAACGGAGGTTCAGTTGAAAACCCAAGAAACACAAAGCTAAAATTATATGTACTATTTGAAGTGTGATTATTCACTAAATAATAAAACTATCTGAGCTTGTTGTGAGCTAGGAGACCAAAAGAAAGCTTATGGTGGTGGTTACTCTGTCTATCACAAAAAGAGAAGAACATCCGTCTCCGTCCCCCGTGTCTCTGATAGAGTAGCAGTGTATGTGGACTGTCCTGCTGGCTCTCTGTCCTTCTACTCCGTCTTCTCTGACTCACTGATCCACCTCCACACCTTCAACACCTCATTCACTCAGCCTCTCTATCCTGGGTTTGGGGTCTGGGGTTCATATGGTTCCTCAGTGTCTCTGTGTTCTGTGTAGGACGGAGAGAATCCTCCTGGTTAGTCTCCTCCTGGTTAGTCCCCTCCTGGTTAGTCTCCTCCTGGTTGGTCCCCTCCTGGTTAGTCTCCTCCTGGTTAGTCTCCTCCTGGTTAGTCCCCTCCTGGTTAGTCTCCTCCTGGTTAGTTTCCTCCTGGTTGGTCCCCTCCTGGTTAGTCTCCTCCTGGTTAGTCCCTTCCTGGTTGGTCCCCTCCTGGTTAGTCTCCTCCTGGTTGGTCCCCTCCTGGTTGGTCCCCTCCTGGTTAGTCTCCTCCTGGTTAGTCTCCTCCTGGTTGGTCCCCTCCTGGTTGGTCCCCTCCTGGTTGGTCCCCTCCTGGTTAGTCTCCTCCTGGTTAGTCTCCTGATTAGTCTCCTCCTGGTTAGTCCCTTCCTGGTTAGTCCCCTCCTGGTTAGTCTCCTCCTGGTTAGTCCCCTCCTGGTTAGTCTCCTCCTGGTTAGTCTCCTCCTGGTTGGTCCCCTCCTGGTTGGTCCCCTCCTGGTTGGTCCCCTCCTGGTTAGTCTCCTCCTGGTTAGTCTCCTGGTTAGTCTCCTCCTGGTTAGTCCCTTCCTGGTTAGTCTCCTCCTGGTTAGTCTCCTGGTTAGTCTCCTCCTGGTTAGTCTCCTCCTGGTTAGTCTCCTCCTGGTTAGTCTCCTCCTGGTTGGTCCCCTCCTGGTTGGTCCCCTCCTGGTTGGTCCCCTCCTGGTTAGTCTCCTCCTGATTAGTCTCCTGGTTAGTCTCCTCCTGGTTAGTCCCTTCCTGGTTAGTCTCCTCCTGGTTAGTCTCCTCCTGGTTAGTCTCCTGGTTAGTCCCTTCCTGGTTAGTCCCTTCCTGGTTAGTCTCCTCCTGGTTAGTCTCCTCCTGGTTAGTCTCCTGGTTAGTCTCCTCCTGGTTAGTCCCTTCCTGGTTAGTCTCCTCCTGGTTAGTCTCCTCCTGGTTAGTCTCCTGGTTAGTCTCCTCCTGGTTAGTCCCTTCCTGGTTAGTCTCCTCCTGGTTAGTCTCCTCCTGGTTAGTCTCCTGGTTAGTCTCCTCCTGGTTAGTCCCTTCCTGGTCAGTCTCCTCCTGGTTAGTCTCCTCCTGGTATGTATAAAATAATTCTGAATAAACAGCTTCTGTTTTAACATTAGGAACTTTATCGCTGTTCATTACATTGTTTTTATCACCAAGGGGTAATCAGCTGGTGTAATGTACATGTCGCCATGGCGACTCCAAGACACGGCTGTAGTCTTGGAGTCCAGACTCGTTGGGATGTTGACTCGGACTCTTCTTGGACTCTTCCAGTTGGTCTGGACCGAGTCCTGCTCTGTATGCTTTATTCACTTCATGAAGTTGTTATTGACACCTGTGTTGCTTGGTAACCGTTACTTTCATCTATCCTGGCTCCGCCCTCCTACGTACTGTTAACCATAATACTGCATATCTTCCTCATATGTTGCAGCCCTAGTGAACTTCTATCCCTGTACATGTGTTTCCGTGATGTAGTCGGTCTGTTGGGCTTTTTATTAGTAATGGCCGTAGATGGCCGCGGTGCGTTCATGATCAACAGAATCCTTTCACCTCCGGTCCTTTAAAGACGGAGCTGGATCAGGAAATCGTAGGAATGTCGTCGACTTGTGTCATGTTTTCTATTGAATTCTGTCTCTTTTCACAATAAAAGTATATCGTTACTCTGAGAGTGTTTGTGGTCTTTCTTTTTAACTTTCACACACGATAAAATGTCTCGGTGTCCCAGACGTCTTCCAGGTGGAGCTCCACGATCCGATTTTTATATATATATATATATATATATATATATATATATATATATATATATATATATATATATATATATACATACGTAGCAGAACGCCTGATGGTTTCCCTTCGCTATCGGGACCACGCATGCATCGGAACAGCTGACAGCGGTTTTGTACACAAGTTCTCGACATCTAATCTACACTTTTTAGTAGTTCAGTGTTTTAATAAAGATCTTTAAATTAAGACTTGTCACTGATCCAAAACCGTGTTTATCTATATATATGTGTGTGTGTGTGTGTGTGTGTGTGTGTGTTTGTCTATATGTGTGTGTGTGTGTGTGTGTTTGTCTATATATGTGTGTGTGTGTGTGTTTGTCTATATGTGTGTGTGTGTGTTGTCTTCACAACAAATTACTATGAAAGTTGTAGTATAGTATGTGTTGGATAAAGTACTACAGTACTACACTAACATATTAAAATAATATATGTATAAATATAAAAATGATTAAAATAAAGAGAGTATTACCAAATGAATACATAAGATTTAATAAAATGTATTTGGGGTGGGGTGGGTGCGTGAGATGAAAACATAGAAATGAATCTAATAAAAGCTGTTATTATGTTTTAATTTGTGAATATGGTGGAGCTCTGCGTGTGGTTCCTGCTGACGTCACCAGAGGACGCCATGACGTCATTCTTCAGCTCAAAGATGCTTTTAATTTAAAATGTATTACAATAATTACTACTATTAATTTCTATTTTCCTAAAGTTATTTTTAATGTTCTTAATTTTACGTATTTATCCTATTCTTTCCATTTTCTAAAGATATACTTCTTGTTAGTGTATAATAATAATAATGTATTAAGCCTTTTAATAATAATAAAAACGTGTTTGTGTTGCGTCACACGCCTGAGACATCAGCCAGCGACGTCATCACTGCGTGCCACCCAACATGCCGAGCTAATGGCGGGTGGTTGTCTGTAGGTTGTAGTTTTTGGGGCTCGTCTCGCGCAGAACATGTCGGTGTTTCACGACGAGGTGGAGATCGAAGACTTTGAGTATGACGAGGAGACGGAGACGTACTACTTCCCGTGTCCCTGCGGAGACAGGTTCGCTGTAACTAAGGTAAGTCCCCGAAGCTAACGGCTAATGGCTAGGGTTAGTTAGTTTCCTAATCCCTATGTACGTAACGTGACGTAACGTCTGATACGTCACGTTTCACCACCAAACTGCATTAGCAATCCTCCACCTTTACGGTTATTCCTAATTAGTGACTCCTTTAACTAGAGACACTAATTATTAAATATATTTTACTAATGATCGAAGCCTTGTGGTTAATTCGGCATGGATGTGCTCCTAAACATATTAAAGTTAGCATGTTAGTTGTATGTGTTGTTTTACACGGAAGTAGCCGGAAGACATCAGATAAAGTGTGTTTCTGTGTGTGTGTGTGTGAAAGAGAGACTCTGTGTGTGTGTGTGTGTGTGTGTGTGTGTGAAAGAGAGACAGTGTGTGTGTGTGTGTGAGAGAGAGAGAGAGACCTTGTTACCAGGGTTACCTGAGCCGTGGTGTGTGTGTGTTCCAGGAGGACCTGGAGAACGGGGAGGACGTGGCCACGTGTCCCAGCTGTTCACTCATCATCAGAGTCATCTACGATCAGGTAGTACACACACACACACACACACACACACTATACACACACACACACAGAGACAGAGACATACAGCCACCCCCCCCCCCTATATAATGTGGAGGTTCCTTGGACCAGCGAGGGAGAGGAGACCTCGTTGGAACAGAATAGAGACCGGCTGGAACTGGATTAAAGAAGGACATCCTGTCTCTTTGGATAGGCTAAGGGACCCAGGTCCCGGGACCTGGGTCCTGGGTCCTGAACAAATGAGTTTGTAGCAGCTGTCTGAACAATACCAGCAGTAGTCCTTCAAAATAAGAGTTTGTAGCAGCTGTCTGAACAATACCAGCAGTAGTCCTTCAAAATAAGAGTTTGTAGCAGCTGTCTGAACAATACCAGCAGTAGTCCTTCAAAATAAGAGTTTGTAGCAGCTGTCTGAACAATACCAGCAGTAGTCCTTCAAAATAAGAGTTTGTAGCAGCTGTCTGAACAATACCAGCAGTAGTCCTTCAAAATAAGAGTTTGTAGCAGCTGTCTGAACAATACCAGCAGTAGTCCTTCAAAATAAGAGTTTGTAGCAGCTGTCTGAACAATACCAGCAGTAGTCCTTCAAAATAAGAGTTTGTAGCAGCTGTCTGAACAATACCAGCAGTAGTCCTTCAAAATAAGAGTTTGTAGCAGCTGTCTGAACAATACCAGCAGTAGTCCTTCAAAATAAGAATTTGTAGCAGCTGTCTGAACAATACCAGCAGTAGTCCTTCAAAATAAGAGTTTGTTGCAGCTGTCTGAACAATACCAGCAGTAATCCTTCAAAATAAGAGTTTGTAGCAGCTGTCTGAACAATACCAGCAGTAGTCCTTCAAAATAAGAGTTTGTAGCAGCTGTCTGAACAATACCAGCAGTAGTCCTTCAAAATAAGAGTTTGTTGCAGCTGTCTGAACAATACCAGCAGTAGTCCTTCAAAATAAGAGTTTGTAGCAGCTGTCTGAACAATACCAGCAGTAGTCCTTCAAAATAAGAGTTTGTAGCAGCTGTCTGAACAATACCAGCAGTAGTCCTTCAAAATAAGAGTTTGTAGCAGCTGTCTGAACAATACCAGCAGTAGTCCTTCAAAATAAGAGTTTGTTGCAGCTGTCTGAACAATACCAGCAGTAATCCTTCAAAATAAGAGTTTGTAGCAGCTGTCTGAACAATACCAGCAGTAGTCCTTCAAAATAAGAGTTTGTAGCAGCTGTCTGAACAATACCAGCAGTAGTCCTTCAAAATAAGAGTTTGTTGCAGCTGTCTGAACAATACCAGCAGTAGTCCTTCAAAATAAGAGTTTGTTTGTGTTTTCCATGTTTCAGGAGTTGTTCATGTCGGGAGAAATCATCGAAGCGCCGTCGTCTACGGAAACCAAACGGGAGCTGGCTCAGTCCTCCTGACCCCCCCCCCCATCCCGTGTAAAACAACGTACTGTACCTTTAAATCCATGTTATTTATGCATTCATGTTTTTATTTTAACAGAATTAAAACGCTTCAAACCGCTTCCTGTCCATTATTATTATTATTATTTCAGTCTTTTAATTTAGTTTCACAACGAGGACCTTCCTCCGCACAGCGGTGGAGGACGGTCCGGACATGGGGGAGTCATGGCAGTTGTAGTTCTCAGAGCTGCAGTTGTAGTTCTCAGAGCTGCAGTTGTAGTTCTCAGGGCTGCAGTTGTAGTTCTCAGAGCTGCGGTTGTAGTTCTCAGAGCTGCGGTTGTAGTTCTCAGGGCTGCAGTTGTAGTTTTCCGAGCTGCGGTTGTAGTTCTCAGAGTTGTAGTTCTCAGAGTTGCAGGTGTAGTTCTCAGAACTGCAGTTGTAGTTCTCAGAGCTGCAGTTGTAGTTTTCCGAGCTGCGGTTGTAGTTCTCAGAGTTGTAGTTCTCAGAGCTGCAGGTGCGGCCCCGTCCACCGGGGGCAGCAGACTGAATGACTCTGTTGTTCTGGTCATGAGACGCTCTCGTCCTCAAACATGTGAGTCTTATGAGACACAGAGAGACAGAGGAAGGAGAAGATGGAGGACGTGTCCCGCTGGGTGAGGAGCTGCTGCTGCTGTGGTAAAGAAGAAGAAGAAGAAGAAGAGGGGAAAGGAGAAGAAGAGGGGAAAGGAGAAGAAGAGGAGGAGAAAGGAGAAGAAGAAGAGGAGAAGATGGAGGAGCCGGCCGAGGTAGGTCTGTCTCTCTGCCGTCGGACGGACGTCACCAACAACTACACTGTAGTAAAGAGGGGTGTGTGTGTGTGTGTCTGTCTCTGTGTGGGTCCTAGCTGGATCTGGACCGGCCCCCCCCGGGTCCCCAGCCCCACTGGTTCCACACGCTGCAGGTCCGGCGCTTCAGAGTCCAGCGAGGACGCAGCAACAGCGACCCGTTGCTAGGAAACGGATCCCAGGAGACCTTCACCTGGGTCAGAACCACATCACAGCCTCATTATACACACACACACACACATACTGTACATATATATAATGGGGGGACAGGGACCCCCTGCAGTCCTCCAGAGTCCCCCTAGGGACCCTGGTCTAGAAGTCTGGTCTGAAGTGGTCCCTCTCCTCAGAAACCGGGTCTGGAGTTCGGAGCGGCCCAGTCTTATCTGAGTCTGGAGAAACTCGGAGAGGGAGCCTACGCCTCGGTCTACAAGGGGATCAGCAGGTACACACACACACTCAGAGACACACACAGAGACACACACACTGTAACTATATAAAATATAAGTGTCTGTATGTGTGTGTGTGTCTGTGTGTGTGTGTTACAGGATCAATGGACAGCTGGTTGCTCTGAAGATGATCCGTATGAAGACGGAGGAGGGCGTCCCGTTCACCGCCATCAG
>CM057260.1:15979851-15989851 GCA_029931835.1 Etheostoma nigrum
ATGTAGCCTGTTTGTCCAGGCTAAGGTGTTAGCATGTAGCCTGTGTGTCCTGGCTAAGGTGTTAGCATGTAGCCTGTGTGTCCAGGCTAAGGTGTTAGCATGTAGCCTGTGTGTCCAGGCTAAGGTGAGGTGTTAGCATGTAACCTGTGTGTCCAGGCTAAGGTGTTAGCATGTAGCCTGTGTGTCCAGGCTAAGGTGAGGTGTTAGCATGTAACCTGTGTGTCCAGGCTAAGGTGTTAGCATGTAGCCTGTCTGTCCAGGCTAAGGTGTTAGCATGTAGCCTGTGTGTCCAGGCTGGAGCAGCTGCCCTCTAAGACGGAGGATCTGGTCCAGAGGATGCTGACCGTCGTCCCTGGCAACCGGATCTCAGCGCAGGCGGCCCTGCAGCATCCGTACTTCAGCACGCTGCCGACTCCCATCATGCACCTCAGAGACAGTGAGACCCAACACATTATATACGGGGGGGGGGGGGAGGGGCTGTATGTCTCTGTCTCTGTGTGTGTGTATGTATGTGTGTGTGTGTGTGTGTGTGTGTGTGTGTGATCCTCTTCTTCTCCTCTCTGTTTTTCAGCCGTGTCCATTTTCAAAGTGCCCGGCGTTGTCCTGGAGACGGAGATCAGAGACATCTTCAACCCCAGACGCAGAGTCAGACCCTAACACACACACACACACACACACACACACACACACACACACACACACACACACACACACACACACACACAATAATAATAATAATAATAATAATTATAGATTTGAAAATAATTTGAGTTTCTATCCCAGAATGCATCTGTGGATGTTTTGATGTAAATGAGCTTTAATCTGTGTGTCTGTTGCTTTAAATCTCAGCTGTTCCTTCACGGGGGGGTTAGCGTGTGTTAGCATGTGTTAGCATTCGTTAGCTTGTGTTAGCTGAGGATGAATTACGAATGAATGTATTGTTCTGTAATAAAGTTTTAAATCAGATTATTTTAGTTTTATTGTTTTATTCTTATTAGAGTCTTAATATCAGAGAGCTTTACGTCATCTTTAACTTTTATTAGAGTCTTAATATATATAAATATATTAATATTCTAACTCCATTAACAAGTCTAATGTGCAGCTTTTATTAGTCTTTAATATCTGGAGGAAACGTATCAAAGCTCTTACTTCTGATTTATTTATGATCCACACAAACACGATTAAATATTCCCTTTCATCTCTCCGACCAATCAGGCGCCTCCTGTCAATCAAAGCTCGGAGACGGAAATCAGCGAGTTGTTTTGTCTTCGATTCATTTCCATCTTCAAAAGTTTACTTTCAACTTCCAGACAAACAAGTCTCAGAGAAACAAAGAGGAGACACGCCCCGGGTCTGGGTTAGCGCCGCGGGGGGCTAACATGGGGCTAACATGGGGCTAACGGGGGGCTCACATGGGGCTAACGGGGGGCTAACGGGGTGCTAACATGGGGCTCACATGGGGCTAACATGAGGCTAACGGGGGGCTCACATGGGGCTAACGGGGGGCTAACGGGGTGCTAACATGGGGCTAACGGGGGGCTCACATGGGGCTAACATGGGGGCTCACATGGGGCTAACGGGGTGCTAACATGGGGCTCACATGGGGCTAACGGGGTGCTAACATGGGGCTCACATGGGGCTAACATGGGGGCTCACATGGGGCTAACGGGGTGCTAACATGGGGCTAACATGGGGCTAACGGGGTGCTAACATGGGGCTCACATGGGGCTAACGGGGTGCTAACATGGGGGCTCACATGGGGGCTCACATGGGGCTAACGGGGTGCTAACGGGGGGCTAATGGGGGGATAACGGGGGGGCTCACGGGGGGATCACATGGGGCTAACAGGGGCTAAAAGATGCCAAAAAGGTGGCAAAAAGACAACATAAAGATGCCAAAAAGGCGGCAAAAAGACAACATAAAGATGCCAAATGGCGGCAAAAGATGCCAAAATGGCGGCAAAAAGATGCCAAAAAGGCGGCAAAAAGACAACATAAAGATGCCAAAATGGCGGCATAAAGATGCCAAAATGGCAGCAAAAAGGCGGCATAAAGATGAAAAGGCGAGAAGTTCAGTGTTGTTCCTAAAATGAGGAAACTGTTTAATATTAAAGTGGCAGCTGGACAAGGCTCTCTGTCTTCTGATTGGACGAGGGCTTTTCTTAGTGAGAAGACGAAGCGTGTGATTGGACGAGGGCGTTCCTTAGTGAGAAGACGAAGCGTGTGATTGGACGAGGAGTTTCTCTTTATCCTTTAAATCCCGTCATGAGGAATCTTCTCCTCCACCTCTTCTCTCCGTCTTCATCACCAGATCATCCAACCAGCCGGTACCAAGGTAACCTTCTTCTCTTCTTTCTCTCCGTCGTTGGTCTCTTCTCTTCTTTCTCTCCGTCGTTGGTCTCTTCTCTTTTTCTCCTCTTTCTTTGGTCTCTTCTCTTTCTTTCTCTCCGTCGTGGGTCTATTCTCTTCTTCTCTTCTTTCTTTGGTCTCTTCTCTCCGTCTTTGGTCTCTTCTCTTCTTTCTTTGGTCTCTTCTCTCCGTCTTTGGTCTCTTCTCTTCTTTCTTTGTCGTCTTTGGTCTCTTCTGTCTCTTCTTTCGTTGGTCTCTTATTTCTCTTCTTTCTTTGGTCTCTTCTCTTTCTTTCTCTCCGTCGTTGGTCTCTTATTTCTCTTCTTTCTTTGGTCTCTTCTCTTCTTTCTCTCCGTCGTTGGTCTCTTCTCTTCTTCTCTTCTTTCTTTGGTCTCTTCTCTCCGTCTTTGGTCTCTTCTCTTCTTTCTTTGTCGTCTTTCGTCTCTTCTTTCTTTGGTCTCTTATTTCTGTTCTTTCTTTGGTCTCTTCTCTTCTTTCTCTCCGTCGTTGGTCTCTTCTGTCTCTTCTTTCTTTGGTCTCTTCTCTTCTTTCTTTCTTTGTCGTTTTTCGTCTCTTCTTTCTTTGGTCTCTTATTTCTCTTCTTTCTTTGGTCTCTTCTCTTCTTTCTTTGTCGTTTTTCGTCTCTTCTTTCTTTGGTCTCTTATTTCTCTTCTTTCTTTGGTCTCTTCTCTTCTTTCTCTCCGTCGTTGGTCTCTTCTTTCTTTGGTCTCTTCTCTTCTTTCTCTCCGTCGTTGGTCTCTTCTGTCTCTTCTTTCTTTGGTCTCTTCTCTTCTTTCTTTGTCGTCTTTTGTTGCCGTTGTGTCGTGTGTTTTCCACTTGTTTGTTTTTTCTTCTTCTTTTTCTCTCCGCGTATTTCCACTTCTTCTTGTTGCTTTCTCTCCTTTATTTTTGCCTTTTCTTTGCCGCTGTGCCGTTTCATTCCTTTTCTTCTTGCTTTTTATTGCCTTTTAAAAAAAATTGTCGCTTTTTTTGCATTTTCTCCACCGCATGTTTGTCGCCTTGTCTTCGTCTTTTTTTGCCCTTTTTGTCGCCTTTTTGCCCTTTTTGTTGACTTTTTGTTGCCTTTGCCCCCTACTGTTGTTGATGTCATGCACACTTCCACTTTGCACTATTCATAACTTCATACTCTTTTAATACTCTTATAATAATAATACTAATAATACTCTAATAATAATATGAATACCCTCAGCAGCCATGACGGTGTGGAGAAGTCTTTGGCTCCCGCTGCTGCTCGCGCTCCCCTGCCCGCCGGGCGGCGCCCAGCGCATCCCCGTGGGGGGGGGCAACCAGCACGTCCCCGTGGGGGGGGGCAACCAGCACGTCCCCGTGGGGGGGGGCGCCCAGCGCGTCCCCGTGGGGGGCGGCGCCCAGCGTGTCCCCGTGAGGGGGGGCTCCCAGCGCGTCCCTGCAGGTGGGGGCAACCAGCGCGTCCCCGTGGGGGGGGGCGTGTGCCAGCCCCTCTCCATCCCGCTGTGCGCCGCCCTGGCCTACAACCTGACCGTCCTGCCCACCTTGCTGGGCCACGGGCGCCAGGAGGACGCCGGGCTGGAGGTGCACCAGTTCTACCCGCTGGTGGTCCTGCGCTGCTCCCCCGAGCTGCACGCCTTCCTGTGCTCGGTGTACGCGCCCGCGTGCACGGAGCTGGAGCGCGCCATCCCGCCCTGCAGGTAGGACCGTTAGCCTGCTAACATCACGCTGCTGTAGGACCGCTAGCATGCTAACATCATGCCGCTGTTGGACCGCTAGCATGCTAACATCACGCCGCTGTAGGACCGCTAACATGCTAACATCACGCCGCTGTAGGACCGTTAGCATGCTAACATCACGCCGCTGTAGGACCGTTAGCATGCTAACATCACGCCGCTGTCGGACCGTTAGCATGCTAACATCACGCCGCTGTAGGACCGTTAGCATGCTAACATCACGCCGCTGTAGGACCATTAGCATGCTAACATCACGCCGCTGTAGGACCATTAGCATGCTAACATCACGCTGCTGTAGGACCATTAGCATGCTAACATCACGCCGCTGCAGGACCGTTAGCATGCTAACATCACGCCGCTGTAGGACCATTAGCATGCTAACATCCCGCCGCTGTAGGACCGTTAGCATGCTAACATCACGCCGCTGTAGGACCGTTAGCATGCTAACATCACGCCGCTGTAGGACCATTAGCATGCTAACATCACGCTGCTGTAGGACCATTAGCATGCTAACATCACGCTGCTGTAGGACCATTAGCATGCTAACATCACGCCGCTGTAGGACCATTAGCATGCTAACATCACGCCGCTGTAGTGTTACCGGTCTCTGCCTGATGTGAGCCCCTCTACGTGTTATATTGGTGTCCTCTCATTGGTCAGTGCCCCCCCCCCCTCTACGTGTTATATTGGTGTCCTCTCATTGGTCAGTGCACCCCCCACGTGTTATATTGGTGTCCTCTCATTGGTCAGTGCCCCCCCCCCCACGTGTTATATTGGTGTCCTCTCATTGGTCAGTGCCGCCCCCCCCCCTCTACGTGTTATATTGGTGTCCTCTCATTGGTCAGTGCCCCCCCCCCCCTACGTGTTATATTGGTGTCCTCTCATTGGTCAGTGCCCCCCCCATGTGTCCTATCTCCCGTGCAGGGCGCTGTGTGAGCGCGCCCGCCGCGGCTGCGAGCCGCTCATGAACGCGTTTGGCCTCCGGTGGCCCGAGGCGCTGCGGTGCCGGAGCTTCCCGGTGCACGGCGCCGGAGAGATCTGCGTGGGACAGGACTCCACCGACACCCCCGGCCCCGGCATCGAACCGCCAACCAACCCCGGCATCGTACCGCCAACTAACCCCGGCATCGAAACCGCCGAACCGACCGCCGCCTTTCACCTGCCCCCCCCAGCTCAGGGTGAGTCAGGTGTTTCTTAAATATTCTAACTTCCATCCACCTTCGTCCTCTTATCTGGTCTCGGGACCCGGTCCAGCAGGGGACCCCCAACTTCCCTTTCCCTTCAGGACCATAGGTGAGGGTAGGAACCAGAATTGCCCGGTAGACCGAGTCCAACCTCTATCCAGGAGTCTGGGTCCAGAACCGAGACTGTGCGTAGAGGTGAGCCCCACCAGATCTAACTGGTAGCGCTCCACCTCCCGCACAAGTTCCAGCTCCTCCCCCCACAGAGAGGAGACAGTCCATGTCCCCACGTCTCTGGGGCCCGGGTCTGGTGTGACAGCGCACCCGACCCCAGCGGTTCCTCCCACAGGTGGGGGGCCCATGGGCTGGAGGGAGAGGTGCCACGTAGCTGCGGGGCCCCAGGCCTCCAGGTAGGGTCACTCCCTCTCTACATCGCTCACTCTTAGGGTCTTTGAACCTTTGAACAGTCTTTGTCTGTCCCAGGTGTCCCCCTGTCTCTGCACCACTTATTTCTGATGTATTGTCCCAGGTGTCCCCCTGTCCTACTCTGTCTTATTTTTCTATTTGTCCCAGGTGTCCCCCTGTCTCGGCCACCACTTCCTGGGTGCGCGGGACTGCGGCGCCCCCTGCGGCGGAGTGCTGGGCTTCGGCGAGGCCGAGCGGCGGTTCCTGCGGCGCTGCGTGGGCGTGTGCGCGGCGCTGAGCGGCGCCGGCTCGCTGGTCGCGGCGGTCAGCTTCCTGTCGGCGCCGCGTCGCCGTGGCTACCCAGAGACGCCGCTGGGCTTCCTGTCCGGCTGCAGCGTCATGGTGGCGGCGGCGTACCTGGCCGGCTTCCTGCTGGGCGACGCCGCCGCCTGCGTCCCCCATCGGGCGTCCCACCCCAGGTACGTGCTGATTGGTCCGTGGTCTGAGGAAATTATTATTAATATTATTATTAATATTATTATTATTACTATCATTACAGCGTGAAGACGGTTGCCCAGGGAACCCGGATGGACGGCTGCACCCTGCTCTTCGTGGTGCTCTACTTCTTCGGCATGGCGAGCGCGGCGTGGTGGCTGGTCCTGGCGCTCAGCTGCTTCCTGTCCGCCGCCCTGGCGTGGGGGAGCGAGGCGCTGGAGGCCAAGGCGCCATGCTTCCACGCGCTGGCGTGGGCGCTGCCGGCCGTCCAGACCCTCGCCGTCCTGGCCGCGGGGGACGTGGACGGCGACGTGTTGACGGGCGTCTGCTACGTGGGGGTGCACAGCGTGGCGGCGCTGCGCCGCTTCGTGCTGGCGCCGCTGCTCGGCTACCTGTGCGTCGGCGCCGCCTTCCTCCTGGCGGGCTTCGCCGCGCTCTTCAGGATCCGCTCGGCCGTGAGGCGCGGTGGCGGCAGGAGCGGCGGCGAGGCGGCGCGGCTGGAGCGGCTGATGCTGCGGGTGGGCGTCTTCAGCGCGCTGTACGCGGCGCCCGCCGCCGCGCTGCTGGCCTGCGGCCTGTACGAACAGGCCCTCCGTCCGCAGTGGGCGGCGGCGTGGCGCAGGAAGACGTGCACACGCTTCGGCGTGCCGTGCCCGGTCGGCATGGCAACGGGAGCGGCGCCGAGCTTCAGCGTGTTCGTCTTCAAATACGTGATGAGCCTGAGCCCGGGGGTCGGGGCGGGACTCTGGGTCTGGTCCGGGAGGACACGGCAGGCCTGGCGCCGCTTCTACGGGGGGGGGGGGGAGGGGGTGTAGAGGGGAGGGGGGGAGAGTGGGGGGACCACGGTGTGAGGGGGGGGGGGGGTGTAGGGGGGGGGGGAGGGTGTAGGGGGGAGGTAGTGGGGGGAGGGGTGAGGGGAGGGTGTGGGGGAGGGTGTAGGGAGAGGGGAGGGGGGGGGTGAGGGGGGGGGGGGGGAGGGGGGAGGGTGTAGGGGGGAGGTAGTGGGGGGGACCACGGTGTAGAGGGGGGGCATTTTCAACATTTGCCTATTTCTCAAAATTTTGATTGTTTACAATATAAATAAATAAATAAAACTTGTTTCTGAAACAGTTCCTTTAGTTACTGTACTACATTCATGTGATAAAAAACACAGTACAGTATGTAGAAAAAGTACTATTTTAATTTTTAATTCTTTTTGCACATGTATGGGCTGCTATTTTGTCAGGACCGCATATACTGTGTACGTAAATAACGTCTCAATGACGTAATCACGTAAAGGCAGAGTGCTGCTGACGTTGCTAATGTTGTCATGTCGCTGTTGTGCTACTGGGACTTTGGATGAAAGCAGCTTCCGCTCAAACTGGAGGGTTAAAACACGTATTTTAGCTTTTTGCCGAGCGGAGGGAAGGTCCTCTCTCTCACATGAGCCGGCCGGACAGTTTACCGACATTTATCAACAACAAGAGGAAGGAGACGTCAGCCAGAAGCTAACGTTGCTAACTGGTTGTTAGCAGCTAGCTAGCTGTTAGCAGCTTAGCTTCCTGCACCAACTGACGTTAGGTTGGTAAAAATGTAGCTTTAGCTTCATTTTAGCAACATTACAATTAACTAATTTGCTATAAATACTAACCTGAAAGATTAAATGACTCTGTGTGTGTGCCTGAGGCCAGACTATAGAGGTATCTGCGCTAAAACTGTAAGCAGGATCCCCGTTAAGAATTGCCGTAATTTAAACTTTTACTGCCTAAATGTAAATGTACATAGGTGGCAAAATAAAGGTTTTATCTTGTATGAATAAGTACGATGTTCTGGTAGATTCGGCACACAAATAATCCATAAATCTTAATTTACATAGCAGGAATATGTATTTTCGTCCTCCCAGCTGGCGTCAGCGGTCGTATGAGATTGAGCGACGCTGCGTTGAAAAACGTCGTGTTTTTGAATGGAGTTTGGTTGGGCTCAGCCATAAACTTTCTGTTGTTAAATAACAAGCTGCGTGTATTTTACCTGAAATGATTTCACAAGTAAACAGTTTTTATGTAACGTGTGTGTGTGTGTGTGTGTGTGTGTGTGTGTGTGTGTGTGTAATGAGCTCCTGATCTAATTGTGTGAGAAGACAACACACAGAAGACTGATTGATACTGTTTTTCTTTCTGTCTTAAGTGTGTGTCTGTGTGTGTGTGTGTCTCTGTCTCTGTGTGTCTCTGTTTCTGTGTGCGCGCGTGTGTGTGTGTGTGTGTGTGTGTGTGTGTGTGTGACTCATTTTATTTAAAAACCCCCTATATGTGAATGGAGTCTGGCATGGAGACCGCTGTGTTCCCAGCCCTCCAGACAGCAGCCGGATGGGGCTTTGTGTGTGTGTGTGTGTGGGTGGGTGGGTGTGTGTGTGTGTGTGTGTGTGGGGGGGGGGGGGTATGGTGACGGCCATGTATTCCCTGCCCCCCCCCCCCCCCCCCCCCCGACAGCAGTCTCAGTATTTCTGTGTGTTTTACCAGAGGTTTGGCGTGAGGCTCCATCATGGCGTCTTCCTTTAAAATCCCCAAGAAGAAACCGGCTGCAGGTGGTGGCTCCGCCGTCCTGCACACGTCTCCGCTGTCCCCCCTCCGGAGCGCCGCAGGTGGTGGCTCCACCGTCCTGGACACGTCTCCGCTGTCCCGCCTCCGGAGCGCCGCCCCTCAGTTTAAGGTGGTGTTACTGACTCTGGTTCTCTGAAATCTGAGCTTCTTTTTACCCAAATTACCATAAAATGGATTCCTCCCAACGCTCTCCTTCCTCTGATCTTCACTATCAGTCACAATAACTCGTACTCTCATAATCTCTGCTTTTTAACCAGATATCAGGTATAGTTCTATATAAACGAGGTTTACTGACCATGAATATCAAAAAGTATAAAACTAGTAAGGTGGTGGAGTGGAAACTATAAAAAGACTGAAAAAGGGACGAAAATGTCAAATTTTTGACCCAGGAGGACAACACTAGGGTTAAATAAATATATATATATATAATAATATAATTAAAGTGACAGTAACCGTGTTGTGTGTGTTGGCAGAGCTACGGGTGTCCGTCCGGCCGAGGAGACAAGGTGCATGCTGGGACGGCGCGGGGCTCTCCAGCGGGCAGACAGAGGTGTGTAGAGCGCCCCCTACAGGCCACCAACACATTACCCTCACTGTGTGTGTGTGTGTGTGTGTGTGAGAGAATAAGTGTCAAACGTGCGTCCAGCGCGCCTCTGTTCAGGGACGTGGTCAAGACGCTGCTGGGGCTCAGCGGCCCCGCCACCGCTCCGACAGCCAATCACAGCCCAGCGTGGAGCGGCCAATCACAGCGCAGCGCCGAGGCGTCGTCCAGCTGCTTCTCCAACGGGTGAGGTGGACCTCAGAGACCTTAAAGGGGCTCGGGGGGTTCATTATATATATTATATTAATAAGGGTCAAAATGGCTTCTCACTTTAAGGGAAGTTCATCAGTATTTATATAGTAGTATGTCCAAAGTTTTCATCACTTTCTCCAATGTTTTCTTCACTTTTTAAAAATTTTAGTCACTTTTAAAAAAGGTTTTGTCACTTTTTTATGTTTTTGTCACCTTTTCCGACGCTATTTTTTAACGTTTGTGACGTTTGTCACGTTTGTCAGTGGTATTTTTGGAAGTTTTTGTCAGTTTTTTCGGCATTTGGTGTTGTTTTTCAACTCCAGACAACTAGTAGTAAGAGCAAGAAAATCAGCTTCCAATAAGCAAAACTACAACATAGGACGGATGAAAGTGTGTTTACATCTGGCCTGTGTTTTCTGATGCAGTTGTGTGTCCGTCCACCAGGTGGCGCCCTAAGAGAGCGTCAGACCGCCTGCTG
>CM057260.1:15994851-16019851 GCA_029931835.1 Etheostoma nigrum
TTCTCCAGAGGTTATTCTAGATTTTAAAGCTTGTTTTTCCCCAGAGGTTATTCTAGATCTCCTCTGAGTCTTCTGTCTAGAGTCAGCGAGTTGGGAAATGTAGTTTTCTCTGTTCATGTGACCCGTTTCTGTAGTTTAATCCTCTCTCTGCTTCGTCTCCCAGCGATCGAGACATGAGGCATCAGAGGGTTAAAACGTGGACTCGCAACGTCGACGTCTTCACCAAAGACTTCCTGTTTGTTCCTGTCAATCAAGAGTAAGAACAAGGCTCCTCTCCGCCTTTTCAAAGTAAAAGTACAAGTTAGTCCTTCAGAATAAATGCTCCTGACTCTTTGAATGTCATGTTGGGGGGTCGTTGAGGACCTGATGTCTAAAGTTTGGGTTTCTTTGACAGAGCTCACTGGTTCCTGGTTCTGGTCTGTTTCCCGGGTCTGGAGGAAGTCCAGTACCAAGAGTTTCAAAGTCCAGCAGGTGAGCTTGAGATCTAACAGACAAATCTGGAGTCTGTAGTTCTGGGTCGGTACTGCTGGGTCTTTAGTTCGGGTATCAGTGTGTTTTGTGTCTCAGGAGGACCAGAACCAGCGGCTTCATCCTTCAGTCTGAGATCGCAGCAGCCTCCGGTAACCAAACATTATAATTAATATAATTTAATTAATATTATTTAATTAATATTATATATTTAATATATAATTATTGTTGTCCTTTATGTTGATCCTTCTGTAACGAGACACTACAAAGTTTGTAAAAGATAAAACCCTAAATCTGAGGGAAAGGTCCTCAGAACATTATAATTAGAATTTAATTCATTTATACTAAGATCACTGGATCAACTTGATTTGAGATTATAATTTATGAATTATGAACATTTTTTATTCTTGTGTGTGTGTGTAGCAGTGCACTCAGCAGAGCTGGCAGAGGGACACTGTGTTAAAGCGGTGAGTCAAACTCTATAAGAAGCTAATAATAATAATAATAATAATAATAATAATAATAATATCTGTGTTAACGCTGCTGATTCCAGGCCGTGCATCCTGGTCATGGACTCCCTGAAGCTGTCGTACCACGAGAACGTCTGCAGACTCCTCAGAGAGTGAGTTCACCTTCAAATCATATGCTGCTCTATACACCCTAAAAGTACTGATTATTTACATGGAGTCTGGTGGAGATATGCTGCTCTATACACGCTAAAAGTAGTGATTATTTACATGGAGTCTGGTGGAGATATGCTGCTCTATACATGCTAAAAGTAGTGATTATTTACATGGAGTCTGGTGGAGATATGCTGCTCTATACACGCTAAAAGTAGTGATTATTTACATGGAGTCTGGTGGAGATATGCTGCTCTATACATGCTAAAAGTAGTGATTATTTACATGGAGTCTGGTGGAGATATGCTGCTCTAAACATGCTAAAAGTAGTGATTATTTACATGGAGTCTGGTGGAGATATGCTGCTCTAAACATGCTAAAAGTAGTGATTATTTACATGGAGTCTGGTGGAGATATGCTGCTCTATACACGCTAAAAGTAGTGATTATTTACATGGAGTCTGGTGAAGATATGCTGCTCTATACACGCTAAAAGTAGTGATTATTTACATGGAGTCTGGTGGAGATATGCTGCTCTATACACGCTAAAAGTAGTGATTATTTACATGGAGTCTGGTGGAGATATGCTGCTCTATACATGCTAAAAGTAGTGATTATTTACATGGAGTCTGGTGGAGATATGCTGCTCTATACACGCTAAAAGTAGTGATTATTTACATGGAGTCTGGTGGAGATATGCTGCTCTATACACGCTAAAAGTAGTGATTATTTACATGGAGTCTGGTGGAGATATGCTGCTCTATACATGCTAAAAGTAGTGATTATTTACATGGAGTCTGGTGGAGATATGCTGCTCTAAACATGCTAAAAGTAGTGATTATTTACATGGAGTCTGGTGGAGATATGCTGCTCTAAACATGCTAAAAGTAGTGATTATTTACATGGAGTCTGGTGGAGATATGCTGCTCTATACACGCTAAAAGTAGTGATTATTTACATGGAGTCTGGTGAAGATATGCTGCTCTATACACGCTAAAAGTAGTGATTATTTACATGGAGTCTGGTGGAGATATGCTGCTCTATACATGCTAAAAGTAGTGATTATTTACATGGAGTCTGGTGGAGATATGCTGCTCTATACACGCTAAAAGTAGTGATTTATTTACATGGAGTCTGGTGGAGATATGCTCAGAGGGAGTTTACCTTCCAGGTAATCACTCACCTGTGTTCCTGGTGTGTAGTTACCTGCAGGTGGAGTGGGCGGTGCGGAGGGGGACGCCTCGGCTCTTCACATCAGAGACCATGAAGAGCTGCAGCTGCAGAGTCCCGCAGCAGGACAACAGCAGCGACTGTGGACTCTACCTGCTGCAGTACGCACAGACCTTCCTGCAGGTAGGCGCACACACACACACACACACACACACACACACACACACACACACACACACACACTCTTAAATAATGCGTTTTATTTCCTGAAATATTCCGATTAGTCAGGATTGAGGCTTCCTTCAAATATTCTTTAAAATTAGAAGCCCCGGCCCTTTACATTAAATGGAGCTCTCTGATTGGCTCCCCAGAACCCCGTGGTGCACTTTGACCTCCCGTTGCGGTTGGACAACTGGTTTCCGCGGCAACTGGTGCGACAGAAGCGCGAGGAGATCCGAACTCTGATCCTGAGGATGCGCCACAGTCAGAACGGAGTAACTTAGACAATAAAAACAACTTTGCGTTAAATTATTTATATTTTTTCTACGTTGTAAATGAATGTTGCTTTAAATAAAGTTCTTTCAAAGCTTTTAATGTCCAGTTGGTTTTTGGTTTGTTTGTAAATCGAAGAACAAAGAATACATGAAACACCAGACCTCATGTAAATAATCACTACTTTTAGCATGTATAGAGCAGCATATCTCCACCAGACTCCATGTAAATAATCACTACTTTTAGCATGTATAGAGCAGCATATCTCCACCAGACTCCATGTAAATAATCACTACTTTTAGCATGTATAGAGCAGCATATCTCCACCAGACTCCATGTAAATAATCACTACTTTTAGTGTGTATAGAGCAGCATATCTCCACCAGACTCCATGTAAATAATCACTACTTTTAGCGTGTATAGAGCAGCATATCTCCTCCAGACTCCATGTAAATAATCACTACTTTTAGTGTGTATAGAGCAGCATATCTCCACCAGACTCCATGTAAATAATCACTACTTTTAGTGTGTATAGAGCAGCATATCTCCACCAGACTCCATGTAAATAATCACTACTTTTAGCGTGTATAGAGCAGCATATCTCCACCAGACTCCATGTAAATAATCACTACTTTTAGCGTGTATAGAGCAGCATATCTCCTCCAGACTCCATGTAAATAATCACTACTTTTAGCATGTATAGAGCAGCATATCTCCACCAGACTCCATGTAAATAATCACTACTTTTAGCGTGTATAGAGCAGCATATCTCCACCAGACTCCATGTAAATAATCACTACTTTTAGCGTGTATAGAGCAGCATATCTCCACCAGACTCCATGTAAATAATCACTACTTTTAGCGTGTACAGAGCAGCATATCTCCACCAGACTCCATGTAAATAATCACTACTTTTAATAGTTTTATTTAGTTTCTGTCCACTTTTAATGAACCGTGTTTTACGATGATAAAAGTAGTGCTTATTTACATGGAGTCTGGTGGGGTTGGTGATTTTGAGGTATTTTTCACATTGTTTTTTACTTTTGTTTTGTGTGTGTGTCTGTGTGTAATTACCCCCCCGCCCCCGTCCACTAACCACCAATCAGCTTACAGATCATTAAGTGGATCAGTCAGCAGGGGTCAGCAGCTGAAGCAGATTTTAAACATTTAGACAAAACAGATAACTAGAAGGTTTTAATGTATTAATCATCCTCCACAGCGTTAAACATTAACCCACACGGCTCATATACAGTGTGTGTGTGTGTGTGTGTGTGTGTGTGTGTGTGTGTGTGTGTTAATCCTCTCATCCAATAAAAGATGTCTGCTATTGTTGCCGGTGAATCAGCGGGGGGGGGGGGGGGCGTCTGAGACTAAACTTAGTCTGTGTGTGTGTGTGTGTGTGTCTGTCTTTCTGTTTGTGTGTGTGTGTGCGTCTGTGTGTGTGTGTGTGTGGCTGTCTTTCTGTTTGTGTGTGTGTGTGTCTGTCTTTCTGTTTGTGTGTGTGTGTGTGTCTGTCTTTCTGTTTGTGTGTGTGTGTGTGCGTCTGTCTTTCTGTTTGTGTGTGTGTGTGCGTCTGTGTGTGTGTGTGTGTGGCTGTCTTTCTGTTTGTGTGTGTGTGTGTCTGTCTTTCTGTGTGTGTGTGTGTGTGTGTCTGTCTTTCTGTTTGTGTGTGTGTGTGTGCGTCTGTGTGTGTGTGTTGATCTGAAGACATTTAATGTAGCTGTTACTGAATAATCATCAATAACTTGAAATCATTAGTTATATATAATATCTTAGTTCTATATATAATGAGTTATATAATATATAAGTTATATATAATATGAGTTATATATATAATACAAGTTATATATAATATGAGTTGTATAATATATGAGTTATATATAATATGAGTTATATATATAATACAAGTTATATATTATATGAGTTGTATAATATATGAGTTATATATAATATGAGTTATATATATAATGCAAGTTATATATAATATGAGTTGTATAATATATGAGTTATATATAATATGAGTTATATATATAATATGAGTTAAATATATAATACAAGTTATATATAATATGAGTTCTATATATAATATGAGTTAAATATATAATACAAGTTATATATAATATGAGTTCTATATATAATATGAGTTAAATATATAATACAAGTTATATATAATATGAGTTCTATATATAATATGAGTTAAATATATAATACAAGTTATATATAATATGAGTTGTATATAATATGAGTTAAATTTATAATATCTTAGTTGTATATAATACGAGTTGTATATAGAGTGAGTTGTATAATATATGAGTTATATATAATATGAGTTATATATATAATACAAGTTATATATAATATGAGTTGTATAATATATGAGTTATATATAATATGAGTTATATATATAATACAAGTTATATATAATATGAGTTGTATAATATATGAGTTATATATAATATGAGTTATATATATAATGAGTTAAATATATAATACAAGTTATATATAATATGAGTTCTATATATAATATGAGTTAAATATATAATACAAGTTATATATAATATGAGTTGTATATAATATGAGTTGTATATAATATGAGTTATATATAATATCTTAGTTGTATATAATACGAGTTGTATATATAATATGAGTTCTATATAATATGAGTTGTATATAGAGTACGAGTTGTATATAGAGTACGAGTTGTATATAATAGGAGTTGTATATAATATGAGTTGTACAGTGGGTACGGAAAGTATTCAGACCCCTTTAAATTTTTCACTCTTTGTTTCATTGCAGGCATTTTCCAAAAATCAAAAAAGTTCATTTTATTTCTCAGTAATGTACACTCAGCACCCCATCTTGGACAGAAAAAAACAGAAATGTAGAAATTTTTGCAAATTTATTAAAAAACAAAAACTGAAATATCACATGGTCATAAGTATTCAGACCCTTTGCCGTGACCCTCATATGTAACTCAGGTGCTGTCTATTTCTTCTGATCATCCTTGAGATGGTTCTACACCTTCATTGGAGTCCAGCTGTGTTTGATTATACTGATTGGACTTGATTAGGAAAGCCACACACCTGTCTATATAAGACCTTACAGCTCACAGTGCATGTCAGAGCAAATGACAATCATGAGGTCAAAGGAACTGCCTGAGGAGCTCAGAGACAGAATTGTGGCAAGGCACAGATCTGGTCAAGGTTACAAAAAAATTTCTGCTGCACTTAAGGTTCCTAAGAGCACAGTGGCCTCCATAATCCTCAAATGGAAGACGTTTGGGGCGACCAGAACCCTTCCTAGAGCTGGCCGTCCGGCCAAACTGAGCTATCGGGGGAGAAGAGCCTTGGTGAGAGAGGCAAAGAAGAACCCAATGGTCACTGTGGCTAAGCTCCAGAGATGCAGTCGGGAGATGGGAGAAAGTTGTAGTAAGTCAACCATCACTGCAGCAATCCACCAGTCGGGGCTTTATGGCAGAGTGGCCCGAAGGAAGCCTCTCCTCAGTGCAAGACACATGAAAGCCCGCATGGAGTTTGCTAAAAAACACCTGAAGGACTCCAAGATGGTGATAAATAAAATCCTCTGGTCTGATGAGACCAAGATAGAACTTTTTGGCCTTAATTCTAAGCGGTATGTGTGGAGAAAACCAGGCACTGCTCATCACCTGTCCAATACAGTCCCAACAGTGAAGCATGGTGGTGGCAGCATCATGCTGTGGGGGTGTTTTTCAGCTGCAGGGACAGGACGACTGGTTGCAATCGAGGGAAAGATGAATGCGGCCAAGTACAGGGATATCCTGGACGAAAACCTTTTCCAGAGTGCTCTGGACCTCAGACTGGGCCGAAGGTTTACCTTCCAACAAGACAATGACCCTAAGCACACCGCTAAAATAACGAAGGAGTGGCTTCACAACAACTCCGTGGCTGTTCTTGAATGGCCCAGCCAGAGCCCTGACTTAAACCCAATTGAGCATCTCTGGAGAGACCTGAAAATGACTGTCCACCAACGTTTACCATCCAACCTGACAGAACTGGAGAGGATCTGCAAGGAGGAATGGCAGAGGATACCCAAATCCAGATGTGAAAAACTTGTTGCATCTTTCCCAAAACGACTCATGGCTGTATTAGATCAAAAGGGTGCTTCTACTAAATACTGAACAAAGGGTCTGAATACTTATGACCATGTGATATTTCAGTTTTTGTTTTTTAATAAATTTGCAAAAATTTCTACATTTCTGTTTTTTTCTGTCCAAGATGGGGTGCTGAGTGTACATTACTGAGAAATAAAATGAACTTTTTTGATTTTTGGAAAATGCCTGCAATGAAACAAAGAGTGAAAAATTTAAAGGGGTCTGAATACTTTCCGTACCCACTGTATATAGAGTACGAGTTGTATATAATAGGAGTTGTATATAATATGAGTTGTATATAGAGTACGAGTTGTATATAGAGTACGAGTTGTATATAGAGTATGTGGTAAGCGTGCTAGTTATATTTAGCATGAACCCAGTAGGATTATAGTGAACGTGATGAGTGAAACGTAGCTGTGGTGGGGGGGTGACTTTTGACCTTTAGCTTAATGTGATCCGCAGCGTGTTCAGGTAATCCTCAGATCAGTCGCCGTGACGACCACCTGGCTGGGAATCTACCTGCAGACGTCAGGAAGTCTCACAGACAAATCTCTCTTTAGTGAAAATATCGCCAAAAACGTTGAAAAGAATTGCCGATAATGTTGGAAAACATCACCCCAATATTTTGGAAAAAATCGCAGAAAATGTTGGAAAAAACACCAAAAACAGCAGAAATGGCACCAAAATCGTGAGTCAAGCACCACAGTTCAAACGACGTTCGGGGGGCCATCCCCAACAACCTCCGGGAGGGCTGTCACCCAACAACCCCCGGGGGCGGTCCCCAACAACCTCCGGGAGTGCCATCCCCAACGACCTCCGGGGGCGGTCCCCAACAACCTCCGGGGGCGGTCCCCAACGACGCCCGGGGGCGGTCCCCAACAACCTCCGGGGGCCGTCCCCAACAACCTCCGGGAGTGCCATCCCCAACGACCTCCGGGGGCGGTCCCCAACGACCTCCGGGGGCGGTCCCCAACAACCTCCGGGGGGGTGCGTCCCCAACAACCTCCGGGAGTGCCATCCCCAACGACCTCCGGGGGCGGTCCCCAACGACCTCCGGGGGCGGTTCCCCAACGACGCCCGGGGGCGGTCCCCAACAACCTCCGGGGGCCGTCCCCAACAACCTCCGGGGGCCGTCCCCAACAACCTCCGGGAGTGCCATCCCCAACGACCTCCGGGGGCGGTTCCCCAACGACGCCCGGGGGCGGTCCCCAACAACCTCCGGGAGTGCCATCCCCAACGACCTCCGGGGGCGGTCCCCAACAACCTCCGCCAACAACCTCCGGGATGGCCGTCCCCAACAACCTCCGGGATGGCCGTCCCCAACAACCTCCGGGAGTGCCATCCCCAACGACCTCCGGGGGCGGTCCCCAACGACCTCCGGGGGCGGTTCCCCAACGACGCCCGGGGGCGGTCCCCAACAACCTCCGGGGGCGGTCCCCAACAACCTCCGGGGGCCGTCCCCAACAACCTCCGGGAGTGCCATCCCCAACGACCTCCGGGGGCGGTTCCCCAACGACGCCCGGGGGCGGTCCCCAACAACCTCCGGGAGTGCCATCCCCAACGACCTCCGGGGGCGGTCCCCAACAACCTCCGCCATCAACCTCCGGGATGGCCGTCCCCAACAACCTCCGGGATGGCCGTTGTCAACCTCCGGGATGGCCGTCCCCAACAACCTCCGGGAGGGCCGTCCCCAACAACCTCCGGGAGGGCCGTCCCCAACAACCTCCGGGAGGGCCGTCCTCAACAACCTCCGGGAGGGCCGTCCCCAACAACCTCCGGGGGCGGTCCCCAACAACCTCCGGGGGCGGTCCCCAACAACCTCCGGGCACGGTCCCCAACAACCTCCGGGCACGGTCCCCAACAACCTCCGGGAGGGCCGTCCCCAACAACCTCCGGGGGCCGTCCCCAACGCCCTCCGGGGGGGGCGGTCCCCAACGCCCTCCGGGGGGGGCGGTCCCCAACAACCTCCGGGGGCGGTCCCCAACAACCTCCGGGCGCGGTCCCCAACAACCTCCGGGCACGGTCCCCAACAACCTCCGGGAGGGCCGTCCCCAACGGCCTCCGGGAGGGCCGTCCCCAACGACCTCCGGGGGGCCATCCCCAACGACCTCCGGGAGGGCTGTCCCCAACAACCTCCGGGGGCGGTCCCCAACAACCTCCGGGAGGGCCGTCCCCAACGACCTCCGGGGGCGGTCCCCAACTACCTCCGGGAGGGCCGTCCCCAACAACCTCCGGGGGCGGTTCCCCAATGACCTCCGGGGGCGGTCCCCAACAACCTCTGGGAGGGCCGTCCCCAACGACCTCCGGGGGCGGTCCCCAACTACCTCCGGGAGGGCCGTCCCCAACGACCTCCGGGGAGGGCCGTCCCCAATGACCTCCGGGGGGGTGCGTCCCCAATGACCTCCGGGGGGGGCCGTCCCCAACGACCTCCGGGGGGTGCGTCCCAACGACCTCCGGGTGGCCGTCTCTAACGAGCCGGTGTGGTAATCAGCGGTGACCTGCAGCGCCGGGCCGCCGCCGCGCTGACACTCATCCTCTCCAGCAGATTAACTAATGGGATTAAAACGTCTCCCCGTCCATCTGCCGGGGGGGGGGGGACGTCCTGAGCAGCTTCCTATTTGATGCAGGACGGAGGGGAACAGCTGATGTGCTGCGGGACACAGAAGAAGAAGAAGAAGAAGGGTCCGATCTTTGGGAGACATGGAGGGAAGGTTGGGGAGGTTTGTGATGTGGACGCTCGCCGCGCTGCTGCTGTCGGGGTCCGTCTACATGGAGACGGGTACGTACACACATATACACACACATATATACACACACACATATATACACACATACTGTACATACACACACATATATACACACATACTGTACATATACACACATATACACACACATATATACACACACACATATATACACACATACTGTACATACACACACATGTATACACACATACTGTACATATACACACATATACACTCACATATACGCACACATATATACACACATATATATACACACATACTGTATATATCACACATTAGCATGTATAGAGCAGCATATCTCCACCAGACTCCATGTAAATAATCACTCCTTTTGCATGTATAGAGCAGCATATCTCCACCAGACTCCATGTAAATAATCACTACTTTTATCGTGTATAGAGCAGCATATCTCCACCAGACTCCATATAAATAATCACTACTTTTAGCGTGTATAGAGGAGCATATCTCCACCAGACTCCATGTAAATAATCACTACTTTTAGCATGTATAGAGCAGCATATCTCCACCAGACTCCATGTAAATAATCACTACTTTTAGCGTGTATAGAGCAGCATATCTCCACCAGACTCCATGTAAATAATCACTACTTTTAGTGTGTATAGAGCAGCATATCTCCACCAGACTCCATGTTAATAATCACTACTTTTAGCGTGTGTCGACAGGATTTCTGCCCAATATATTAATATCACACAAGTATTCTGAGCTTTGTGTAAAATATCAGCAGTAAAAGTACACAAGTGTCTCCAGCAGATGGGACTCCAGACCAGACGGACCCGGACCAACGTGGTCCTGCTCCGGTTGACCTGGACTTGGACCAACGTGGTGGATATTTGGACCTGGACTCAGACCAACGTGGTGGATATTTGGGCCCCATGGAGGACTCGGACTTTGACCAACATGGTCTAGCTCCGGTGGACTCAGACCAACATGGTGGATATTTGGGCTCTGAGGCGGTCCTGGACTCGGACCAACGTGGTGGATATTTGGGCCCCCCGGACGACTCGGACGAACGTGGTCAAGCTCCAGTGGACTTGGACCAAAATGGTGGATATTTGGACTCTGAGGGGGTCCTGGTCTCGGACCAACGTGGTGGATATTTGGGCGCCCTGGGGGTCCTGGACTCGGACCAACGTGGTGGATATTTGGGGTTCCCGGACTCGGACCAAAGTGGTCTCACCCCGGCGGACTTGGACCAACGTGGTCTCGCTCCGGTGGTCCTGGACTCGGACCAGGTTCTATACCGAGGACACAGCGCTGTAACTCGGAGGAAAAGGAGCTTGTTTCCCAATGGAGTCAAACTCTGTCCCCAGGAGACCCTGGACCAAGCAGTCTCAGACCACCTGGAGTACTTCCACCTGCGAGGTACGAGGAGAAACAAGCTGTAATGTAACCCTAAAGGACAGATGTTCAGCATCAGGTGGAAACAAGCTGTAATGTAACCCTACAGGACAGATGTTCAGCATCAGGTAGAAACAAGCTGTAATGTTACCCTACAGGACAGATGTTCAGCATCAGGGAGAAACAAGCTGTAATGTTACCCTACAGGACAGATGTTCAGCATCAGGTGGAAACAAGCTGTAATGTTACCCTACAGGACAGATGTTCAGCATCAGGTAGAAACAAGTTGTAATGTTACCCTAAAGGACAGATGTTCAGCATCAGGGAGAAACAAGCTGTAATGTTACCCTACAGAACAGATGTTCAGCATCAGGGAGAAACAAGCTGTAATGTTACCCTACAGGACAGATGTTCAGCATCAGGGAGAAACAAGCTGTAATGTTACCCTACAGGACAGATGTTCAGCATCAGGGAGAAACAAGCTGTAATGTTACCCTACAGTACAGATGTTCAGCATCAGGTAGAAACAAGCTGTAATGTTACCCTACAGAACAGATGTTCAGCATCAGGAGAAACAAGCTGTAATGTAACCCTACAGGACAGATGTTCAGCATCAGGGAGAAACAAGCTGTAATGTAATTTATATTTATTATATTTTTATTTACTTTTTATAATATTTTTTATGCTTTTCCGATGTTTTTTTGCCAAAGTGTCTCTTATTATTTCAGCTAACTTGAGTTTTTAGTGTGTTGACGTTGTGTGTCTGTTGTGCGTCTGCAATGTGTCAGGAGACCGTGTGGGTCTGTGTTGACGTTGTGTGTCTGTTGTGCGTCTGCAGTGTGTCAGGAGACCGTGTGGGTCTGTGTTGACGTTGTGTGTCTGTTGTGCGTCTGCAGTGTGTCAGGAGACCGTGTGGGTCTGTGTTGACGTTGTGTGTCTGTTGTGCGTCTGCAGTGTGTCAGGAGACCGTGTGGGTCTGTGTTGACGTTGTGTGTCTGTTGTGCGTCTGCAGTGTGTCAGGAGACCGTGTGGGTCTGTGTTGACGTTGTGTGTCTGTTGTGCGTCTGCAGTGTGTCAGGAGACCGTGTGGGTCTGTGTTGACGTTGTGTGTCTGTTGTGCGTCTGCAGTTTGTCAGGAGACCGTGGTCGAGGCCTTTAAGATCTTCCTGGACCGGCTCCCAGACCGGGACCAGTTCCAGTCCTGGGTCGGCCGCTGCCTGGACGGCTCGGTCAGCACCGTTGCCATGGGAACCATCTTCAGCCAATCAGAGGAGCATGTCAGCCTAGTCCGCAGCGTGAGTCATAACGCTGAGTCAAGGTTACGGCTTAACGCTGAGTCATGGTTATAGCCAAGTCGGTATTTCAGTGATAAAGTGGGAATATTTTATGTACAAAGTCGGAATATTTCAGAAAAAAAGTGGGCATATATCAGGAAAAAAGTGTGAATATTTCAGGGACAATGTGGGAATATTTTAGGGAAAAAGTAAGAATATTACAAGAAAAAAGTTGGAATACTTCAGGAAAAAAGGGGGAATATTTCAATGAAAAAATACATATGTATAAGTACTGTACATGCATGTACTTATGTTTGTATAATTGTATGTGTTAGTTGTATTAGTTGTATTTTGTACTTTTCTTTGTTGACGATATGTCTCTGTGTTCCAGAGAGTCGCCATGGCAACGGCCGCTTCAGTCAACAGGTCAGTTCACATCATGTTATGAAGTCTCCAGGTTCAGGGGTGTGTGTTGTTGTGTGTGTGTGTGTTACTTGTGTTATATATTATACTATATAGTATAATATACTACAGTATAGAAAGTGTTTGTGTTTGTGTCGTTATGCTGCAGTGTTCCTGTTTCCTCAGACCCTCCTCCATGCAGGTAACCCCAAAAACACATCATATAAATATATATTAATGTATATGTGTATGTTCTAACATCACAGATACACTATATATATTTATATATATATATATATATATATATATATATATATATATCATCCTAAATTATTTTCTTTTATGATAACTTATTTCCTGAAATATTACGACTCTTTTGTGTCTTTGTGTGTTTTCTAAACGTCTCTCTGTCTGTCTCGCAGCTCTGAATCGATGCCTGTCCAGACGGGAGAAGCTCGGCCAGGTAACCTCTCACCTGTCAGATTAACACACTTGTAAACCTTTCATTACATGTATTAGGCGCTAAAAGTAGTGATTATTTACATGGAGTCTGGTGGAGATATGCTGCTCTATACACGCTAAAAGTAGTGATTATTTACATGGAGTCTGGTGGAGATATGCTGCTCTATACACGCTAAAAGTAGTGATTATTTACATGGAGTCTGGTGGGTTTGGTGATGGTGGTTTCGGGCTCTTTAACAGAAAGCTTTCTCCTGTATGATGATGGTCAGGTTGAAGGGTTGCGGTCAGCGTCGGGCCACCGCAGCGCCTGTCCGGGGGCTGATTCCCGTCATACGCGCTCAGAATAGACGTGTAAGCCTATTTCCAGGCAGCAGCAGTCTGGTCAATGGAGCTGGGCTGAGCAGATTATCAGGTGTAGACGTGACGGAGTTACTGCAGGACAGGTATCAGCGTCAGTGAGATCACCGCTCTGTGTCCCAACAACTATTACCACAACTATAACTATTATTAAAAGCCAGGCCTTCCACAAAAATCCAAGTTTTGTTGTGATTGTTGCAAACATCCTTGTAACGCTGCTCGTATTCCTAACCCTCTTGTTGTCTTGTTGAAATCACCACTTTTATTGATGCTTTTTTATCGATGTTTTAACTTTTTCTTACGTTTTTGTCCCTTTTTTTCAATGTTTGTCCCTTTTTATTGACATTTTCAACACTACGTAACACTAACTTATTAACTTCAGTTTTACAATTATTTTTGGAATTCATGGTCAATAAACCTCATTTATAGGAAATTATACCTAATGTTTGATTTAGAAAAGAAGAAATTAGGAATTATTGAGACTAAAATTAAAGGAATGGATGTTGATGGATAACCACAGACTGGAATATGTCAACTTTTACTCAATACTATTTCAAAACCACCAATCAGAGGCTACTCTGGGGGAGGGGCTGCTGACCAATCACCAAAATTAATGAAAGTAGAGATTTGGACTTGGCAAAGAGCGTTGTGTGGAACCAATAATGTTATTTTGGGGAATTAAAAAGAACATTGATATAGAACAACATGAGGACAACATGGGGACAATATGAAGACAACATGGGGACAATATGAAGACAACATGGGGACAACATGAGGGTTAAAAACTGATGAATACACAGGATATTTATGCAACTTTATGCGATAAGATTGCAGGAACTTGCAAAAAATGTCTTTAAATTCTTCCTTTTTGATTTTCCAGAAGAAGATGCAGTCCCCCCCCACCGAGAGGACCTTCCAGCGGGCGGTGGCGCCACTGCTCGGACGCCTCTGCTCTCGGCGACCGAAGCGTCGCTCCAAGCCACGTCTTTGGCTGAGAGGGGGGGGGATTTGACTCATGAGCCTGCGGTTGCTTCCGTGCCCGAAGACACCGAAGACATCCAGAAATCTGGGGCCGACGGGACTTCAGAAACACCTTTGGTCGTCGCTGAGACTCTACAGTTTGAAGGAGAAGATGGTGAAAACATTTTAGACGATGTAGTGGAGGTTTCCACCAAGGTCTCTGACTCTGTTACCCACAAACCCTTTGGTGTGATGGTTGAAGAAGAGAAAACTGTCCCAGAAGATGAAATCATTCCCCAAGATCTGGACGCACCTGACTCTGAAGTGATTAAAGAAGTTACCCCACAAGGCGAGAAGCCACCCTTGGACATCATGGCCGAAGAAGTCCTCATAGAAGCTACTATTGTGGTTCCTACCAACCCTGAAACACTGGAAGACTTAGGACGGGACGTTTCCCTGGAGCAAGTCGTGATGGAGCATACCCCAGAGACAGGTTTTGAGGTTGTTGAGGACGCAGAAGTTGAAGAAATTCTGGACGAATCTTTCGATAACACCCCAGACGTAGCCTTGACTTTGGAGGAACAAACAACAGATGATCCAGAAACCGTTCTCGTCCTCGAAGGACCCGAGACGTTTGTAGAAGAAAGCCTAGAGGAAACCAAAGTCAGTGCGGATGCAACCCCAACTGTATTTCTGATTTCAGATTTAGAAGAAGAAATTCTTATAGATGTGAGTCCAGAACCAGAATATGTCTCTGACATGAAAACAGAGGGTCCTTTGCAGGCCTCGAGTCGGACAACAACAGACGAGATAGCATTAGATAATAAAGACCAACCAACACCAATGTCTGAGCCTGTTAACTTACAAGACTACGGGGACGAAGACCCAGAGCAGACGCCACCAACAGATGAAGAGATAGAACACAAAGAAGAAGACGCTTTAGTTGTTTCTGAAGATAAGGCAACCCAAGATTTTGAAATGGAGTCCGGTGACATGATAACAACAACAATGACACATGTAATTGAGGTTGAAGAAGACTTAGCAGTTGAAACAGAAGACAAAATGCTCCAAACAACAGAGGAAAAACTACCCACGGAAACAGAGGAGGCAACCGATACCAAAGGAGAACCAGATGAAGCTACTATAGGTGTAGGGCCCGTAAAGACAGTTGATGAGACTACAAAAGGAGGAACAGTTGAGGCTACAGGAGAACCAGCTAAAGGTTCAGAAGTGCCAGAGGAACCTATAGACCCTGTAGAGAAAGAAGGAGCAGACGTAATGGAAACTGCACAAGTAGCAGAACTTGAAAAAGTTGAAGTAGTAGACCCTATAGGAGGGGATGCCCAACAAGAAGGACCTGCAGAAGAAACTCCTGAAGAGACAGAACTCATAGAAGAACCAATGCAAGAAGCAGGACTTGAAGAAGTAGAAGTAGTAGACCCTACAGGAGGGGATGCCCAACAAGAAGGACTTGCAGAAGACACTCCTGAAGAGACAGAACTCATAGAAGACCCAACGCAAGAAAGAGGACTTGTTGAAGATATTCCTGAAGTGACCAAACTCATAGAAGAACCAATGCAAGAAGCAGGACTTGAAGAAGTAGAAGTAGTAGACCCTACAGGAGGGGATGCCCAACAAGAAGGACTTGCAGAAGACACTTCTGAAGAGACAGTACTCATAGAAGACCCAACGCAAGAAAGAGGACTTGTTGAAGATACTCCTGAAGAGACCAAACTCATAGAAGAGCCAACCCAAGTTGCAGAACTTGAAGAAGTAGAAGTAGTAGACCCTACAGGAGGGGATGCCCAACAAGAAGGACCTGCAGAAGAAACTCCTGAAGAGACAGAACTCATAGAAGAACCAATGCAAGAAGCAGGACTTGAAGAAGTAGAAGTAGTAGACCCTACAAGAGGGGATGCCCAACAAGAAGGACCTGCAGAAGACACTCCTGAAGAGACAGAACTCATAGAAGACCTTACGCAAGAAAGAGGACTTGTTGAAGATACTCCTGAAGAGACCAAACTCATAGAAGAGCCAACCCAAGTAGCAGAACTTGAAGAAATAGAAGTAGTAGACCCTACAGGAGGGGATGCCCAACAAGAAGGACCTGCAGAAGAAACTTCTGAAGAGACAGAACTCATAGAAGAACCAATGCAAGAAGCAGGACTTGAAGAAGTAGAAGTAGTAGACCCTACAGGAGGGGATGCCCAACAAGAAGGACCTGCAGAAGACACTCCTGAAGAGACAGAACTCATAGAAGAGCCAACCCAAGAAGCAGGACTTGTTGCAGGTAACCCTGAAGAGACCGAACCATCCAAAGAACCAGTGCAAGGACTTGTAGAAGCTGCAGAAGAGATGGAAACTACAGAAGGAACCACACATGAAGCAGAACCTGGAGAAGAAGTTGTGTTAGTCCCAGAAGAAGATGAGGGTGTCCTCCCAGATTTTACAAAGCCAGAAGATCCAGAGGAAATCATAACGGCCACATCTGTGGCCGAAATCACACCAGAAACGGGTGTCGAAGTTGCTGCAGAGACGACGCAATATGCGGCGGCTGATGCCACAACCAAGTACGTGTTGGAGTACAACAACGGAAACTTCCCCGATCTAACCAAGACGCCTTTTGAAGCAGATGACAACCTACTCGGAAACAACGACTTTGGGTTGGACGACCAGAACTCGGTAAGAAAATATGGATTAGTTATATTACAGTATGTGTTCCTAACTTATATCTAACTTATATATCTGTGTTTCCCTATCGGTTCCAGCTCGGTAACGAGATCTCCGACAGCTTGCTGTGGCCCCCCCGGCCCTTGAAGGACCAGGTCATAGAGCTGAGCATCAGACTGCGATCAGAAACGTACAACGACGCTCTGAGAGACCCGAGCAGCGTCCAGTACCAGCAGCTGGCCCGCCACTTCACTCGCAGGGTGAGAAAGCTGCTGACCAATCAGAGGCTACGCTGGGGGAGGGTCTGCTGACCAATCAGAGGCTACGCTGGGGGAGGGGCTGCTGACCAATCAGAGGCTACGCTGGGGCAGGGTCTGCTGACCAATCAAAGGCTACGCTGGGGGAGGGGCTGCTGACCAATCAGAGGCTACGCTGGGGGAGGGGCTGCTGACCAATCAGAGGCTACGCTGGGGTAGGGTCTGCTGACCAATCAGAGGCTACTCTGGGAGAGGGGCTGCAGACCAAACAGAGGCTACACTGGGGAAGGGGCTGCTGACCAATCAGAGGCTACGCTAGGGGAGGGGCTGCTGACCAATCAGAGGCTACAATGGAGGAGGGGCTGCTGACCAATCAAGAACGAACCGCACACGAAACAGAACCTGCAGAAGAAGTTGCGTTAGTCCCAGAAGAAGATGAGGATGTTTCCCCAGATGTTCCAAAGCCAGAAGATCCAGAAGAAATCATAACGGTCACATCTGACTCCGTGGCTGAAATCACCCCAGATTGGCTGTTAAAGGAGAGGCCCTCTGATTGGCTATTAAAGTAGGAGAGGCCCTCTGATTG
The DNA here is from genome assembly GCA_029931835.1 of Etheostoma nigrum. NCBI lineage: Eukaryota > Metazoa > Chordata > Actinopteri > Perciformes > Percidae > Etheostoma > Etheostoma nigrum. The sequence continues at coordinate 16,012,822 of CM057260.1, forward strand.
GCTGTTAAAGGAGAGGCCCTCTGATTGGCTGTTAAAGGAGAGGCCCTCTGATTGGCTGTTAAAGGAGAGGCCCTCTGATTGGCTGTTAAAGGAGAGGCCCTCTGATTGGTCTAAAAGTTGTTCCTGTTTTTCAGATTGAAGATGCCTTCAGGAGGCTGCCGGGCTTCAAGAGCGTCTACGTCCTTGAGTTCAGGTAACTTTTAATAATCATAATAATAATAATGTGATGTTATTTATTAATGTTATATATTAATGTTATGTATTCATGTTATGTATTCATGTTATATATTCATGTTATATATTCATGTTATTTATTAATGTTATATATTGTCTGTGTTTCCAGGCCGCAGAAGGACCTGGAACGGTGAGTTTGATCTTTTTGTTCCTTTTTATTTCTGACAGAGAAACATCGTTTTTATTTATTTTTTCTGGGTTTTTGTTGTTTTTTCATCTCTTTCTTGACCCTTTTCTGAGCCTTCTGGATTCTTTAGTTTCTGATTTTTTGCCTTTTTTCTCGACATCGGAGGCGAAATCTTTTGCTCATTTGTGTTTTTTTGTTGCTTACTTTAAGCTTTAGTCCGTTTTCGGGCTCTTTTTCAAACTGGTTTGGAGCTATTCTTCTGTTCCTGGTCCTCTCTGTCTAACTGTTCCCTGTCAACTGGTCCTGGTCCTCCCAGACTAACTGTGTCCTGTTCCCTCTCAGGGGTCTGGTGGTCCTGGTCCACTACGTCATCACGCTGGAGGTCTCGGGGGGCCGCGGCGTTGCCAACGAGACCCTGGACTTCATCTCCCTGCAGAACAACTTGGTGGAGAAGAGCTACCCTGGCGCGGCCGAGACCCCCACCGTGGTCTACACCATCACCGACTTCCGCAACTACATCACCGAGGCCCTGCACCGAGACCACGTCCTGCACAGAGACCACTTGCTGTCCAACAGCAGCCTTGAGACCGGTACGCCGCCGGAGACTGGTATGCCGCCGGAGACCGGTACGCCGCTGGTCTATCAGATACATTTTATTTTAATTTTATTTTTTCTGAAATATTTGAAACATTTTCTTTTCAAAATATTTCTCCTCCAAATATTCAGACTTTTATTCTGAAATAAAAATAAAAGATTTTAATATTTTACTTTTACACTCAATACCCACAAATATTGTGTATAATCAACCAGTGATCGTGAGTTTTTGAAGCTGTTTGAGATATATATTCACCTATATATGTATATATATACATATATATGTATATAAGTGACTGATGTTTTTTGGCAGTGAACCTGGTTCCTGACATGAAACCTACGAGTCGCCCGTCCGACATCGTCAACAACATGGTGAGTTACACTGACCCAGAAATAACAAATAATAACAATATATAACATTTAATATATAATATATAACAATATATATAATAATACAATCAATATATTTATAATTTTATAGTAATAACATATGAATATTTCAATATAAATACCAAGTCATTAAATTATCATCCAGATACATCGCAGGGTGGTTCATGATCAAAACATTTCAACTTTTATTCTGAAAATATTTGTTTTTTTCTCAAAATATTCGGAAAATATTTCAACTTTTATTGTGAAAATATTTCATGCTTTTTTCCTTAAAATATTTAAACTTTTATTGTGAAAATATCTGATGTTTTTTTCTCAACAAAATCGACTTTTATTCTGAAAATATTTAACCCTTTTTTTTCAAACTATCCCAACTTTTATTGTGAAATAAGTGATGTATTTCCTGTTCCAGGACAACGTGCTGGCGGCGGAGAAGCCTCCAGACGCTCCGAGTCACGAGGTCGACGCCACCAACGTTTTCCTCAAAGACGACTTCCTGTTTGACCCCCTTGACCAATGGGAAGGCCCGCAGGGCGCCGCGCCGAGCAAGAACGACGTCTTCCTGTTTGACGAGAGCACCGCCCCCCCCGCCGCCGCCGAGTTCCCCGGGAAAACCGGTGGCATGCACACACACAGTGAGCACAACACACACACACATACACACACACAATGAGCACAACACACACACACACACACACACACACACACAGTGAGCACAACACATACACACAAAAACACACACACACACACACACACACACAGTGAGCACAACACACACACACACACAGTGAGCACAACACACACACACACACAATGAGCAACAACTAACCTTTTATTTGGAATATATTATATATACAGTATATTCTCCACCAGACTCCATGTAAATAATCACTACTTTTAGCATGTATAGAGCAGCATATCTCCACCAGACTCCATGTAAATAATCACTACTTTTAGCATGTATAGAGCAGCATATCTCCACCAGACTCCATGTAAATAATCACTACTTTTAGCATGTATAGAGCAGCATATCTCCACCAGACTCCATGTAAATAATCACTACTTTTAGCGTGTATAGAGGAGCATATCTCCACCAGACTCCATGTAAATAACAGTGGCCTTCTGGTTTCCAGGTGATGGGGGTCTTGAGGATGAAGGGTTCCTGCTCAGTAACGCACTGGCGGCCAGAGACGGCGCCCCCGTTCAGGGCGGTTCCTCTGCCCCCGCCCTCTCCCCCCGTGCGCCGGTGGACGAAGGATCCGGTTCTGGTTTCTCTGGAGACGGACATGAAACGGACACATGGTCACGGCCGGCGGGGGAACCCTCTGGGACTCTCGGCCTTGAGGTACGCTCCTGACTGGCTAGTGGTCCTCATACTCTGCTTCTGACTGGCTAGTAGTCCTTACCTAGGTACAGTCAAGGCCCTCATACTCTGCTCCTGACTGGCTAGTAGTCCTTACCTTTGTACTGTCAGGGCCCTCATACTCTGCTCCTGACTGGCTAGTAGTCCTCATACTCTGCTCCTGACTGGCTAGTGGTCCTCATACTCTGCTTCTGACTGGCTAGTAGTCCTTACCTAGGTACAGTCAAGGCCCTCATACTCTGCTCCTGACTGGCTAGTAGTCCTCATACTCTGCTCCTGACTGGCTAGTAGTCCTCATACTCTGCTTGTGATTTTGCAGCCGGAGGCGCTGCCGCCGCCTGATCTGGAGGTGACGGAGGATGAGGATGAGGACTCTGAGGCCGCTGGCGTCGAGTCAAACGAGGAAGTTGAGTCTACTTCACTTCCTGCTTCTTTTGAAGATTCGGCGCTGCATGGAGGCGTTGGAGAACCTTTCTCGGACCAGGTTTTGGTCACGTCGCACGTCACTAACCCTCGGCACTTAACCACAACCGAAGCCCCTGTTTTTTCACCGAAAGGAACCCTGACTGTGGAACTTTCTCTGGAAACAGTCGAGCCTTCCGGCATCTTCGAAGATCTCCCAGGACCTGAAGATCTCCCAGGACCTGAAGATCTCCCAGTACCTGAAGAGATCCCAGTACCTGAAGAGGTCCCAGTAGAGGTCCCAGACCCTGAAGAGGTCCCAGACCCTGAAGAGGTCCCAGACCCTGAAGAGGTCCCAGAACCTGAAGAGGTCCCAGAACCTGAAGAGGTCCCAGAACCTGAAGAGGTCCCAGAACCTGAAGAGGTTCCAGTAGAGGTCCCAGTACCTGAAGAGGTCCTGGTAGAGGTTCCAGTACCTGAAGAGGTCCCAGTAGAGCTCTCAGTACCTGAAGAGGTCCCAGTACCTGAAGAGGTCCCAGTACCTGAAGAGGTCCCAGAACCTGAGGAGGTCCCAGAACCTGAGGAGGTCCCAGTAGAGGTCCCCGTACCTGAAGCGGTCCCAGTACTTGAAGCGGCCCCAGTACCTGAAGAGGTCCCAGAACCTGAAGAGGTCCCAGAACCTGAAGCGGCCCCAATACCTGAAGAGGTCACACTACCTGAAGAGGTCCCAGTAGAGGTCCCAGTACCTGAAGAGGTCCCAGTAGAGCTCTCAGTACCTGAAGGAGTCCCAGTACCTGAAGAGGTCCCAGTACCTGTAGAGGTCCCAGTAGAGCTCCCAGTAGCCGAGGAACACATTGAAGTTGAGGTTTTAGAGGAGCGGCCCATCGTTGTCTCCGATCACGCACTAACGTCTGTTGCTGTCCAAAAGGAAGACGAAGATCTGGTTCAGGATGAAGTCCTGGTTGTTACCACGGCAACGGCTCCATCCCCCATCGCCCTCTCTCCGGAGAAAGACTCGCCGTTCACCCGAGTCTCGGAATCGGTGCCAGAGGACGAAGATGACTTGGAAGAAGTTCCACCGAGCGAGCTGGTTTCAGGTGCTCCTCGCGCCACGCCGCCGGCGGTTGCCACTAACCGGACGGCGCCGGACGGAACCACATCAGAAACCGAATCAGGAACCACATCAGGAACCACATCAGGAACCGAATCAGGTGCCAAAACCCACCAACCGACGGGTTCCTTGCTGCAGGAAGCCTCCGGCGACGGTTGGTCCAGCGGCGCCCAGGGCTCGGACCCGGACCCGGACGCGGTGGCGGTGCCGACCCGGCCCGGCCGGGACCTCACGGTGTTCTTCAGCCTCCGCGTCACCAACATGGCGTTCTCCGCCGATCTGTTCAACAAGAGCTCGCCGGAGTACAAAGCCCTGGAGCTCCGCTTCCAGCAGCTGGTGAGATATAATATATATTATATATATATAATCTAACGTATATTATATTCTATTCTATTATATTACATTATGTTACAGCTGGTGAGATATAATATATATTATATATATATAATCTAACGTATATTATATTCTATTCTATTATATTACATTATGTTACAGCTGGTGAGATATAATATATATTATATATATATAATCTAACGTATATTATATTCTATTCTATTATATTACATTATGTTACAGCTGGTGAGATATAATATATATTATATATTATATAAATAATCTATGTATATTATATGATATTATATTATATTACATTATGTTACATTACATTACAGCTGGTCCCGTACCTGGAGTCCCACCTGAACAGCTTCCAGGACCTGGAGATCCTGAACTTCAGGAACGGCAGCGTTGTGGTGAACAGCCGGGTCCGGTTTGGCCGGCGCCCCCCCGCGGCGTCACCGCTGACGTGTTCCTGGTCCTGGAGGACGTCGCCAACGCCGCGCACCGCACCATGAACATCAGCATCGACAAGTACTCACTGGACGTCCAGTCAGGTGTGTGTGTGTGTGTGTGCGTGTGTGTGTGTGTGTGTGTGTGTGTGTGTGTGTGTGTGTGTGTGTGTGTGTGTGTGTGTGTGTGTGTGTGCGTGTGTGTGTGCGTGTGCGTGTGTGTGTGTGTATATGTGTGTGTAAAGGTAACATTTACTGTCACTTCCTCCTCTGCTGAGCTGCAGCTCTTGGTAATCTGTCTGAGCCAATCACAGGCCAGTAATCTGCAGCTCTGGCAAAGGTCAACACACACACACACACACACACAAAAACACACACACACACAGTTGTGAGGTCAGAGTCCCGACAGCAGGATTAACCTATTGAAACACTGTCTGAAGCTAATAACTCGTAGTGTCACCTGACAACATTATGGGATGGATCCCTACAGATTTACTCTATACATGCTAAAAGTAGTGATTATTTACATGGAGTCTGGTGGAGATATTCTGCTCTATACACGCTAAAAGTAGTGATTATTTACATGGAGTCTGGTGGAGATATGCTGCTCTATACATGCTAAAAGTAGTAATTATTTACATGGAGTCTGGTGGAGATATGCTGCTCTATACACGCTAAAAGTAGTGATTATTTACATGGAGTCTGGTGGAGATATGCTGCTCTATACACGCTAAAAGTAGTGATTATTTACATGGAGTCTGGTGGAGATATGCTGCTCTATACACGCTAAAAGTAGTGATTATTTACATGGAGTCTGGTGGAGATATGCTGCTCTATACACGCTAAAAGTAGTGATTATTTACATGGAGTCTGGTGTAACTGGTCTCTGATTAACTTCCTGTCTCTGTGTCTGGTGTCCAGGTGAGCGTGCCGACCCGTGTAAGTTCCAGATGTGTAACTCGTTCTCCAGCTGTGTGGTGAACCGCTGGTCCGGCGAGGCGGAGTGTGTGTGCGCGGCGGGCTACGTGAGCGTGGACGGGCTCCCGTGTCAGAGCGTCTGCGACGTGCAGCCGGACTTCTGCCACAACGACGGGAAGTGTGATGTCATCAAAGGCAAGGGCGCCATCTGCAGGTTAGTCAAATAACATCATTTTTCACCTTTATTTGTCATTTGTTTATTATTTATTTGTCAAAAAAGCATCATAAAAGTTTTGGGAAAGCGTCAAAAGATCGACACTGACCCATCGGCATTGGCCAGAACTAGACTGACCCATCGGCGTTGGCCGGAACTAGACTGACCCATCGGCGTTGGCCAGAACTAGACTGACCCATCGGGGTTGAACAGAACTAGACTGACCCATCGGCGTTGGCCAGATCCAGACTGACCCATCGGCGTTGGCCAGAACTAGACTGACCCATCGGCGTTGGCCAGAACTAGACTGACCCATCGGCGTTGGCCAGAACTAGACTGACCCATCGGGGTTGAACAGAACTAGACTGACCCATCGGCGTTGGCCAGATCCAGACTGACCCATCGGCGTTGGCCAGAACTAGACTGACCCATCGGCGTTGGCCAGAACTAGACTGACCCATCGGCGTTGGCCGGATCCAGACTGACCCATTGGCGTTGGCCAGAACTAGACTGACCCATCGGCGTTGGCCAGAACTAGACTGACCCACCGGCGTTGGCCAGAACTAGACTGACCCATCGGCGTTGGCCAGAACTAGACTGACCCATTGGCGTTGGCCAGAACTAGACTGACCCATCGGCGTTGGCCAGAACTAGACTGACCCATCGGCGTTGGCCAGAACTAGACTGACCCATCGGCGTTGGCCAGAACTAGACTGACCCATTGGCGTTGGCCAGAACTAGACTGACCCATTGGCGTTGGCCAGAACTAGACTGACCCATTGGCGTTGGCCAGAACTAGACTGACCCATCGATATATTTCATATAAATGAGGTTTCTTGACGATGAATTTGAAAAAGAAAACATATACAGTATATATATATATATATACACA
>CM057260.1:16022351-16042351 GCA_029931835.1 Etheostoma nigrum
GTATAGAGCAGCATATCTCCACCAGACTCCATGTAAATAATCACTACTTTTAGCATGTATAGAGCAGCATATCTCCACCAGACTCCATGTAAATAATCACTACTTTTAGCGTGTATAGAGCAGCGTAGCTCCACCAGACTCCATGTAAATAATCACTACTTTTAGCATGTATAGAGCAGCATATCTCCACCAGACTCCATATAAATAATCACTACTTTTAGCGTGTATAGAGCAGCATATCTCCACCAGACTCCATGTAAATAATCACTACTTTTAGTGTGTATAGAGCAGCATATCTCCACCAGACTCCATGTTAATAATCACTACTTTTAGCATGTATAGAGCAGCATATCTCCACCAGACTCCATGTAAATAATCAGTACTTTTAGCATGTATAGAGCAGCATATCTCCACCAGACTCCATGTAAATAATCACTACTTTTAGCGTGTATAGAGCAGCATATCTCCACCAGACTCCATGTAAATAATCAGTACTTTTAGCATGTATAGAGCAGCATATCTCCACCAGACTCCATGTAAATAATCACTACTTTTAGCGTGTCTTTTTAAGTCTTTTTAAGTCTTTTTGAGTCTTTCCTGTCCCTTTTTCTCTCTTCCTGTCTCACTGCCTAATTTCCTGTCCCTACCTGTCTCACTGCCTAATTTCCTGTCCCTACCTGTCTCACTGCCTAACTTCCTGTCCCTACCTGTCTCACTGCCTTACTCCCTGTCCCTTCTCATGTCTCCGTGCAGACAGGGCGACAGCGTGCCGACGCTGGAGCGCGCCGGCAGGTTCAACCCGGTGTTTGAGAGCGAGCCGGTGTCGGCCCGGTATTACCGTCGCTATGACGACGAGAGTACCGGACCGGTGTCCGTCCGGTCCTACCGTCGCTATGACGACGGCGACGGCTGCAGAGCGCTCGCCAGCGACAAAATACGACACGTCTACGAAGACAAAGCTCTCTCCAGACAGGTAACATCACATCTTCTTCTTCTTCTTCTTCTTCTTCTTCTTCTTCTTCTTCTTCTTCTTCTTCCTGTCTCTCCGTTCTTTTAAACACTTTCTGACAGATTCTTAAAGGATTTTAATTTTTTTGTTTCTCAGTCATTTCTTTATTTTATTTCTATTTTGTCATTTTTCAAAAGTTATAAAAAATCTCTAAATGTGTTTCTAGTTTTTTTGAGAAATGTTTCGGTTGTTTCAGCATTTTATGACGTTTGTGAGTGTTTTTTCTTTATTTTATTTCCATTTTTCTTAGTTTTTTGTCACTTTTATAAAAAATTTCCCTAAAAAATCGAAAAATTTGTTTATTTTTTAGAAAGTTTTTAATCTTGTTTTTGCAGATCTTTTTAAAAGTTTTTGAGTCTTTTTTTCTATTTTTTTCTTTATTTTGAGTTTTTTTTTTTCATTTCTTTGACGTTTTTGAGCATTTTCCCAACGTTGTTACCTTTCCAGTCTCAGCCGGATGTTTTTCCTCCTCCTGTGTAACCCCTGACCTCTGACCCCTGACCTCTGACCCCTGCAGGAGATGGAGGAGCGTGTGAGGATCCTCCAGTTGTGCTCCACAGATGAACACTTTGCAGACTTTGTGCGACAGACTCAAGCGTGAGTGTTTCTCTCCGTTCATCTTTCAGCTTCTTTAACGTTGACATTAGGAGGTTCGGCTTCTAACGGCTGTTTCTTTGTGGAGCAGATTCCTGGAGAGGAGAGCGAGCGCCGCCACATAAAGTCCTCCAGGTACCGAACACAGTCCTGTTAACCTGCATATCTCCACCAGACTCCATGTAGATAATCACTACTTTTAGCATGTATAGAGCAGCATATCTCCACCAGACTCCATGTAAATAATCACTACTTTTAGCATGTTTAGAGCAGCATATCTCCACCAGACTCCATGTAAATAATCACTACTTTTAGCGTGTATAGAGCAGCATATCTCCACCAGACTCCATGTAAATAATCACTACTTTTAGCGTGTATAGAGCAGCATATCTCCACCAGACTCCATGTAAATAATCACTACTTTTAGCATGTATAGAGCAGCATATCTCCACCAGACTCCATGTAAATAATCACTACTTTTAGCATGTATAGAGCAGCATTTCTCCACCAGACTCCATGTAAATAATCACTACTTTTAGCATGTATAGAGCAGCATATCTCCACCAGTATCCATGTAAATAATCACTACTTTTAGTGTGTATAGAGCAGCATATCTCCACCAGACTCCATGTAAATAATCACTACTTTTAGTGTGTATAGAGCAGCATATCTCCACCAGACTCCATGTAAATAATCACTATCACTTGGATGTTTTTGTGTGTTTCTCCAGAAACCTGCCTTCGTCTCTGATTGGTTCGGCCGCCTCGCTGAGCCCTCGACGTCGCTAGTTTACGGTCGTCTCCATGACGACTCGGCTCATTTTAAAGCCACCAATCAGCTGCTTAACAAACCCGATTGTTTACATTTCTCAACCAATTCTGGATGATCAACTCGGTTCATCGCCATGGAAACACAAACAGAAGATTCATCACCTTATTTTGGTGTTGTTGTTTCTGCTCCACAGTTAAAGAAACATTCAGACTTTGCGTGTGTGTGTGTGTGTGTGTGTGTGTCTCTGTGTGTGTGTGTGTGTGTGTGTGTCTCTGTGTGTGTGTGTGTGTGTGTCTCTGTCTCTGTGTGTGTGTGTCTGTGTGTGTGTGTGTGTGTCTCTCTGTGTGTGTGTGTGTGTGTGTGTCTCTGTCTCTGTGTGTGTGTGTGTGTGTGTGTGTTTTATGACCCAGCGTATTAATTAAAACTACAACAAAATATAAAGTCTTTATTTAGGAAACCGTAGTTACCGTAGTTACCCCCCCCCCCCCATTATATACGTGTGTATGTGTTACTTAGTTAAATCCCCCCCCCCCCCCTCCCGTGTGATGATGTCACCTTTTCACCTTTTTCTAAAATAAAATCTCATGTTTTTTACAGCATCATGCAACGTCTCTTTATTTTAGGTAGTGTGTGTGTAGAGGACCAGTAGAGGACCAGTAGAGGACCAGTAGAGAACCAGTAGAGGACCAGTAGAGGACCAGTAGAGGACCAGTAGAGGACCAGTAGAGAACCAGTAGAGGACCAGTAGAGGACCAGTAGAGGACCAGTAGAGGACCAGTAGAGGACCAGTGTGTGTGCCGGACTCTGACCTCCAGGCAGCCGCTCCTCTCTAATGTTTGGGGGGGCTGGGGCCTGGTGAGCCTGGTGGGCCTGTAGGGGGGGGGGGGACTCTGCCGGACTCTGTCCTCCAGGCAGCCGCTCCTCTCTAATGTTTGGGGGGGCTGGGGCCTGGTGAGCCTGGTGGGCCTGTAGGGGGGGGGGGGGACTCTGCCGGACTCTGACCTCCAGGCAGCCGCTCCTCTCTAATGTTTGGGGGGGCTGGGGCCTGGTGAGCCTGGTGGGCCTGTAGGGGGGGGGGGACTCTGCCGGACTCTGTCCTCCAGGCAGCCGCTCCTCTCTAATGTTTGGGGGGGCCTGGTGAGCCTGGTGGGCCTGTAGGGGGGGGGGGGACTCTGCCGGACTCTGACCTCCAGGCAGCCGCTCCTCTCTAATGTTTGGGGGGGCTGGGGTAGTGGAGGCCTGGTGGGCCTGTAGGGGCTGGGGGGGGGGGGACTCTGCCGGACTCTGACCTCCAGGCAGCCGCTCCTCTCTAATGTTTGGGGGGGCTGGGGGAATGGAGGCCTGGGGGGCCTGGAGGGGGACTCTGCCGGACTCTGACCTCCAGGCAGCCGCTCCTCTCTAATGTTTGGGGGGGCCTGGTGAGCCTGGTGGGCCTGTAGGGGCTGGGGGGGGGGGGGGGACTCTGCCGGACTCTGACCTCCAGGCAGCCGCTGTTAACCATTCAACACACGCTCCTCTCTAATGTTTGGGGGAGCTGAGGGAGTGGAGGCCTGGGGGGCCTGGTGGGCCTGTAGGGGCTGGGGGGGGGGGACTCTGCCGGACTATGACCTCCAGGCAGCCGCTGTTAACCATTCAACACACGCTCCTCTCTAATGTTTGGGGGAGCTGAGGGAGTGGAGGCCTGGGGGGCCTGGTGGGCCTGTAGGGGCTGGGGGGGGGGGACTCTGCCGGACTCTGACCTCCAGGCAGCCGCTGTTAACCATTCAACACACGCTCCTCTCTAATGTTTGGGGGGGGGGGGGGCCTGGGGTTGGACTTTCAGACTTTAAGAGACTGACTCTGTTGTGTGTCTGCAGACGACATCATGGCTCAGCTGGTGGAGTGCGTCCCAAACTTCTCCGAGGGTCGAAACAAAGAGGTTGGTTACTTTGATATTGACACATATTATTTATATATATATATATATATCATGTACATATATACAGCGGCTTGCATTAGTCTACACCCCCAGGCTAAAGTTGGTTGAAAACAGGAACAAAAAATCATCTTTTGGAGATTGATCGTAACGTCTTCATTAAAATAATTCAGGAAAATCTTCCTTTAATGACACCAGTTATCTTTATGAATGAATAATGTTATCACACATGCACCCCCCCCCCATGTATGTATGTCTATGGGAATTTAACAGGGGGGGGTGTATACTTATGCCCCCTAGAGAATGGCAACAACAGCCTAGAGAATAGCAACAACAACCTAGAGAATAGCAACAACAACCTAGAGAATAGCAACAACAGCCTAGAGAATAGCAACAACAACCTAGAGAATAGCAACAACAACCTAGAGAATAGCAACAACAGCCTAGAGAATAGCAACAACAACCTAGAGAATAGCAACAACAACCTAGAGAATAGCAACAACAGCCTAGAGAATAGCAACAACAACCTAGAGAATAGCAACAACAACCTAGAGAATAGCAACAACAGCCTAGAGAATAGAAACAACAACCTAGAGAATAGCAACAACAACCTAGAGAATAGCAACAACAGCCTAGAGAATAGAAACAACAACCTAGAGAATAGCAACAACAACCTAGAGAATAGCAACAACAGCCTAGAGAGTAGAAACAACAACCTAGAGAATAGCAACAACAACCTAGAGAATAGCAACAACAGCCTAAAGAGTAGAAACAACAACCTGGAGAATAGCAACAACAACCTAGAGAATAGCAACAACAGCCTAGAGAGTAGAAACAACAACCTAGAGAATAGCAACAACAACCTAGAGAATAGCAACAACAGCCTAGAGAGTAGAAACAACAACCTAGAGAATAGCAACAACAACCTAGAGAATAGCAACAACAACCTAGAGAATAGCAACAACAGCCTAGAGAATAGCAACAGCCTAGAGAATAGCAACAACAACCTAGAGAGTAGAAACAACAACCTAGAGAATAAAAACAACAACCTAGAGAATAGCAACAACAGCCTAGAGAGTAGAAACAACAACCTAGAGAATAGCAACAACAACCTAGAGAATAGCAACAACAACCTAGAGAATAGTAACAACAGCCTAGAGAATGGCAACAACAACCTAGAGAATAGCAACAACAACCTAGAGAATAGTAACAACAACCTAGAGAATAGTAACAACAACCTAGAGAATAGCAACAACAACCTAGAGAATAGCAACAACAACCTAGAGAATAGTAACAACAACCTAGAGAATAGCAACAACAACCTAGAGAATAGCAACAACAACCTAGATAATAGCAACAACAACCTAGAGAATAGTAACAACAGCCTAGAGAATGGCAACAACAACCTAGAGAATAGCAACAACAACCTAGAGAATAGTAACAACAACCTAGAGAATAGTAACAACAACCTAGAGAATAGTAACAACAACCTAGAGAATAGTAACAACAACCTAGAGAATAGCAACAACAGCCTAGAGAATAGAAACAACAACCTAGAGAATAGCAACAACAACCTAGAGAATAGCAACAACAACCTAGAGAATAGCAACAACAGCCTAGAGAGTAGAAACAACAACCTAGAGAATAGCAACAACAACCTAGAGAATAGCAACAACAGCCTAAAGAGTAGAAACAACAACCTAGAGAATAGCAACAACAACCTAGAGAATAGCAACAACAACCTAGAGAATAGCAACAACAACCTAGAGAATAGCAACAACAGCCTAGAGAGTAGAAACAACAACCTAGAGAATAGCAACAACAACCTAGAGAATAGCAACAACAGCCTAGAGAGTAGAAACAACAACCTAGAGAATAGCAACAACAACCTAGAGAATAGCAACAACAGCCTAGAGAGTAGAAACAACAACCTAGAGAATAGCAACAACAGCCTAGAGAATAGCAACAGCCTAGAGAATAGCAACAACAACCTAGAGAATATTAACAACAGCCTAGAGAATGGCAACAACAACCTAGAGAATAGTAACAACAGCCTAGAGAATGGCAACAACAACCTAGAGAATAGCAACAACAACCTAGAGAATAGTAACAACAACCTAGAGAATAGTAACAACAACCTAGAGAATAGTAACAACAACCTAGAGAATAGCAACAACAACCTAGAGAATAGTAACAACAACCTAGAGAATAGCAACAACAACCTAGAGAATAGCAACAACAACCTAGAGAATAGCAACAACAACCTAGAGAATAGTAACAACAGCCTAGAGAATGGCAACAACAACCTAGAGAATAGCAACAACAACCTAGAGAATAGTAACAACAACCTAGAGAATAGTAACAACAACCTAGAGAATAGTAACAACAACCTAGAGAATAGTAACAACAACCTAGAGAATAGCAACAACAGCCTAGAGAATAGAAACAACAGCCTAGAGAGTAGAAAATACAACCTAGAGACTAGCAACAACAACCTAGAGAATAGCAACAACAGCCTAGAGAGTAGAAACAACAACCTAGAGAATAGCAACAACAACCTAGAGAATAGCAACAACAGCCTAGAGAGTAGAAACAACAACCTAGAGAATAGCAACAACAACCTAGAGAATAGCAACAACAACCTAGAGAATAGCAACAACAACCTAGAGAATAGCAACAACAGCCTAGAGAATAGCAACAACAACCTAGAGAGTAGAAACAACAACCTAGAGAATAAAAACAACAACCTAGAGAATAGCAACAACAGCCTAGAGAATAGCAACAACAGCCTAGAGAATAGCAACAACAACCTAGAGAATAGCAACAACAACCTAGAGAATAGTAACAACAGCCTAGAGAATGGCAACAACAACCTAGAGAATAGCAACAACAACCTAGAGAATAGCAACAACAACCTAGAGAATAGTAACAACAACCTAGAGAATAGTAACAACAACCTAGAGAATAGCAACAACAACCTAGATAATAGCAACAACAACCTAGAGAATAGTAACAACAGCCTAGAGAATGGCAACAACAACCTAGAGAATAGCAACAACAACCTAGAGAATAGTAACAACAACCTAGAGAATAGTAACAACAACCTAGAGAATAGTAACAACAACCTAGAGAATAGTAACAACAACCTAGAGAATAGCAACAACAGCCTAGAGAATAGAAACAACAACCTAGAGAATAGCAACAACAACCTAGAGAATAGCAACAACAGCCTAGAGAGTAGAAACAACAACCTAGAGAATAGCAACAACAACCTAGAGAATAGCAACAACAGCCTAAAGAGTAGAAACAACAACCTAGAGAATAGCAACAACAACCTAGAGAATAGCAACAACAACCTAGAGAATAGCAACAACAGCCTAGAGAGTAGAAACAACAACCTAGAGAATAGCAACAACAACCTAGAGAATAGCAACAACAGCCTAGAGAGTAGAAACAACAACCTAGAGAATAGCAACAACAACCTAGAGAATAGCAACAACAGCCTAGAGAGTAGAAACAACAACCTAGAGAATAGCAACAACAGCCTAGAGAATAGCAACAGCCTAGAGAATAGCAACAACAACCTAGAGAATATTAACAACAGCCTAGAGAATGGCAACAACAACCTAGAGAATAGTAACAACAGCCTAGAGAATGGCAACAACAACCTAGAGAATAGCAACAACAACCTAGAGAATAGTAACAACAACCTAGAGAATAGTAACAACAACCTAGAGAATAGTAACAACAACCTAGAGAATAGCAACAACAACCTAGAGAATAGTAACAACAACCTAGAGAATAGCAACAACAACCTAGAGAATAGCAACAACAACCTAGAGAATAGCAACAACAACCTAGAGAATAGTAACAACAGCCTAGAGAATGGCAACAACAACCTAGAGAATAGCAACAACAACCTAGAGAATAGTAACAACAACCTAGAGAATAGTAACAACAACCTAGAGAATAGTAACAACAACCTAGAGAATAGTAACAACAACCTAGAGAATAGCAACAACAGCCTAGAGAATAGAAACAACAGCCTAGAGAGTAGAAAATACAACCTAGAGACTAGCAACAACAACCTAGAGAATAGTAACAACAACCTAGAGAGTAGAAACAACAACCTAGAGAATAGCAATAGATGTTTTTACAGTGTGTTCAGTGTAATTTCCTCTGTCTTTTTTAGCCTTTTGTAATTTTTCCCGCCCTTTTGTGCGTCAGGTGATCGATGCAATCTCATTGGCTATCTCCGAGTCCCCCGGCTGCAGCCTATTGGATGTGGATGCCGGAGCATCGACCAACCGGACAGTGTTCACCTTTGTCGGCTCGCCGGCCGCTGTGGTGGAGGGAGCGCTGAACGCCGCGCGCCTCGCCTTCACCCGCATCGACATGGCAACCCACTCAGGTAAACAGGAAGTACACCTGAGACTCTCAGGTAAGCAGGAAGTACACCTGAGACACACTCAGGTAAACAGGAAGTACACCTGAGGCTCTCAGGTAAACAAGAAGTACACCTGAGACACATTCAGGTAAACAGGAAGTACACCTTACACACATTCAGGTAAACCTGAGACGTTTTGACTTTTTGACCATATTTGTGGCGTGTTTGACTTTTTTTCAATGTTTTTGTTCCTATTACCTGTCCAGGTGAGCATCCTTTTGTCTTTCAATGTTTTTTTTGTTCATTCCCCAGTTTTCTGGTTTCTAACCTTCCAACAGTTTCCCTTTTTTTAATGTTGTTGTCCGACTTTTCGTCCTTTATTTCTTCTTCTCTTCCTCTCACCTGTCCAGGTGAGCATCCTCGGACAGGAGCGCTGGACGTCTGTCCCTTCATCCCTGTCCAGAACGTGTCCATGGAGGACTGCGTCCACTGCGCCGAGACCTTTGGGCAGAGACTGGCGGAGATGCTGCACGTCCCCGGTGAGACGGACTACAAATCCCAGCATGCTCCGTTAGCGCTGTGGCTAATCCTCCTGCTAACTGTGTCTCTGCAGTGTACCTGTACGGAGAGGCGGCGCGGAGGGACACCCGGAGGAGTCTCCCGTCGGTCCGGGCCGGAGAGTACGAAGCTCTGCCGGACAAGGTGAGGCCCACAGACGCTGATGCACGCTGGGAAATGTAGGATAAAGCTGCTCCAGTGAAGCCAAAAAGATAGAAAGTCATTTTAACATATATTTTTTTGGTCACTTTTTCTAATTTTTTTATCATTTCTTTTTTCTTATTATTAAAATAATAATGAGCTCTCTGATTGGTCCCCTGTCTCCTGTCTGTCCTCTAGTTGAAGCTCTCTGATTGGTCCCCTGTCTTCTGTCTGTCCTCTAGTTGAAGCTCTCTGATTGGGCCCCTGTCTTTTGTCTGTCCTCTAGTTGAAGCTCTCTGATTGGTCCCCTGTCTTCTGTCTGTCCTCTAGTTGAAGCTCTCTGATTGGGCCCCTGACTTTGGCCCGGCGGACTTTGTCCCGTCGTGGGGCGCCACGGTAACCGGAGCTCGTAAGTTCCTGATCGCGTTCAATGTGAACGTGATCGGGACGAAGGAGCAGGCGCACCGCATCGCGCTGGACATCCGGGAGCAGGGACGTGGGAAGACACAGGTCTTAATCTGCTAGTCTGGGTCTGGCCCTCTGTCCCTCTATGTCCCTGTCTGTCCCTGTATGTCCTTGTCTGTCCCTCTGTCCCTGCATGTCCCTGCATGTCCCTGCATGTCCCTGCATGTCCCTGTATGTCTCTGTCCCTGTATGTCCCTGTCTGTCCCTCTGCCCCTGTATGTCTCTGTGTCTCTGTATGTCCCTCTGTCCCTGTATGTCCCTGTAAGTCCCTCTGTCCCTGTATGTCTCTGTGTCCCTGTCTGTCCCTGTATGTCCTTGTATGTCCTTCTGTCTCTGTATGTCTCTGTAAGTCCCTCTGTCCTTGTATGTCCCTTTGTGTCTATGTCTCTGTGTTTCTCTGTCCCTGCTGGGACGTCTGCATACTGTTAGTAACCCCTGTATGTCTCTATGTCCCTGTCCCTCTGTCCAGCCGGGGCGTCTCCAGAAGGTCCAGGGGATGGGCTGGTACCTGGACGAGTCCAACCTGGCCCAGGTATCCACCAACATCCTGGACTACGAGGTGACCCCCCTCCACCGGGTGCACGGGGAGATCTGCAGCATCGCACAGGTCAGAGGTCAAACTTTTTAGGACCTGAGGGTCCCCGTGGTGGTCCCAGATCCTGGGTCAGGTTATATATATATATATATTATATTATATAATATGTGTTTTTAGGACCTGAGGGTCCCCGTGGTGGGGTCCCAGATCGTGGGGCTCCTCCCTCTCAAAGCCGTCCTGGACTCGGCCGAGTTCTTCATCCAGAGAGACGGACTCTTCATCCTGGAGGAGGAGCACAAAGTCCGCCTGGTAACACAATAATTAATTATTTTATTTTCTATGATATATTAAATCAAAGAGCTTTATTTTGAAAAGCTAACGATGCGTTTGTGTCCCCCAGGTGATCAGTGAACTGGGTCTGGACTCCCTCGGTCCCTTCAACCCCAAGGACAGGATCATAGAGTGAGTCTTTACCGTGGGGGGACATGGGGGGCATGGAGAGGACATGGAGGGACATGGAGAAACATGGAGTGGACATGGGGGGGTTAATGGGGAGACATGGAGGGGACATGGGAGGGACATGCGGAGACATGGGGGGACAAGGAGAGACATGGAGGGGACATGGGAGGGACATGGGGGACAAGGAGAGACATGGAGGGGACATTGAGGGACATGTAGGGGACATTGAGGGGCATGTAGGGGACATGAAGGGACATGGGAGGGCATGGAGAGACATGGAGGGGACATGGGGGACATGGAGGGGACATGGGAGGGCATGGAGAGACATGGAGGGGACATGGGGGGACATAGAGGGGACATGGAGAGACATGGAGGGGATGTGGGGGACATGGAGGGGACATGGAGGGGACGTGGAGGGAATATGGGGGTACCCTGTCCAGGTACATGGTGTCCCTGTCTCTTTAGTTAGAGTAGTAAAGGTGTCCTGTGTCCCCCCTGTCTAGGTACATGGTCCAGTCCGGGGAGGACAGCCGTCTGGTGTCCAGGTCTCTTTAGTTAGAGTAGTAAAGGTGTCCTGTGTCCCCCCTGTCCAGGTACATGGTCCAGTCCGGGGAGGACAGCCGTCTGGTGTCCCTGTCTCTTTAGTTAGAGTAGTAAAGGTGTCCTGTGTCCCCCCTGTCCAGGTACATGGTCAAGTCCGGGGAGGACAGCCGTCTGGTGTCCCTGTCTCTTTAGTTAGAGTAGTAAAGGTGTCCTGTGTCCCCCCTGTCCAGGTACATGGTCCAGTCCGGGGAGGACAGCCGTCTGGTGTCCCTGTCTCTTTAGTTAGAGTTGTAAAGGTGTCCTGTGTCCCCCCTGTCTAGGTACATGGTCCAGTCCGGGGAGGACAGCCATCTGGTGTCCCTGTCTCTTTAGTTAGAGTAGTAAAGATGTCCTGTGTCCCCCCTGTCCAGGTACATGGTCCAGTCCGGGGAGGACAGCCGTCTGGTGTCCCTGTCTCTGAGGGACTTCGTCCAGAGCGTCGGTGCACGCACGGCGGCCCCCGGGGGGGGTCGGTGGCGGCTGCCGTCGCTGCCATGGTAACCATCAACCTATCCTGACACATTACATACAGTCAAAACAAACGGTTGCCTTAGCGACTAGTGTGTGTGTGTGTGTGTGTGTGTGTGTTTCTCTGTGTGTGTCTGCGTGTGTGTGTGTGTGTGTGTGTCTGTGTGTGTGTGTGTGTCTGTGTATGTGTGTGTGTGTGCGTCTCTGTGTGTGTGTGTCTGTGTATGTGTGTGTGTGTGCGTCTCTGTGTGTGTGTGTGTGTGTGTGTGTCTCTCTGTGTGTGTGTGTGTGTGTGTGTCTCTGTGTGTGTGTGTGTGTGTGTGTGTGTGTGCAGGGCGCGGCCCTGGGCTCCATGGTAGGTCACATGACGTACGGGAGGCGCCACTTTGAGTCCCTGGATGGGGTGATGCGGCGTCTGATTCCTCCGTTCCACCGCGCCGCCGCGGAGCTGCTGCAGTTGGTGGACGCCGACGCCTCCGCCTTCAACGGATACATGGTACGACCCAAACACACCCGCCTTCAGCGGATACATGGTACGACTCAAAAACACCCTACCTTCAACAGATACATGGTACGACCCAAACACACCCGCCTTCAGCGGATACATGGTACGACCCAACTACTAACACCCTGCCTTCAACGGATACATGGTACGACCCAAACACACCCTCCTTCAGCAGATACATGGTACGACCCAATAGGCTCGTTCGAGATGAGCCAGGTCTGCGCAGAATCGATCACCGGCGATCGGCGCCCGTTGCATGCTGGGTAGATTTGTGTCCGACTTGATGCCAACTTGCTCTGACGTCATGCACACGTGGTCAACGATAATCTCACGAGAGCAAGGCGGCCGCAGGTCTGAGACCAGGGGCCGCAGGTCTGAGACCAGGCGGCGCAGGTCTGAGACCCAGGCGGCGCAGTTGGTTTTCACCGACTGCAAGAGCCAGGCGGACCCAGGCGGACCCAGAGCATGCTGGGAAACGCCGGCTTCTCAGCTGATTTAACAGCGGATTGGTTCACGATCGACTCAACATAATGACGTTTTATATAAACCTTTTATTATTTTTTAATCGGAGGGATTTTAATTGCTATTTGTCTGATTTAAAGACTTATTCTGTACAGAACACATGTTGTGTGGCTGATAGTTACGTTTAGAAGTCAGAGAGTTAAATCTGATCAGATCACTGATCATCTCCAGTCTGTTGTTAATTAAAATCAGCAACAGATCGCATGTAGAGCTCTTTGAGAACTACTCTGTCATAATTAAAACAACTGGAGACTGTGTACCAGCTGATATGTGGGTCTGATTATATTTTATTAAATCGGAATCGCACCACAGTGTTACTTCCTGTCCAGCCTGAAGCCGGCTGTAATCACTTCCTGTCCAGCCTGAAGGCGGCTGGAATCACTTCCTGTCCAGCCTGAAGGCGGCTGGAATCACTTCCTGTCCAGCCTGAAGGCGGCTGGAATCACTTCCTGTCCAGCCTGAAGGCGGCTGGAATCACCATCACTTCCTGTCCAGCCTGAAGGCGGCTGGAATCACCATCACTTCCTGTCCAGCCTGAAGGCGGCTGGAATCACCATCACTTCCTGTCCAGCCTGAAGGCGGCTGGAATCACTTCCTGTCCAGCCTGAAGGCGGCTGGAATCACCATCACTTCCTGTCCAGCCTGAAGGCGGCTGGAATCACCATCACTTCCTGTCCAGCCTGAAGGCGGCTGGAATCACTTCCTGTCCAGCCTGAAGGCGGCTGGAATCACTTCCTGTCCAGCCTGAAGGCGGCTGGAATCACCATCACTTCCTGTCCAGCCTGAAGGCGGCTGGAATCACTTCCTGTCCAGTCTGAAGGCGGCTGGAATCACTTCCTGTCCAGCCTGAAGGCGGCTGGAATCGGCTGGAAACTGTCCGACTTTACCGCAGCTTTTTGTCCCCGCCCCCGCTGCTGCCGCCTGCTCTCGTCTACTTTACAGGCGAGGCGCAGTTCATCTCCAACGAGCCTATTTACTAACACCCCGCCTTCAACAGATACATGGTACGACCCAAATACACCCGCCTTCAGCGGATACATGGTACGACCCAACTGCTAACACCCCGCCTTCAACGGATACATGGTACGACCCAAACACACCCTCCTTCAGCAGATACATGGTACGACCCAATAGGCTCGTTCGAGATGAGCCAGGTCTGCGCAGAATCGATCACCGGCATGCCGGTTAGATTTGTGTCCGACTTGATCCCGACTTGCTCTGACGTCATGCACACGTGGGCAACGATAATCTCACGAGAGCAAGGCGGCCGCAGTTCTGAGACCAGGGGTCGCAGGTCTGAGACCAGGGGCCGCAGGTCTGAGACCAGGGGCCGCAGGTCTGAGACCCAGGCGGCGCAGTTGGTTTTCACCGACTGCAAGAGCCAGGCGGACCCAGGCGGACCCAGAGCATGCTGGGAAACGCCGGCTTCTCAGCTGATTTAACAGCGGATTGGTTCACGATCGACTCAACATGATGACGTTTTATATAAACCTTTTATTATTTTTTAATCGGAGGGATTTTAATTGCTATTTGTCTGATTTAAAGACTTATTCTCTACAGAACATGTTGTGTGGCTGATAGTGACGTTTAGAAGTCAGAGAGACTAAATCTGATCAGATCACGGATCATCTCCAGTCTGTTGTTAATTAAAATCAGCAACAGATCTCATGTAGAGCTCTTTGAGAGCTACTCTGTCATAATTAAAACAACTGGAGACTGTGTACAAGCTGATATGTGGGTCTGATTATATTTTATTAAATCGGAATCGCACCACAGTGTTGGCACGCCTTCAATGGATACATGGTACGACCCAACTGCTAACACCCCGCCTTCAACGGATACATGGTACGACCCAATAACACTAACACCCCCGCCTTCAACAGCCACATGGTTCGCCCCGACTGTTCTATGGCTGACAGGAAGTTGCCTGTGACAGGAAGTGATGTCATAACCACGGTTTGTGTTTCAGGCGGCGATGAAGATGCCGAAGACGACGGCGGAGGAAATAAAAAGGTCACGTACAATATATATATATATATATATATATATATTAATGTATATATTTATATTATATATTCAGGAGGGAGGGGGCCATGCAGGCGGGGCTGTATATATATTTATATATATTAATGTATATATTTATATTATATATTCAGGAGGGAGGGGGCCATGCAGGCGGGGCTCCAGCGAGCCGTCAGTGTCCCGTTGTCATTGGCCGAGAGGGTCAACGTCCTCTGGGCGCCACTCAAAGAGCTGGTCGTCCACGGCAACCTCGCCTGCAAGTCTGACGCTCAGGTAACACAACCCCCCCAGGCAGGCCCGGCCCTAAACAATTTGGTGCCCTAGGCAAGATTTTAGGTGGCGCCCCCCTGTACAGTACTTGCATGTCTGCTAGTGTACACATACTCACAAGAAACTAAAAAGCTTTGTCTTGGACATTTTTTATTTACATAAAACAATATTCACATTAAAAAAACTTAAAAATAATTAAAGAAACAAAACAAATGAACTCAATATCTGAAATACAATATAAATAGCTTATATAAAGTATTAAATTAAAATACTACCAAAAAAGTTTAAACAAGTGACATTAACGTAAATACAATATAAATAACCTATAGAAAGTATTACATTAAAAAAAAAACATGAAAATATGATCTTATGAATAGCTCTTCTGGTTATTTTAGTCTGCCTTAACTTGAATTACTTCAAAAGGAGGGGCACTTGATGCTGCTTCTTCAGTGCTGGGTTGTGCTGCTGAGCTGAGATGATTTGCAGGGGTTTGACTGAGAAACCTCAGCAGTGCATCTGAAGACAGAAGAGGAATATGTGACCCCAGTCTAATAATAAACACATTATTTCAAGAATGAAGTCAAATTAAATTAAATAATATAAACAAAAAAGAGATGCATGCATGATGTACACTATTGTTTATAATATACAATATAAATTTTGGATTAGAAAAATTATTACTGTAATGATGTTGTTATTACAGTGAAATGCTAATTAGAATAATGCAATGGATCGGTAAACTGCAGAATAATATACTATAGCATGTGGGAATGCTAACTTTGCTGTAACATTAATGATGTACACTTTAACACTAACATAGTTTAACATGATGAACACACTTAAGATAATATGAGCTATAACACAGCTAATAGCTAGGCTTATAAGTATGAAAAATTAATAGTATTTTGAACGACTATTACCACCTGGGAAAAGGTAAAATAACCATGTCAATGCAATTACCATTATAATATCTGCTTAATAAATCTAATATATACACGTTTGCCTGAGGATGGCAAGAGGGGGGGCATTTAAATCACTATTTTCCAACAACTGGGCCCTTCCATAACATTAACTGATGTTAAAACTAACAGATAGCGCTCGCTATTTATTGATTAGCCAACTATGTCATGCTAACGGCTAATGCTATTATCGATCATTGTTCTGCAACAGCAAAATAATATCATTATCATCATCACCTTTACTGTAACATTACCTCTGTCTTTGTCACGTTTTTCCTCCTCTTCTTTTCTTTTTTTCCTCCCCTGGGCACCAGTTTAGGATGCTTTGACATTATGAGATTTAGATGCAGGTAAAAGAAGTCGGGCTTATTTTTTTTTTAATTAAGGTGACGTTACTGTACGTACACACCGCCACCGACTTGAGCTGAAAAAGCTCTGGCCGCCCCGCCAAGGACGCTTGTCAAAAAGTACGGGGACGCTTTCAGACGCTTTGGCCGCTCTGATGTGGCGGCGTTCGTATAGCGCTATTGGTCAAATCGGTGTTGTGAGCAAAACGCTTTCGTAAATATTTCGCGCTTGTCCTCTATGTGTATCATTGGATAATTATGGATCATCGCATTTGCGCATTTAATAAGGGTAAAATGATCTGCAAAACAGATTGTACCATTCACATCAAGCAAGGAAGACTACCATGCTACGGCGCACTGCTCATTTCCCTCGTTAAAAAGATTAGGAATCATCAACTCCGGACACACCGACTATCTCGGCTACTTTATCCCATGCCTCGTTTTTTTTTAACTGGTCGCTATACGCAAACAACGTCATATCATAAATGATAGGAAACCCAGCAACGGCGAGGATGAGCTGATCCTCCATTGCCCTCGGAACAAATGTTTTGGTAAGAACGAAAAGATTACATCGTATGTTTCTCCGGAATCAGTCAGCGTGAAGGACTTCTATATTCCGATTGGCGTTAGCCGCTGCTTGCCGCTGAACCGCGTCATAGCTCATTACCATAAAGTTGAAAAATTTCAACTTTCAGATTGACGCTCAAAACGCCCAAAACGTGACGCCGACAGATTTGCCGCTCCTTGCAGCTGACAGAAGCCGGCTTCCATTGAAAATGAATGACTTCCGGTATCTTTAGACGCTCAAGTCGGTGGCGGTGTGAACGTACGGTAATAGGTACAGCACAGGCCGGGCGCCCCCTGGTGGTTTGCGCCCTTAGCATTTGCCTATACGGCCTAAGCCACGGGCCGGCCCTGCCCCCAGGTGTGTGTTTCCAGGTAAAAGGTGTGTGTGTGTGTGTGTGTGTGTGTGTGTGTGTCCAGGTAAAGGTGTGTGTGTGTGTCCAGGTAAAGGTGTGTGTGTCTGTGTCTCCAGGTAAAAGTGTGTGTGTGTGTGTGTGTCCAGGTAAAGGTGTGTGTGTGTATGTGTCCAGGTAAAGGTGTGTGTGTGTGTATGTGTCCAGGTAAAGGTGTGTGTGTGTGTGTGTGTGTGTGTCTAGGTAAAGGTGTGTGTGTGTGTGTATGTGTGTGTGTCCAGGTAAGGGTGTGTGTGTGTGTCCAGGTAAAAGTGTGTGTGTGTCTGTGTCTCCAGGTAAAAGTGTGTGTGTGTGTGTCCAGGTAAGAGTGTGTGTGTCTGTGTCCAGGTAAAGGTGTGTGTGTGTATGTGTCCAGGTAAAGGTGTGTGTGTGTCCAGGTAAAGGTGTGTGTGTCTGTGTCTCCAGGTAAAAGTGTGTGTGTGTGTGTGTCCAGGTAAAGGTGTGTGTGTGTATGTGTCCAGGTAAAGGTGTGTGTGTGTGTCCAGGTAAAGGTGTGTGTGTGTGTGTGTGTGTGTGTGTGTGTGGTCCAGGTAAGGGTGTGTGCGTGTGTGTCCAGGTAAGGGTGTGTGTGTGTCTGTGTCTCCAGGTAAAAGTGTGTGTGTCCAGGTAAAGGTGTGTGTGTGTGTGTATGTGTCCAGGTAAAGGTGTGTGTATGTGTCCAGGTAAAGGTGTGTGTGTCTGTGTCTCCAGGTAAAAGTGTGTGTGTGTGTGTGTCCAGGTAAAGGTGTGTGTGTGTATGTGTCCGGGTAAAGGTGTGTGTGTGTGTGTGTCCAGGTAAAGGTGTGTGTGTGTGTGTGTGTGTGTCGAGGTAAAGGTGTGTGTGTGTGTGTGTGTGTGTGTCTGTGTCCAGGTTAAGCTGCGTGTGTGTGTGTGTGTGTCCAGGTAAAGGTGTGTGTGTGTGTATGTGTCCAGGTAAAGGTGTGTGTATGTGTCCAGGTAAAGGTGTGTGTGTCTGTGTCTCCAGGTAAAAGTGTGTGTGTGTGTGTGTGTCCAGGTAAAGGTGTGTGTGTGTATGTGTCCGGGTAAAGGTGTGTGTGTGTCCAGGTAAAGGTGTGTGTGTGTGTGTGTGTGTGTGTCGAGGTAAAGGTGTGTGTGTGTGTGTGTGTGTGTGTGTGTCTGTGTCCAGGTAAAGCTGCGTGTGTGTGTGTGTGTCCAGGTAAAGGTGTGTGTGTGTGTGTGTGCCAGGTAAAGGTGTGTGTGTCTGTGTCTCCAGGTAAAAGTGTGTGTGTGTGTGTGTGTGTGTCCAGGTAAAGGTGTGTGTGTGTATGTGTCCAGGTAAAGCTCTGTGTGTGTGTGTGTGTGTGTCTCAAGGTAAAGCTGTGTGTGTGTGTGTGTCCACGCAAAGCTGTGTGTGTGTGTCCAGGTAAAGCTGTGTGTGTGTGTGTGTGTCCAGGTAAAGCTGTGTGTGTGTGTCCAGGTAAAGCTGTGTGTGTGTGTGTGTGTGTGTGTCCAGGTAGCAGCCAAGGCGTTGGAGACGGCCGTGTTCGGAGCGTATTTTAACGTCATCATCAACCTGAAAGACATCACGGACCAGGACTTCAAGATGGCCGTGAGTCCCGTCTTTTAAATAAAGTTTCATTACTCACACATACTTTAAATAAAGTTTCATTACTCATAAATATATATTTAACATTAGTTTAACAACCAAGCTCTTATTTTGAAACTCTTATTATACTGTAACTTGACCTGTGTGTGTGTGTCTGTGTGTGTGCGTGTGTGTGTGTGTGTGCGTGTGTGTGTCTGTGTGTGTGTCTGTGTGTGCGTGTGTGTCTGTGTGCGTGCATGCGTGTGTGTGTCTGTGTGTGTGTCTGTGTGTGTCTGTGTGCGTGCGTGCGTGTGTGTGTGTCTGTGTGTGTGCGTGTGTGTGTGTGTGTGTGTAGACTGAGCAGAGAGCAGCAGCGTTGCTGCAGGAAGCGAAGGACAGCGCCGTTGCCGTCCTGCTCGCTGCTGACAACAGGAAGTGAATTCTTCTTCTTCAACATTTAACTTCACTGTGATTTAAAGGGTAATTTCAGTTTTTTAACCTGGACCAGTCTCCGTGTTTCACCACCAGACTCCATGTAAATAATCAGGACTTTAAGAGCTACATGGAGTCTGGTGGAGATATGCTGCTCTATACACGCTAAAAGTAGTGATTATTAACATGGAGTCTGGTGGAGATATGCTGCTCTATACACGCTAAAAGTAGTGATTATTAACATGGAGTCTGGTGGAGATATGCTGCTCTATACACGCTAAAAGTAGTGATTATTAACATGGAGTCTGGTGGAGATATGCTGCTCTATACACGCTAAAAGTAGTGATTATTAACATGGAGTCTGGTGGAGATATGCTGCTCTATACACGCTAAAAGTAGTGATTATTTACATGGAGTCTGGTGGAGATATGCTGCTCTATACACGCTAAAAGTAGTGATTATTTACATGGAGTCTGGTGGAGATATGCTGCTCTATACACGCTAAAAGTAGTGATTATTTACATGGAGTCTGGTGGAGATATGCTGCTCTATACATG
>CM057260.1:16047351-16138257 GCA_029931835.1 Etheostoma nigrum
AATCACATGTCACTCACACGCCCAATTAGGAGACAGATAAGATAGCATGTGACATGGCCGTCTGCCTCTGTGTTTCAGCCACATTATCTCTGCACAATCACTTATTAATGTAGAATGGAACGTACCCAGTCCGATCAGAGCGGAGCCGAACAGCAGACAGATCCCCAGGGAGCGCTTCATTTTCACACCAGCCTCACAAGCTCATCTGAATCAACAACAAAGAAACTCCAGACAACTCTGACGAGGAGTCTAAAATACTTCAACAGGAGAGTAGAAACAGTGTGTGCACTCACCAGCTGCAGTAATGCTTTACTTACTGAGGCGAGAGCACACTCTGACAGCTGAGCAGAAACCACGCCCCCGGGTGTGTTAGATCACGCCCCTCGTGGTATATTAGGCCCCGCCCCCCACTCACCCTGTCATGGCTGAACATAGAACAGGGCTAAGGATGTAAGTGAAGTTGGGTTTGTGACAGAGATCTCGCTTTGCATCTGTTTTAAAATGTCTTTGTGGTCATTTTGAGTCTCTGCCAACCCCTCAAGGTCTTGGTCTCGACTCCTCAAGGTCTGGACCCCTCAAGGTCTCGGTCTGGACCCCTCACGGTCTGGACCCCTCAAAGTCTTGATCTGGACCCCTCAAGGTCTCACTCTCGAGCCCTCAAAGTCTCGACCCCTCAAGGTCTCGGTCTTGACCCCTCAAGTTCTGGACCCCTCAAGGTCTCGCTCTGGACCCCTCAAGGTCTCGACCCCTCAAATTCTTGCTCTGGACCCCTCAAAGTCTCGCTCGGGACCCCTCAAGGTCTCACTCTCGAGTCCTCAAAGTCTCGACCCCTCAAATTCTCGCTGTGGACCCCTCAAATTCTCGCTGTGGACTCTTCAAAGTCTTGCTCTGAACCCCTCAAAGTCTCACTCTCAACCCCTCAAAGTCTCGTCCTCAACCCCTCAAAGTCTCGTCCTCAACCCCTCAAAGTCTCGTCCTCAACCCCTCAAAGTCTCGTCCTCAACCCCTCAAAGTCTCGTCCTCAACCCCTCAAAGTCTCACTCTCAACCCCTCAAAGTCTCATTCTCAACCCCTCAAAGTCTGGTCCTCAACCCCTCAAAATCTCCTTCTAAACCCCTCAAAGTCTGGTCCTCAACCCCTCAAAGTCTGGTCCTCAACCCCTCAAAGTCTCATTCTCAACCCCTCAAAGTCTGGTCCTCAACCCCTCAAAATCTCCTTCTAAACCCCTCAAAGTCTGGTCCTCAACCCCTCAAAGTCTCATTCTCAACCCCTCAAAGTCTGGTCCTCAACCCCTCAAAGTCTGGTCGTCAACCCCTCAAAGTCTGGTCCTCAACCCCTCAAAGTCTCGCTCGGGACCCCTCAAGGTCTCACTCTCGAGTCCTCAAAGTCTCGACCCCTCAAATTCTCGCTGTGGACCCCTCAAATTCTCGCTGTGGACTCTTCAAAGTCTTGCTCTGAACCCCTCAAAGTCTCACTCTCAACCCCTCAAAGTCTCGTCCTCAACCCCTCAAAGTCTCGTCCTCAACCCCTCAAAGTCTCGTCCTCAACCCCTCAAAGTCTCACTCTCAACCCCTCAAAGTCTCATTCTCAACCCCTCAAAGTCTGGTCCTCAACCCCTCAAAATCTCCTTCTAAACCCCTCAAAGTCTGGTCCTCAACCCCTCAAAGTCTGGTCCTCAACCCCTCAAAGTCTGGTCCTCAACCCCTCAAAATCTCCTTCTCAACCCCTCAAAGTCTCGACCGTGTCCTTTACACTGTAGACCAGGTCCCCTGGGGAAAAGAGTGGCCTGTTGGCTCAAAGGGACGGTCATGGATGATAAGAGTGTAGTTGGGTCTCAGGTCAAGGCTTTGCTTTATTACTCAGCCGGACTCTGGGACTGTGGCGGCCGGGAGTCTCGGTGCCACAGTGTTTATCTCAGTGCAGAAGAAGAAGAAAAGCTTCAGTGTCTTCTCCCCCAACGACCCCGAAACAAAGAGAGCTCAGACTCAAACAACAAGCCTAAGTTTAGACAGAGACAAAGAGACAAAGACCAAAAACAAAGAGCTGAGGACACGAGACACAACACAAGGTCTGCATTGAGACGCCGTCATCAGGCCACGCTCATTACACATTCACCCTAAAACAGCAGACACGTAAAAACAAATCACTTCACATCTTAAAGGGAAACTGACAGACTCTGGCAACATTATGGGATGGATCCCTGCAGAGATAGACCTCTTAGTTAAAGAGTAAGATCCTTTTAGTTTAACATGAAACAGAAATCACCATCACCAAACCCACCAGACTCCATGTAAATAATCACTACTTTTAGCGTGTATAGAGCAGCATATCTCCACCAGACTCCATGTAAATAATCACTACTTTTAGCGTGTATAGAGCAGCATATCTCCACCAGACTCCATGTAAATAATCAGTGTGTGTGTGTGTGTGTGTCTCTGCCAGGTGTGTGTCTGTGTGTCTCTGACAGGTGTCTGTGTGTTTTTGTGTGTGTGTGTGTGTCTGTGTGTCTCTGGCAGGTGTGTGTGTGTTTTTGTGTGTGTGTGTCTCTGGCAGGTGTGTGTGTGTGTCTGTGTGTCTCTGGCAGGTGTGTGTGTGTTTTTGTGTGTGTGTGTCTCTGACAGGTGTGAGTGATGATGTCATCTCTCTGCTGGCTGCTGATTGGTCACCAGATGAAAGATGAATCCTTCATTCATAATTCAGAAGCTGCAGTTTGTTCCTCTGACGGAGACGGTGAGTTCATGTTTTCACTATACTCCCAAATACTATATACTATATATACTACATACTATATACTATATAGTACATACTGTATACTGTGTGTGTGTATAGTGAATATGTTTGATGTGATGATGTGACGTTGTGTTTTCAGACTCATGGACTCAGGTAAGCAGAACAGTTTTTTATTAATCTAATTAATAGTTAAAAGTTAATCATTTTGATCTTTAATCATCAACAATTCTTTTGAAGTTTTTCTTGTTTTTTAGACGTTGACGCATTTATTTTAGGTTTTTGTCTTTTTATATTATATTATTTTTATATATTTTATATATATGTGAACTTCTATATGTGTGTATGTATGTATATGTGTATATATATATATATATATATATATATATACACATTGAGGAAAATAAGTATTTGAACACGCTGCTATTTTGCAAGTTCTCCCACTTAGAAATCATGGAGGGTCTGAAATTGTCCTCGTAGGTGCATGTCCACTGTGAGAGACATAATCTAAAAAAAACATTCAGAAATCACAATGTATGATTTTTTAACTATTTATTTGTATGATACAGCTGCAAATAAGTATTTGAACACCTGAGAAAATCTATGTTAATATTTGGTACAGTAGCCTTTGTTTGCAGTTCCAGAGGTCAAACGTTTCCTGTAGTTTTTCACCAGGTTTGACACACTGCAGAAGGGATTTTGGCCCACTCCTCCACACAGATCTTCTCTAGATCAGTCAGGTTTCTGGGCTGTTGCTGAGAAACACGGAGTTTGAGCTCCCTCCAAAGATTCTCTATTGGGTTTAGGTCTGGAGACTGGCTAGGCCCCCCCAGAACCTTGATCTGCTTCTTCCAGAGCCACTCCTTGGTTCTCCTGGCTGTGTGCTTCGGGTCATTGTCATGTTGGAAGACCCAGCCTCGACCCATCTTCAATGCTCTAACTGAGGGAAGGAGGTTGTTCCCCAAAATCTCCCAATACATGGCCCCGGTCCTCCTCTCCTTAATACAGTGCAGTCTCCCTGTCCCATGTGCAGAAAAACACCCACAAAGCATGATGCTACCCCCCCATGCTTCACAGTAGGGATGGTGGTCTTGGGATGGTCCTCATCATTCTTCTTCCTCCAAACACGGTTAGTGGAATTAGGACCAAAAAGTTCTATTTTGGTCTCATCTGACCACATGACTTTCTCCCATGACTCCTCTGGATCATCCAAATGGTCATTGGCAAACTTAAGACGGCCTTGACATGTGCTGGTTTAAGCAGGGGAACCTTCCGTGCCATGCATGATTTCAAACCATGACGTCTTAGTGTATTACCAACAGTAACCTTGGAAACGGTGGTCCCAGCTCTTTTCAGGTCCTGGACCAGCTCCTCCCGTGTAGTTCTGGGCTGATTTCTCACCTTTCTTAGGATCATTGAGACCCCACGAGGTGAGATCTTGCATGGAGCCCCAGTCCGAGGGAGATTGACAGTCATGTTTAGCTTCTTCCATTTTCTAATGATTGCTCCAACAGTGGACCTTTTTTCACCAAGCTGCTTGGACATGTCCCCGTAGCCCTTTCCAGCCTTGTGGAGGTGGACAATTTAGTCTCTAGTGTCTTTGGACAGCTCTTTGGTCTTGGCCATGTTAGTAGTTGGATTCTTACTGATTGTATGGGGTGGACAGGTGTCTTTATGCAGCTAACGACCTCAAACAGGTGCATCTAATTTAGGATAATAAATGGAGTGGAGGTGGACATTTTGAAGGCAGACTAACAGGTCTTTGAGGGTCAGAATTCTAGCTGATAGACAGGTGTTCAAATACTTATTTGCAGCTGTATCATACAAATAAATAGTTAAAAAATCATACATTGTGATTTCTGGATGTTTTTTTTAGATTATGTCTCTCACAGTGGACATGCACCTACGATGACAATTTCAGACCTCCATGATTTCTAAGTGGGAGAACTTGCAAAATAGCAGCGTGTTCAAATACTTATTTTCCTCACTGTATGTATACATCATACTGTATGAATGAGAGAGAAGCATGTAAAATACTGTGTGTGTGTGTGTGTGTATCTGTGTGTGTGTGTGCATCTGTGTGTGTGTGTGTGTGCCTCTGTGTGTGTGTGTGTGTGCCTCTGTGTGTGTGTCTCTGTGTGTGTGTGTCCTCCAGAAAGACGTTGTGTCTCCAGAGTCTCTGTGAAGCTTCTCTCTCTGCAGAGACGATGTCACCGTGAGATAATTTATTATTATTATTGTTGTTATTATTGCTATTATTATTATTGTTATTATTGTTATTAATTTTTTGTTTGTGTGTATGTGTATATGTGTGTGTGTGTGTGTGTGTGTC
Source organism: Etheostoma nigrum (assembly GCA_029931835.1). NCBI lineage: Eukaryota > Metazoa > Chordata > Actinopteri > Perciformes > Percidae > Etheostoma > Etheostoma nigrum. The sequence goes on from CM057260.1 coordinate 16,052,411, forward strand.
TGTGTGTGTCCAGTGGACGTGGTGTGTGTTCGCCACATCATGGCGGCCTTCCTTCCGCAACAGGAAGTGAGGCTGGTTAGACAGGAAGTGAGTCTGGACAGACAGGAAGTGAGGCTGGACAGACAGGAAGTGAGGCAGACTCTGAACAGGATGTTCCTGAGCGTGTCACAGGAAGTAGAAGGTCATGTGACTGAGGAGGCGTGTCGTCTGTTTACGCTCTACGACCGGTCAGTTCATCTATTAATATTTATTTTATCATTATTATTAAAATAATAATAATATTATCTCTGTGTGTGTCTGTGTGTGTGGGTCTGTATGTGTGTGTCTCTGTGTGTCTGTGTCTGTCTGTGTGCGTGTGTGTGTGTGTGTGTGTGTGTGTGTGTGTGTGTGTGTGTGTGTGTGTGTGTGTGTGTGTGTGTGTGTGTGTGTGTGTGTGTGTGTGTGTGTGTGTGTGTGTGTGTGTGTGTGTGTGTAGGTCTGGTTCCATCCCTGCTCATCTCCTTCTGACGGTTCTGATTTCTCTCTCAGCTGAAACTCTCCCGCTCAAATACACAGGTCAGCTGTTCCTTCACAATAAGAGTCTGTCTATCTGCCTGTTCCTTCACAATAAGAGTCTGTCTGCCTGTTCCTTCACAATAAGAGTCTGTCTGCCTGTTCCTTCACAATAAGAGTCTATCTGCCTGTTCCTTCACAATAAAGTCTTTCTGTCTCTTCCTTCACAATAAGAGTATTTCTGTCTTTGTGTTCCTTCAGATTAAGAGTCTTTCTGTCCCTTCAGAGTAAGAGCCTGTCTGTCCCTTCAGAGTAAAAATCCATCTGTCCCTGCAGAATAAGAGTCTGTCTGTCTGTTCCTTCACAATAAGAGTCTGTATGTCTCTTCAGAATAAGAGTCTGTATGTCCCTTCAGAATAAGAGTCTGTGTGTGTTCCAGCCCTGCTGGGTGTTGTTGACAGTTCAGGATCAGTCAGCCGCTCTGGACTCAGGTCTCTTCTGCAGGACCTCAGCATGGTGAGCACTACATTTCCCAGCATGCTCCTGTCTGTGTGTGTGTGTTCCCACTATGTTTCCCAGCATGCCCCTGTCTCCCTGTGTGTGCAGGTTCCGGGGGGGGTGCAGGAGGACTGCAGCGTGTTCGGCAGCGTGGAGGAGGCGCTGACCTCGTGTTTTAACAAGGTGAGAACACAGACTCCCTCCCCCAATCTCCCCCCTATAACCTCCCACTATCTCCCCCTATAACCTCCCTCTATCTCCCCCAATCTCCCCCTATAACCTCCCCTTTTCTCCCCCCATAACCTCCCCCTATAACCTCCCACTATCTACCCCAATCTCCCCCCTATAACCTCCCCCAATCCCCACCATAACCTCCCACTATCTCCCCCCATAACCTCCCACTATCTTCCCCATAACCTCCCACTATCTCCCCCTATAACCTCCCATTATCTCCCCCTATAACCTCCCACTATCTCCCCCTATAACCTCCCATTATCTCCCCCTATAACCTCCAACTATCTCCCTCTATAACCTCCCACTATCTCCCCCCATAACCTCCCACTATCTCCCCCATAACCTCCCCCTATAACCTCCCACTATCTCCCCCTATAACCTCCCATTATCTCCCCCTATAACCTCCCACTATCTCCCCCTATAACCTCCCATTATCTCCCCCTATAACCTCCAACTATCCCCCCCATAACCTCCCACTATCTCCCCCTATAACCTCCCCTTTTCTCCCCCATAACCTCCCATTATCTCCCCCTATAACCTCCCACTATCTCCCCCTATAACCTCCCATTATCTCCCCCTATAACCTCCCCTTTTCTCCCCCATAACCTCCCACTATCTCCCCCTATAACCTCCCTCTATCTCCCCCAATCTCCCCCTATAACCTCCCCTTTTCTCCCCCCATAACCTCCCCCTATAACCTCCCACTATCTACCCCAATCTCCCCCCTATAACCTCCACCAATCCCCACCATAACCTCCCACTATCTCCCCCCATAACCTCCCACTATCTCCCCCATAACCTCCCACTATCTCCCCCTATAACCTCCCATTATCTCCCCCTATAACCTCCCACTATCTCCCCCTATAACCTCCCATTATCTCCCCCTATAACCTCCAACTATCTCCCTCTATAACCTCCCACTATCTCCCCCCATAACCTCCCACTATCTCCCCCATAACCTCCCCCTATAACCTCCCACTATCTCCCCCTATAACCTCCCATTATCTCCCCCTATAACCTCCCACTATCTCCCCCTATAACCTCCCATTATCTCCCCCTATAACCTCCCACTATCTCCCCCTATAACCTCCCATTATCTCCCCCTATAACCTCCAACTATCCCCCCCATAACCTCCCACTATCTCCCCCTATAACCTCCCCTTTTCTCCCCCATAACCTCCCATTATCTCCCCCTATAACCTCCCACTATCTCCCCCTATAACCTCCCATTATCTCCCCCTATAACCTCCCCTTTTCTCCCCCATAACCTCCCACTATCTCCCCCTATAACCTCCCATTATCTCCCCCTATAACCTCCCACTGTCTCCCCCTATAACCTCCCACTATCTCCCCCTATAACCTCCCATAACCTCCCCCTATAACCTCCCATTAACTCCCCCTATAACCTCCCACTATCTCCCCCTATAACCTCCCACTATCTCCCCCTATAACCTCCCACTAACTCCCCCTATAACCTCCCACTATCTCCCCCTATAACCTCCCCCTATAACCTCCCATTATCTCCCCCTATAACCTCCCACTGTCTCCCCCTATAACCTCCCACTAACTCCCCCTATAACCTCCCACTAACTCCCCCTATAACCTCCCACTATCTCCCCCTATAACCTCCCACTATCTCCCCCTATAACCTCCCACTAACTCCCCCTATAACCTCCCACTATCTCCCCCTATAACCTCCCCCTATAACCTCCCATTATCTCCCCCTATAACCTCCCACTGTCTCCCCCTATAACCTCCCACTATCTCCCCCTACAACCTCCCTCTATCTCCCCCGTTCTCCCCCCTACAACCTCCAGGCGGCGACGGCGAGCACAGATCATGTGATGTCTTGGCTGCAGAGCGAGCCGCGCCTGTTGCTATGGTTACCAGCTCTTTGTCGCCTCTCCGCCAATCAGAACGTCCAGCACGCCGTCAGTTGCCACGCCTGCAAGATCCGACCAATCACAGGCCTCCGGTGAGACTCTGGTACAGTTAAACCAATCACAGGCCTCCAATAATGTAATAAAGTTAAATCAGGTGTGTGTGTCTCTGACCCCCCCCCCCCAGAAGTTCTCCTCCTCTCTGTCCCGTTGTCTCTGACCCCCCAGAGGTTCTCCTCCTCTCTGTCCCGTTGTCTCTGACCCCCCAGAGGTTCTCCTCCTCTCTGTCCCGTTGTCTCTGACCCCCCCCCCCCCCCAGAGGTTCTCCTCCTCTCTGTCCCGTTGTCTCTGACCCCCCCAGAGGTTCTCCTCCTCTCTGTCCCGTTGTCTCTGACCCCCCCCCCCCCAGAGGTTCTCCTCCTCTCTGTCCCGTTGTCTCTGACCCCCCAGAGGTTCTCCTCCTCTCTGTCCCGTTGTCTCTGACCCCCCAGAGGTTCTCCTCCTCTCTGTCCCGTTGTCTCTGACCCCCCCAGAGGTTCTCCTCCTCTCTGTCCCGTTGTCTCTGACCCCCCCCAGAGGTTCTCCTCCTCTCTGTCCCGTTGTCTCTGACCCCCCCCCAGAGGTTCTCCTCTCTGTCCCGTTGTCTCTGACCCCCCCCCCCCCCCAGAGGTTCTCCTCCTCTCTGTCCCGTTGTCTCTGACCCCCCCAGAGGTTCTCCTCCTCTCTGTCCTGTTGTCTCTGACCCCCCCAGAGGTTCTCCTCCTCTCTGTCCCGTTGTCTCTGACCCCCCCAGAGGTTCTCCTCCTCTCTGCCCCGTTGTCTCGGACCCCCCAGAGGTTCTCCTCCTCTCTGTCCCGTTGTCTCGGACCCCCCAGAGGTTCTCCTCCTCTCATTCTCTCTGTCCCATGTGTGTGTGTGTGTGTGTGTGTCTGTTTGTGTGTGTGTGTAGGTATCGCTGTGTGAAGTGTGTGAACATCCAGTTGTGTCAGAGCTGCTTCCTGACCGACAGACACAAAACTCACCATCCAATCAGAGAGCTCCTCACACAGGTACCTTCACAATAAGAGTCTCTGTCCCTTCACAACAAGAGTCTGTCTCTCTGCCTGTCTGTCTCTCTGTCCCTTCACAATAAGAGTCTGTATATTTCCTACCAGCCGACCTGGAGAGAGTCTCTGTCTCTTCACAATAAGAGTCTGTCTGCCTGTCTGTCTCTCTGTCCCTTCACAATAAGAGTCTGTATATTTCCTACCAGCCGACCTGGAGAGAGTCTCTGTCGTCGTTAGTGGACAGCGCTCGTCACCGCCTGTTGCCACGGCGATCCAGGAAGATGGTGGAGTCAGCGGAGACTCATGACAGAGATGTTTCCCATGATGCATCGCTGCCGTCTTCTGGCAGAGATGTTTCCCATGATACATCACTGCGAGATGTTTCCCATGATGCATTACTGCCGTCCTGCTCGTCCAAAGCTCTGCAGACGGACGACGTGACGCCGCCGCAGGTTAATGCTGCTGAATGATGATGATGATGATGATGATGATGAAGATATTAATAATGTGTTGGTGTTTAGGCGTCTGTTCTACTGACTGAAGTCAGAAACCTGCAGAGAGACAGATGGTGAGAAACTCTTCTTCTTCATCTTCTTCAGACAGACAGAAACTAAAGCTCTTGTAGAAGAAGATACACTGACTCCAGCGTTCTTCTTTGTTGGTGTGTCTCCAGGCTGATGGAGCAGCAGCTGCAGGCGTTTCGGCTCACCGTCCAATCAGAGCAGGGCATCCTGGAGGACAGGTGCTCAGACATGGAGGTTACCATGGAAACACTGAGAGAACACAACCTCCGTCTGCAGCGAACCCTCTCTCAGGTAAACACACAGAGCTAAACATACACGCTAAAAGTAGTGATTATTTACATGGAGTCTGGTGGAGATATGCTGCTCTATACATGCTAAAAGTAGTGATTATTTACATGGAGTCTGGTGGAGATATGCTGCTCTATACATGCTAAAAGTAGTGATTATTTACATGGAGTCTGGTGGAGATATGCTGCTCTATACATGCTAAAAGTAGTGATTATTTACATGGAGTCTGGTGGAGATATGCTGCTCTATACATGCTAAAAGTAGTGATTATTTACATGGAGTCTGGTGGAGATATGCTGCTCTATACATGCTAAAAGTAGTGATTATTTACATGGAGTCTGGTGGAGATATGCTGCTCTATACATGCTAAAAGTAGTGATTATTTACATGGAGTCTGGTGGAGATATGCTGCTCTATACATGCTAAAAGTAGTGATTATTTACATGGAGTCTGGTGGAGATATGCTGCTCTATACACGCTAAAAGTAGTGATTATTTACATGGAGTCTGGTGGAGATATGCTGCTCTATACACGCTAAAAGTAGTGATTATTTACATGGAGTCTGGTGGAGATATGCTGCTCTATACACGCTAAAAGTAGTGATTATTTACATGGAGTCTGGTGGAGATATGCTGCTCTATACACGCTAAAAGTAGTGATTATTTACATGGAGTCTGGTGGAGATATGCTGCCCTATACACACTAAAAGTAGTGATTATTTACATGGAGTCTGGTGTGTTTGGTGATGGTGACTCCAGGCTGTTTCTGTTCAACTAACAGTATCTTAAACAAGTGAAATGCATCTTGGGAGTTGTAGTTCACTTTTCTGTCTTTTTGCAGGCTCTGAACAAGATGGATGCTCAACATCACACCGACAACATGCTACAGAACGCCAGCACGGAGGACACGGAGGAGATGGAGGACACGGAGGAGATGGAGGACACGGAGGACAGGGAGGAGATGGAGGACACAAAGAGAGACAACTTCACGCCACCTTCAGACTCTGAGAGAAACCCAGAAGAAGAGTTTCTGAAGACGGAGGACGAGTGGAGCGAGGAGGAACTACAAACTCCCTCTGCCACAAAGCACCGGGAAGAACTACAAACTCCCTCTCCCACAATGCACCAGGAAGAACTACAAACTCCCTCTCCCACATTGCACCAGGAAGAACTACAAACTCCCTCTCCCACAAAGCACCAGGAAGAACTACAAACTCCCTCTGCCACAGTGCACCGGGAAGAACTACAAACTCCCTCTCCCACAAAGCACTGGGAAGAACTACAAACTCCCTCTCCCACAAAGCACCAGGAAGAACTACAAACTCCCTCTGCCACAGTGCACCGGGAAGAACTACAAACTCCCTCTCCCACAAAGCACTGGGAAGAACTACAAACTCCTTCTCCCACAAAACACTGGGAAGAACTACAAACTCCCTCTCCCACATTGCACCGTGAAGAACTACAAGCTGTGGACAGCTGTGTGTGTGAAGCAGAGAATTGTGGGATGTGGAGTCCAGAGGAGCTGCTGCAGGAGACCGTGGAGAGACTGAAGACGGAGCTGCAGACAGACAGGAGGACAGAGAGACAGACAGGTGAGACACAGACAGACAGGCAAGCAGAGACAGACAGAGAGACAGACAGATGAGACACAGACAGGCAAGCAGAGACAGACAGACAGAGAGACCTAAAAGATATTTTTCTCTGTGTCCAGATGGGAGGAAGGGGGCGGAGCTTCTGCAGGCAGCCAATCAGGTGGGAGCTTCTCTTCAGCGACTAGTCGCCGTGACAACAGACACCCAGTTTCGGTTATAAAAGATGTTTAATATTTAATATAGACTGTAGAAAACAGATTTTAATAAAATAATTTCATGTTTTTGTTTTGAATAGAAATAAAAAAAAATAAAAATGTTAAAAAAACTTTTAATTCAATTTTAAATAATTTCATAAAAAAATTACTTCAAACTGTATTTGATTAAATCACTGGAACGTCCCGACTTCAGTGAATGCATCGTTCAGACAGCTGCTGTGTTCAGGGGCTGCAGGGAAGAAGAGGAGGGGTGTGTGTCTCTCTGTGTGTGTGTGTGTGTGTCTCTCTGTGTGTCTCTGTGTGTGTGTGTGTGTGTCTCTGTGTGTGTGTGTCTGTGTGTGTGTGTGTGTCTGTGTGTGTCTCTGTGTGTGTGTGTGTGTGTGTGTGTGTGTGTCTCTGTGTGTGTGTGTGTGTGTCTGTGTGTGTGTGTCTCTGTGTGTGTGTGTGTGTGTGTGTCTCTGTGTGTGTGTGTGTGTGTCTAGCTCCGCCTCCTCTCAGAGCCCCGCCCCCTGCGGCTCCGCCCTCGGCGGGGCTCTGACGCACCCCCCCGCCGCAGACCATCCCTCCTCGGCTGTCTGGGCGGTTCCGGGGCGCCGGTTCTTCTCTTGGCGGGAGGGGGGCGTGTCCTGTCCCTCCCCCCTCCCCTCCCCCGCTCCGACCTGCCCCGGTGGGCCGGGGGGGGGCCGTGGGGTGCTCGGCCCCGCCTCCTCGCCGCTTCCTGTTTGTCTCTACTGAGCGCGCTCAGAGGGAACGAGTCGGCGTTCAGGTCCGGGCTCAGATTGCGGAACAGCTGACGGACACAGGGGGGCGGGCAGATGGGGGCGTGGCCTCTGGGGGCGGGGCCACGCGGCCGCAGGACGCCTCTGGGAGCGTTGCTAAGGATACGGTTGCTGCCGGGCTCATAGAAGCTGACAGGAAGAGGTTTGTACGTGACCTTCAACTCGCGGCGCTCCAGCGGGCGCGTCTTTTTGCGGCAGCGCCTGTGGGCGGGGCCTGGCGACGTGCCGGGGGGGGTGGGGCCTGACGGTGTGCCTGGGGGGGCGGGGCCTGAGGGAGAGCAGAGCAGGAAGAGCAGCTGGCTGCGCGGTTGCAGCGGCGTGATGACGCCGCGATACGACGCCGGCAGAGAGCGCCACGGCCGCGCCACCGGGGTCCGCTCAGCTGGCTCCTGATTGGCTGCAGAGATACTGGGGGTCGGGGCCTCACAAACCGCCGGGACGACCAATCGCAGCGTCTGAGTGCTTCGGCTCACTTTGACAACCTGGAGAAACAAAACAGGAACGTTACGTATCGTAAGCCCCGCCCCTGATACATGGACCACGCCCCCTGACACATGGACCCTGCCCCTGACACCTGGACGTAATGTGAACCACTGCCCCCTGACACCTGGACCCCGCCCCTGACACCTGGACCCTGACACCTGGACGCCACTCTGAACCACCGCCCTGCTCACCTGACACCTGAACCACGGCCCCTGACACCTGGACGCCACTCTGAACCACCGTCTGCTGACACCTGAACCACGGCCCCTGACACCTGGACGTAATGTGAACCACCGTCTGCTGACACCGCCCTGCTCACCTGACACCTGGAACCCGCCCCTGACACCGCCCTGCTCACCTGACACCTGGACGCCACTCTGAAGCTCCGCCTCCTTCTCTTCCTGAAGCCAGAGACCTCATCATCACCGTCCAATAAGGGAAGGGCGCTGCAGTCTGGCTCCGCCTTCTTCCTGTTCCTCCTTCGACCATACCTACAATATAAAAGTCCCGTTACAGGTGAGTCTCTGAGATTAAAAACATCAAAGAACACAAAAACTTTGTGTGTGTCTCTCTGTGTGTGTCTGTCTGTGTGTACCTGGCCAGAGACTCTGAGTCGAAGTAGCAGAGGAACCCCCCCCTCCTGAACTGCTGGACCAGGTTCTCCACCTTCTCCTCGTCCTCCCGTTGGATCTGCACCCAGCTCTTTCCCCTGAAGGATTCTGGGAAATGTTGCAGCGCCGGCAGCACCTGGTCTATCGGCAGCGCCAGGAAGCCATCGGTGGCCCCGCCCCCCTGGAGGGCGGAGTCCAGACGGTGGGAGTAGACCGGGTCCTCCATTTGCACCTGGGCCTCCATCAGATGGACCAGGCTCCGCCCCCCCGCCTGGCTCACCTGGACAGGTGAGTTAGCGTGCACCTGGAAACGGAAACACCCAGAACATCCAGCTGAGAACTACTGGTCTACTGGAACTCACTGGTCTACTGGCCCCTGCACTTTGAGACCACCTCCAGGTTACCTGTACAGGTGAGTCCCAGTCCTCGCTCTGGGTTTCCATGGAGACAGGGAGGCTGAGGTGCAAGCTCTCCGTCTCCTCCTGCTGGCAGCGAGGGGAAGTGTCACCATGGCAACACATCTGGATCACCTGACGTTCAACATAGACATGTTTCAGTAACCAGGACTAGAACCAGAACCAGAACTCTACAGACGTCACGTTACAAACGGGTTGTTATTAGAACTAGACCTAGAACCAGAACTAGAGAGATTATAGCAGTACAGGAACAGACCTCCTCAATGGTCCGGTCCAGAGAGTCACTGTGGTCCGACGAGAACGCCTCCTCCTTCTGGACCTTCCTCCTCTGCTTCTGCCAGATTAGCCAGGGGAACCAGGGACCAGGGACTGAGGGACCAGGGACTGGAGAGGGACCAGGGTCTGACGGACCAGGGACTGGAGAGGGACCAGGGTCTGACGGACCAGGGACTGGAGAGGGACCAGGGTCTGACGGACCAGGGACTAGAGAGGGACCAGGTACTGAGGGACCAGGGATTGGAGAGGGACCAGGGTCTGACGGACCAGGGACTGGAGAGGGACCAGGGTCTGACGGACCAGGGACTAGAGAGGGACCAGGTACTGAGGGACCAGGGATTGGAGAGGGACCAGGGTCTGAGGGACCAGGGACTGGAGAGAGACCAGGGACTGAAGGACCAGGGTCTGTATTATAGCAAACAACAAAGGAAAAATAACTAGTTCAGTATAAAAGACTACCCCGACCACCTGGAGGACCAGGTTTTTCCTCCGTAAGCAGACCAGATCTAGAACTAGTTCAGTATAAAGGACTACCCCCACCACCTGGAGGACCAGATCTTTGGAGGGTCAAGACTGACCTGGGTCTGGACGCCTGTGTGGCTGCGAGGACGACGAGGAGTTGCTGTTTTTCCTCCGGTTGGTTTTCCTGTGTGCCTTTCTGTGGACGGGAGGCGGAGTCTGTGTGTGCACTGCGGGGGCGGGACATCCTTCCTGCTGCTCTCTGATTGGAGCAGACAGCCTCTCTGGACCCGCCCCTTCTGCATCTCCCAGACGATCCCGGCAGTCGTTGTTTAGCTGGTCCTTTGTCATCGGGGGGGCGGAGACTGGCGGCAGGTCGGCGTGAGACGGGCTGATGGAGATATGAGAGGATAGCAAAAATACTACTAGTACTACTAGTAGTACTACTACTGCTGCTGGAGCCATGAGGATATCAGAAAATGGAAAGCAAGCATCGAAAAAAGCGTCAAAGGCATGGGTGCGTTTGTTTCGGTTACCTAGATGCGTTTGTTTCGTTACCTGAAGTGGTAGCTGTGTGGGTGCGTTTGTTTTGGTACCCGGGTGCGTTTACTTCGGTTACCTGGAGTGGTAGCTGTGTTGGTGCGTTTGTTTCGGTTACCTGAGTGTGTATGTTTTGGTACCTGGAGTGGTAGCTGTGTTGGTGCGTTTGTTTCGGTTACCTGGGTGCGTTTTGTTTTGGTACCCGGGTGTGTTTGCTTCGGTTACCTGGAGTGTGTTTGTTTTGGTACCTGGAGTGGTAGCTGTGTGGGTGCGTTTGTTTTGGTACCCAAGTGCGTTTGCTTCGGTTACCTGGAGTGTGTTTGTTTTGGTACCTGGAGTGGTAGCTGTGCGGGTGGTGCTTCAGGACGTCCTGCAGAAAGCGCTCCAGCAGCGTTAGCTTTGCTCTGCTGCCGGCGGAGACGGCGGCGCCGGTTCCCCGGGTGGACGCCCGGACAGAGTCCAGGTGGCGCAGACTGGACAGGTGCTGAGAGGAGAGATGTGATGTCATTAACGTGTCTGGACTGTGATTGGCCGGCTCGGGGCTCATGGCTGAGCTGTACCTGGTCCAGGTTGCTGTAGAGGACTCTGCAGTAGCCACAGTACCCCTGTCTGCTGGACGGACCCGGCTCAGGCTCCGCCCACATCCTGCCAAACACACCAGACTCCATGTAAATAAACACACATTTTAGCCGCACACTGTGTATGAAATAATCTTTTATTGTGGAGTTTAAACTACAATATTTTACTCCTGAAATGTAGCGAGTAGAAGTAGAAAATGTTACTTGTACTTTAAAAAGTAAAGTACAAGTACCTGTTTCATATCTAGAGTTTAACGAGCTTCTACTGTGTCAAGTGTTGTTGTTTTTCTTAAATTCAGAGAAAACTGAACAGAGTTTGGTTGGCGGCGGAATCTGGATCTGATGTCAACCGAGCAATAATCAACAGGTAAACTCACCTGGAGGAGTCTTCATCCTTCCTCTGGTCACCTGACAGGGAGACAGACAGACAGACAGACAGGCAGAGAGGGAGACAGACAGGCAGAGAGAGAGAGAGAGAGACAGGAAGGCAGGCAGAAAGAGAGAGAGAGAGAGAGAGAGAAAGGCAGGGAGACAGGAAGGTAGGCAGAGAGAGAGAGAGAGACAGGCAGAGAGAGAGAGAGAGAGACAGGAAGGTAGGCAGAGAGAGACAGGCAGAGAGAGAGACAGAGACAGGAAGGTAGGCAGAGAGAGACAGGCAGAGTGAGAGAGAGAGAGACAGGAAGGCAGAGAGAGAGAGAGACAGGCAGGGAGACAGACAGACAGGCACAGAGAGAGAGAGAGAGAGATAGGCAGGGAGACAGACAGGCAGAGAGAGAGAGACAGGAAGGCAGAGACAGACAAACAGGCGGAGAGAGAGAGAGAGACAGAGAGGATGGCAGAGAGAGAGAGAGACAGGAAGGCAGAGAGAGAGAGACAGGCAGGGAGACAGGAAGGCAGACAAGGAGACAGGAAGGCAGGCAGAGAGAGAGAGAGAGAGAGAGAGACAGGCAGGCAGGGAGACAGACAGACAGGCAGAGTCAGTGCATTGAGTGATATAATGAATACTATCTGTGTGTTTTTGTGTGTTTACCTTCATAGGACATACTGCTGACTGGAGATCTGAAACACATCAACATTAATATTATTATTAATATCAGTAATATTAGTATTAAAACACTCCTAGTATTACTGAGTCTTGTAACCTGGAGGCGGAGCCTCAGTGAGTCATCCATCCAATCAGAGCGCTCCATTCTGTAACCAACGGTAACTGGTCCATGAGCCTGGAGACAGAACCGTAGCCTTAGAAATGCCTCATTTGCATATTCAAAAACAGAAAACTTTATGTTAATTAACCAACATCATAAAGTTTACTACATTTTTATTAGGTACTTGTACGTGTACTACGGATGTCGAGGTACTTGTACTGTGGCGTCTTTGTGACGTGGACCAATCAGAGCGCTGCGGCTGCCTGTATCTCTGCTCTGAGCCAATCAGTGCGCTGCGGCTGCCTGTATTTCTGCTCTGAGCCAATCAGAGCGTGGCGGCTGCCTGTATCTCTGCTCTGAGCAAATCAGAGCGAGGCGGCTGCCTGTATCTCTGCTCTGAGCCAATCAGAGCGCGGCGGCTGCCTGTATCTCTGCTCTGAGCCAATCAGAGCGCGGCGGCCGCCTGTATTTCTGCTCTGAGCAAATCAGAGCGCGGCGGCTGCCTGTATCTCTGCTCTGAGCCAATCAGAGCGCGGCGGCTGCCTGTATCTCTGCTCTGAGCCAATCAGAGCGCGGCGGCTGCCTGTATCTGCGCTTTGATTGGCTCCCTGTGTTTGAAGCTAACTCGGCTAACAGCGTAACGGCTCCGGCTTATCCCGGGTTATTACGTTAACACGGGTTAACTCCGGGTCTCCTAGTAACCATGGCGACGGCGCTGGCAGTGACGTGTCGCCGTTAGCCACCGCTAGCCGTTAGCATGCTGTTAGCTCACTGCTAGCCGGGCAGCCGCGCTACGGAGACGCTGATTGGTTGCTCGGGCTGAATGACGTGTCGTTAATAATCGATAACCGATCAGTTCGATCACCTGTTGTTGTTGTAAAGCTTCTTCCCGCCGTTCGCGCTCCGCCGCTCGGCTTAGCTTCCGGGCTTCTTCTTCTGCTGCTCCATTCGCGGCAGACGGCGTCACAGGCCGGAAGCGGAAGCGCTAATTACATTATTCTTTTTTAATAACTTTGAGGGTTTTAGGGTACAGGAAACACGTCATGGTGACATTTATAGCAAGATTTAACTTCCATAGCAGAGTTTTGTCATAGATAGAACTGGTGTAATGTTAAATACAGTATTTCGAGGGTGTAAAAAAAACAACTGAACATTTCCAAATCATTTTTCAGAATAAAAGTCAACAGAATTGTCGACTATCACAGTTATTTTCTGTTATCGTGCAATTAAATAAACTCCCTCAGATTGGTCAGAATAACTGGCGAATAATTATATAATATATAAAAATAATATATTAATGAAGGAGAGATTAAATATGTTAATGAAGGAGACATTAAATATAATAAGGAGCCCGGTGTTTAAGTGCTTTGTAATAACTTTATTAACATTGTTTATATTTTGTTGAAAGCAGCGACGTCCATCGACTGGACGAAGTCCTCGAATGCTGTGATGTGTTCCTCCAGGAGGTCCGTCCCCACCTGGAAAAATAAAAACAGGTAAATATATACATAGTACACACTCCTCCAGGAGGTCCGTCCCTACCTGGAGACATACAGGTAAATATACACAGGTACAGTCACAAACACTAGAGGATCTGGATGTTGCCGTGGATTACACTACGATGTATTAGTACTGCAGTACCAATGGGTTACTATGATCACTACTATGGTGTATTAGTACTGCAGTACCAGGGTATATTAGTACTGCAGTACCAGTGATATTCACCTTGTCGTCCTCCACCACGCAGCCGATCTGCAGCTTCTTGATGCCGTAACCCACGGGAACCAGTTTGGCTGAAAACAGCACGACATCACTTAATATATACAAATATATATTATATACATACACACATTTATATGTTTATTATGTCATCATATTAATGCGTATTAATGTGTGTGTGTGCGCAGAGCTTTCAGATCGTTAGAGTGACATCACTACTTCAGCCGAAAGATGGTGAGTTACATCATCATCAAGTCTCTGCATACATACTGCAGTATAATGTGTATATATTGTGTATTATGTGTAGTATTGTGTGTATAATGTGTGTATAATGTGTGTATTGTCCTCACATTGTCCCCAGACCAGTCCGTCCATCTGAATACTACGAACCAACTCCTCCAGCTTCGCCATGTCCGTCTCGTCGTCCCACGGCTTCACGTCCAATAGGATTGAAGATTTCGCGATGAGGGCGGGCTCTGGGAGGAGAGGACAGAGGGAGGGGGTCATTACCATGGAAACAGCCTGGGCCCCGAGAGCCGCGGCGGCATCAGACTCTCTCAGGTAAAACATGGCGTCCATCAGGAACTCAGTCGAAAGATGGTGATTGGTTCATCATCAAGAGTCGGCCAATCACACTGTAGCGTTAGAGCGAGGGGCGGGACCTACTTTTAGACTTCTTGGCGGCGTACACGGCCAAACGCTCCTCCTTTAGACGGGCGGCCTCGGCGTCCTCCTGCCAGACAACACGCAGGGAACATTTATATAGATAACATATCTCCACCAGACTCCCTGTAATTAATCACTACTTTCAGTGTGTATAGAGCAGCATATCCCCACCAGACTCCATGTAAATAATCACTCTTTTAGCGTGTATAGAGCAGCATATCTCCACCAGACTCCCTGTAATTAATCACTACTTTTAGTGTGTATAGAGCAGCATATCTCCACCAGACTCCATGTAAATAATCACTACTTTTAGCGTGTATAGAGCAGCATATCTCCACCAGACTCCATGTAAATAATCACTACTTTTAGCGTGTATAGAGCAGCATATCTCCACCAGACTCCATGTAAATAATCACTACTTTTAGTGTGCAGAACTTTCAGATCGTTAAGTGACATCACAGCTTCAGCCGAAAGATGGTGAGTTAGATCATCATCAAGTCTGCACACGTCTCTCTCAGGTAACCGCCTCACCTCCTCGTCGGAGCCGAACAGGTCGATGTCGTCATCGTCGTCATCCTTGGTGGCGGCGGCGGGGGCTGGGCCTGTGGTGGTGTCAGCAATGCCCGCGGGCCCGTACTGCCCCAGAGGCTTCTTCACACCTGGAAGGCTGACAGGAGGGGGCGGGGGTTACTCTCTGATCATGTGACACAAACACAGCTGTCCCTTAACACCTGGGAGGGTGCGGGGCTTACTCTGATCATGTGACACACCTGGTGGTGTCCTCACCTGTTCTTCTGGCTCTGGTACGACTTGATGTGGTTGTACCAGCGCAGGGCGTGGCACAGCTCGGCCGCCGGCGGCGCGGCGATCGCCTCGAACACCGCCACGTCTGCCTGGGACGGGATGAACCTGGGACAGGAAACAGTCAAGCAACGCTTTTATTAGAGGCATTATGGCTTTTAGGGACCACTTTTAAGGTTATTAGGGTATTTAGCCACTACTTTTATTAAGGACCACTTTTATTAAGGTTATTCAGTCATACAATATTCTATGTGTCTAAATACCCAGATGTTCTGAATAAATCACATTTCAGGACATTTTAAAAGGTTGAATTTCAGTTTAGTGTTAACATCTTGTTACATTCAACAATACTAGTAGTTTTGGTCATTATATTATATTTATATTTATTTAGGTCTTTAAAGGGTTTCTGCAGACTTCATGTAGCATCTGAGCTAGCATGTTAGCACCATGTGGCTCCACGCTAACACTAGCATGGAGCCACTTCTTCACATCAAAAGCTAATGAACCCGAACTGGAACTGAGCTTTAACTCTTCTTCCGTCAGAGGAGACTCTTCTTTCAGACTATTAGACAGAGAGAGAGGGGGAGGCTTATTGTGGGTCATTTGAAACATTAATACTCCGCTAACAGCTAGCTAGTGTACCGCTAGCTAATAGCTAGCTAATGTACCGCAAAACCGCTAAATATAATATACAAGTTTGATTTATTTCACCCAGAAATACACGTTGGTTTATCAGAGTATTTTAACCTAAACAACGATCAGTTTTCTCAACTTAAATAGTCACAAATAGAGCAAAACTGAACAGTTACTGCCGTAGCTGTTAACTTATGGTTTAAGATACAGATACGGCCGGAAGTTACGTGAAAACTCCTAAAATGTGGACTAAGATTAAATATTTTTATTACTTTAACCTAGGACGCACCTGTTCGCTCATATGAGTGTCTTTACCTGAATTACAATGTTTCCTCAACTTAAATAGACACAAATACAGCCGAACCTGCCGTAGCTGTTAGCCTTTAGCTTCAGGTGGTGGCTAGAAGGGATACAGATACGGCCGGAAGTTACATATAAGCTAATAAATTGGGGACTATTACAATACTAATACTAATAGTGTGTTAATAACTTTCACTCGGGAAGAGTGTGTTCGTTCCTCGAGTGTTTTTATAACCTAAATCCCGATATTTCTCGTAATTTATCGGCCATCGCCGTAGCTGAATCCCTGCTAGCTTCGTAGGCTAACAGCTAACGGCTCCGCGCAGAGCCAAGATGGCGGCCAGTTGCAGAGCTCCGGAGAGTTTCCAGAGTTTTCTACCGATTTTAACGTGTTTTCTGCCGATTTTAACGGGTTTCTCCGGTTTCTGCCGTACTAACCCTTCGATGTAGCTGCGATCCGACAGGAAACCGTTCAGCACTTTGAGCCCGGAGGCTGATTTCAAGTCACCGAAACCCATTTTGAGACGATCCGCGAAGGAAGGAGCCGCCGGAGGAGCAAGAAGCAGAAGGAGGGAGGAGGCGGGAAGAGCCGGTTTTATACCCGGGACAGACCCCTCCTCGCCGGCCACCGCTGCTGCTCCTCCCCGCTGACTCTGGAGGAACTCATAGAAAAGTTAAGATTGTTCTTGTTTCTTGTTGTTTTGCATTCAGGTCCGTTGTGTCCTTGCTTGTCATTGTGTTTTAGTTATGAGTTAGTTTATTTCACATCAGGCGATGTAAAGTAATTACACGTCAAATTAAACAATATAACGTGAAAATAAATAATCATAGATAAATGATCAGAAAGACAAACTATGTCACGAAGAGAAAACATAACGAGGTGTGTGTGTGTGTGTGTGTGTCTGTCTCTCTCTCTCTCTGTGTCTCTCTGAGAGTGTGTGTGTGTGTGTGAGTACGTGTGTGAGACTGTGTGTGTGTGTCTGTCTCTCTCTCTGTGTGTCTCTCTGAGAGACTGTGTGTGTGTGTGAGAGAGAGAGAGACTCTGTGTGAGTGTGTGTGTGTGTGTGAGAGAGAGAGACTCTGTGAGAGTGTGTGTGTGTGTGTGTGAGAGAGAGAGAGACTCTGTGTGCGTGTGTGTGTGAGAGACTGTGTGTGTGTGAGAGAGAGACTCTGTGTGAGTGTGTGTGTGTGAGAGACTGTGTGTGTGTGTGAGAGAGAGACTCTGTGTGAGTGTGTGTGTGTGAGAGACTGTGTGTGTGTGTGTGTGAGAGAGAGACTATGTGTGTGTGTGTGTGTGTGTGTGTGTCTGGGCTCTTCCTCTAGGCTATATAGAAATGCCGTCGGACCTGTCCCACTGTCACATGACCCGCTGTGATTGGACGCCGCTCTCCTATTGGCTGCCGGCATTAGTCAACCTGAACACAGGTGAGTTTCAGGCAGGAACACATAGAAGAAGAAGAAAACACACGGGGAATAAAAGAAGAAGAAGACAGATGGGATCCGCTCAGAGCTCCTCTTCTCCACAGGTAACTCACCTGTATCAGTAATCAGATTACAGCAGGTAACTACTCACCTGTATCTTTTAAGAATAACTAACAGGTGTGTGTGTGTGTGTGTGGTGTGTGTGTGTGTGTGTGTGTTCGTGTTCAGGTCATCCTGATGGGTTTGGACTCGGCTGGAAAGACGACTTTGTTGTCCCGACTGCTGACAGGACAGGTGAGTGTCCAGGTGTGAGTCTCAATGTTCAGGTCTGTCTCAGTGTGTCCAGGTGTGAGTCTCAAGTGTCCAGGTGTGAGTCTCAGAGTGTCCAGGTGTGAGTCTCAGAGTGTCCAGGTGTGAGTCTCAGTGTGTCTAGGTGTGAGTCTCAGTGAGTCTCAGAGTGTCCAGGTGTGAGTCTCAGTGTGTCTAGGTGTGTCCAGGTGTGAGTCTCAGTGTGTCTAGGTGTGAGTCTCAGAGTGTCCAGGTGTGAAAGTGATGGAGTGTTTTCTTCCAGTTGATGGAAACGTCGCCGACCATTGGGTTCAACGTCGGAACTCTAAATCTGGACAAGAAGACGTCTCTGACTGTTTGGGACGTCGGAGGACAGAAGAGCCTGAGAGACAACTGGAGGTAAACACTAAGCTAGACCAGCTACCATCTAACTAATTAACTAACCAACGAGTTCCTCTGGTGTGTCCTTCAGGTACTACCTGGACGACTGCAAGGCTATGGTGTTCGTGGTGGACAGCAGCGACCCGGCCCGGCTGCCCGAGGCCCAGAAAGTTCTGAAGAAAGTTCTGAGTGAGGAGAATCTGGAAGGTGTTCCTCTGATGGTTCTGGCCAACAAGAAGGACCTGCCCAACGCCATGACCATCCGAGAGGTACGGAGGCCGACCATAGAAGTAATAAAGCTCACGGGACTCGCGGTTGCTCACGGGACTCGCGAGCTCACTGGTTGCAACCGGGACTCGAGTCCTGGTTGCAACCGGGACTCGGGGTTGCTCACGGGACTTGGGGTTGCATCCGGGACTCGGGGTTGCTCACGGGACTCGGGGTTACATCCGGGACTCGCGGTTGCTCATGGGACTCGGGGTTGCATCGGGGACTCTGGGTTGCTCACGGGACTCGGGGTTGCATCGGGGACTCTGGGTTGCTCACGGGACTCGGGGTTGCTCACGGGGTTGCTCACGGGACTCGGGGTTGCATCGGGGACTCAGGGTTGCATCCGGGACTCGGGGTTGCTCACGGGACTCGGGGTGAGGTGGGACGTACCGGTTATGCTGCAAGCATTATTGGTTGTAGGAAGTAGTAGTGTAAAGGACAGCAGGTTGCCTGGCAACAGAGCTGTTCCTGTAAATATTGTGACTTTAATACTTACCATACATTAATTACCCCCCCTCCCCTCCAGATCTCCACCCAGCTGGACCTCCCCCGGTACGTGGAGCGGCGCTGGGAGATCCAGGCCTGCAGCGCTCTGAACGGTCTGGGCCTCCAGCAGGCCTTCACCTCCGTCAGCAAGCTCATCAGACGGGGATAGTACACACTAATACTACATACTAATACTACACTATAATACTACACACTAATACCACACATTAATACTACACACTAATACTACACATTAATACTACACATTAATACTACACACTAATACAGCAGGCCTTCACCTCCGTCAGCAAGCTCATCAGACGGGGATAGTACACACTAATACTACACACTAATACCACACATTAATACTACACACTAATACTACACATTACTACTACACACTAATACTACACACTAATACCACACATTAATACTACACACTAATACTACACATTAATACTACACAATAATACTACACATTATTACTACACACTAATACTACACACTAATACCACACATTAATACTACACACTAATACTACACATTACTACTACACAATAATACTACACACTAATACTACACACTAATACCACACATTAATACTACACACTAATACTACACAATAATACTGCACAGTAATACTACACACTAATACTACACATTAATACTACACATTAATACTACACACTAATACTACACATTAATACTACACACTAATACTACACATTAATACTACACATTAATACACACACACACACACACACATGATTGTACACGTTATTACTCTGTTGATATTATTAATAATCTAAATTAAACTGTTTCAGTGTCAAAATAAACATGAAAAGATGATTGTGTTTTTTCAACTTTTGTGTGCGTGTGTGTGTGTCTGCGTGTATGTGTGCGTGTGTGTGTGTGTCTGCGTGTATGTGTGCGTGTGTGTGTGTCTGCGTGTCTCTGAATGTGTCGGTGCGTGTGTGTGTTTGTGTCTGTGTGTGTGTCTCTGCGTGTGTGTGTGTCTCTGAGTGTGTGTGTGTGTGTTTGTGTCTGTGTGTCTCTGCGTGTGTGTGTGTCTGTATGTGTGTGTCTCTGTGTGTCTCTGTGTGTCACACAACACAACTCTGATTGTTGATATTATTTATTGATTATTATGAAACTACAACATCTTCTTCCTGTGTGTGTCGTTGTGCGGTCTGAGCGCGTGCAGACCGTCCCCGGGGCCAGTGGCGTGCGGTCTGAGCGCGTGCAGACGCCTCAGAGCGAGCCAGGACTGGACCAGCAGCAGCGCCGGGACCAGGACCCAGACTCCGTTGAAGAAGACCAGGTAGACCCACAGGTGGATCCAGGAAGTGGAGTCCAGGTGAGGACTGCCCTGCAGCCAATCAGGAGCAAAGGTCATCCAGCCGCCGTACAGCTCGCACACGCTCAGACACACCTGCAGGAAGTGTCTACACACACACACACACACACACACACACATTAGTTGTGTGTAGTACTGCTTGTATGTTATGTAGTATGTACCTGTAGTACTTGTTGTGTAGTACTTTGTGTACTAGTAGTATAAAACATTGAAATATATATATATATATATATATATATATATATATATATATATATATATATATATATATATAGCTAGTAAGCTATTTAACCATGAAATATATATCAGATATTAAATAATATATAACCTATAATATAAATTATATAAAATACACATATAATATGTACTTGTCGTGTAGTACTTTGTGTATGCAGTATGCACCTTAAGTACTTGTCGTGTAGTACTGCGTGTATGTAGTATACACCTGTAGTACTTGTCGTGTAGTACTGCGTGTATGTAGTATGTACCTGTAGTACTTGTCGTGTAGTACTGCGTGTATATAGTATGCACCTGTAGTACTTGTCGTGTAGTACTGCGTGTATGTAGTATGTACCTGTAGTACTTGTCGTGTAGTACTGCGTGTATGTAGTATGTACCTGTAGTACTGCGTGTATGTAGTATGTACCTGTAGTACTTGTCGTGTAGTACTGTGTGTATGTAGTATGTACCTGTAGTACTTGTCGTGTAGTACTTTGTGTATGTAGTATGTACCTGTAGTACTTTGTGTATGTAGTATGTACCTGTAGTACTTGTCGTGTAGTACTTTGTGTATGTAGTATGTACCTGTAGTACTTTGTGTATGTAGTATGTACATGTAGTATGTACCTGTAGTACTGCGTGTATGTAGTATGTACCTGTAGTACTTGTCGTGTAGTACTGCGTGTACCAGTAGTACTCCCAGTAGGGAGTCCAGGCCGACCGTCAGCGTTTCTATGGCGACGATGGTGGGGTCAGACACCAGCCAGCGGCCGTCGGCCTTCCCGTACTCCTTCCCTGCAGAAGCCCAGCCAGGAAATCACTCGTTTAACACCAGGCTAACCACACGCTACCCGAGTATTTACTGTACTACGCTGTACTCAGAGTATCATAAGTACCTGCACCTGTTGGGAGGATGGGAGCGCAGTACAAGTACAACAGCACAGTACAAGTAGAAAGTAGCAGAGAAATATGAGTACTCAACAAGTACCAACAATTTAATATTGGCAGAAATATGAATGGAGTCTGGTGGATGGACCAAAGTACTGAAGGAAGAAGTATTTATATGTGAATACTGCAGTATTATAGTAGTACTCACAGAGTTCAGCCAGTGGACCTTCAGACGTCTCCACCGTCCCCACCAGAGACATGTAGACAAACGGTCCTTCCTGACAGACAGACAGGCAAACAGACAGGTTAGAGACAGACAGACACACAGGCTGACAGGTTAGAGACAGACAGGTTAGAGACAGACAGACAGGCAAACAGACAAGTTAGAGACAGACAGGTTAGAGACAGACAGACACACAGGCAGACAGGTTAGAGACAGACAGACACACAGGCAGACAGGTTAGAGACAGACAGGTTAGCGAGACAGACAGACAGGCAGGTTAGAGACAGACAGACACACAGGCAGACAGGTTAGAGACAGACAGGTTAGCGAGACAGACAGACAGGCAGGTTAGCGAGACAGACAGGTTAGAGACAGACACACAGGCAGGTTAGAGACAAACAAGTTAGAGACAGACAGGTTAGAGAGACAGACAGGTTAGAGACAGACAGGTTAGCGAGACAGACAGACAGGTTAGAGACAGACACACAGGCAGACAGGTTAGAGACAGACAGGTTAGCGAGACAGACAGACAGACAGGTTAGAGACAGACAGACAGGTTAGCGAGACAGACAGGTTAGCGAGACAGACAGACAGACAGGCTAGCAAGACAGACAGACAGACAGGTTAGCGAGACAGACAGACAGGCAGGTTAGAGACAAATAAGTTGGAGACAGACAGGTTAGAGAGACAGACAGGTTAGAGACAGACACACAGGCAGGTTAGAGACAGACAGGTTAGCAAGACAGACAGACAGACAGGTTAGCGAGACAGACAGACAGGCAGGTTAGAGACAAATAAGTTAGAGACAGACACACAGGCAGGTTAGAGACAGACAGGTTAGAGAGACAGACAGGTTAGAGACAAACACACAGGCAGGTTAGAGACAGACAGGCAGACAAACAGGTTAGAGAGACAGACAGTGAGAGCGTTCTGAAGGCTCTGATTGGCCGTACCAGAGTCAGGTGGACGATGACATCATAGAAGAGCCAGCAGAGGACCCAGCGGTCTGTTGCCGAGCAACGGCCGCCGTAGCGACGCGCTAGCAGCACCGCGGCTAACAGCTGGCCGCTACATGCTAGGAGAGACAACACGGACACCAGAGACAGGCCGGGGGGGGGCGGGGGGGCCATCGGCCGCGGGCGGACACCAACGAAGAAGAAGAACGTCGAGAAAAAACACAAAAAACAGTCAAAAATTGACAAAAAACGTAGGAAACTTACAAAAGAGATTTTCAAAATAAAAGCACCATGTATGTTTCAAAAAGTGTCAAAACGTTGAAAAACTTCAAAATACAATTTTAAAAACTAAAAGCACAGTCTATGTCTCAAAACTTCAAAATAAAAGCACTGTGTATGTCTCAAAAAGGGTCAAAACCTTAAACTTCAAAATAAAAGCCCTGTGTATGTCTCAAAACTTCAAAATAAAAGGCCTGTGTATGTCTCAAAACTTCAAAATAAAAGCACCGTGTAGGTCTCAAAAAGTGTTAAAACATCAAAAAAACTTCCTAACCAATGGAATAAGAGACGTAAATGTTGAAAAAAGCAACAAAAAACAGAAAAGACAAAAGAAACGACAGAAACTACAAAAAGGAAGTTGACAGAGCGTCAAAATCTTTCAACAAAAGCCTAAAAAAGCGTTGAAAAGGTGTTGAATGTGTCTCAAAGTGTGTGTGTGTGTGTGTGTGTGTGTGTGCGCGTGCGTATGTGTGTGTCTCAAAGTGTGTGTGTCTCAAGAAATGTAAAATAAATGGACAAAAGCTCAAAAAAGCCTCAGAAACGTCCCATGTTGTCTGAGCCGAACTGGAGACTGTGTAGCACCCCCCGCCTCTCTATTGGCTGGGCTGGTTCCAAGCCCCGCCCCCGAGCCCTCCCATTGGCTGCCGGGGTGAACACCCTACTGGCAAAGGTCAAAGTCTCTGAACCAGACTCCATTCATAAAAACACAGATTCTACTCCTAACGGCACAAAAAACCTAACCCTAACAATAATGATCCTAAATTCTTTTTTTTGTGAACAACTTTTTATTTTCTTCAATCATCAATTCAGACACTTGTCCTTCCGACTACCCCGTCGGCTTATCACCATCAAAAACAAACTAAATACACAGTTAACATTAGACAACAATCAAAAAGAGAGATATATGTAAGTTGTTAAGTTAGCAATACAACGTAGATGGATCATTTTATAAAAACAGGGGGAAAGGGGGCCAGAGCAACCGCGCTACGCAGCCATCTTGTCTGCAGGTCACGTGCACCCCCCTAAAAATGATTCATAAAAACAATAACAATCAGAGGCAGGAAACAGGAAGTGGTCACACAGACTTTATTGGTTACAGGAAATGTTCTTTGGCAGCAGAAGAAAATAAAATACCAACAGTGACTCGTTAATAGTTAATAGTAATTATAATAATGTGTCGTTAAGACATTAATAACGTCGTTAATAAGACGTTAACGTCATTAATAACATTGTTAATAACGTCGTTAAGACGTTAATAACATCGTTAAGACGTTAATAACAACAAATAAAACTCAACATAAAACTCAAGATTCTCCGTTAAAATCTCATATCTCTCCATTAAAAACATGGCCGACGTTACAATAACACACAGAAACCTGGGGGGGGGGGGACTTAGAGGAGGGAGGACTTAGAAGGGGACTTAGAGGGGGACTTAGAAAGGGACTTAGAAGGGGACTTAGAAAGGGACTTAGAAGGGGACTTAGAAGGGGACTTAGAGGGGGACTTAGAAGGGGACTTAGAAGGAGACTTAGAAAGGGACTTAGAAAGGGACTTAGAAGGGGACTTAGAAGGGGACTTAGAGGGGGACTTAGAAGGGGACTTAGAGGGGGACTTAGAAGGGGACTTAGAAGGAGACTTAGAAAGGGACTTAGAAAGGGACTTAGAAGGGGACTTAGAAGGGGACTTAGAGGGGGACTTAGAAGGGGACTTAGAAGGGGACTTAGAAAGGGACTTTAGAAGGGGACTTAGAGGGGGACTTAGAAAGGGACTTAGAAAGGGACTTAGAAGGGGACTTAGAAGGGGACTTAGAGGGGGACTCAGTAGAAACAGTAGAAACTCAGAGGAACCTTAACCCAAACGTAGAGTTTGAGGTTTGGGAATGATTTGGGAATATTAGAGGAATGTTTACGGTGTCTGGTTAGCACCATGTGATCAGCTGATGGAAAGGTCCCTTAAAGGTCATTGATCAGCTGATGGAAAGGTCAACTAAAGGTCATCAATCAGCTGATGGAAAGGTCACCTAAAGGTCATTGATCAGCTGATGGAAAGGTCACCTAAAGGTCATTGATCAGCTGATGGAAAGGTCACCTAAAGGTCATTGATCAGCTGATGGAAAGGTCACCTAAAGGTCATTGATCAGCTGATGGAAAGGTCACCTAAAGGTCATTGATCAGCTGATATTAAGTCAATGAAAACAACAATAATCAAAAGTAAAACTTAAAACCGTGTCTATAATATGTTTTAGTTTTCTACGTTTTCAGAACAGTAGAAGAAGAAAACGTCTCCAACTTCATTCACAACTTTAAAATTCAGAAAAAGTTAAAATGTTGGTATATAATGTTGATATGTTGGATACGTAGTAACGATGTCACAGACGACGTCGTCTGATGTCACAGATGATGTCATCAATAATCAGCTCGGCAGAAATGCTATTCATCTCTGAGGAAAGCTAAGCTAACTGCTAAGTCTGTCTGTCTGTCTCTTTGTCTGCCTGCCTGTCTGTCTTTCTGCCTGTCTCACTGAACTCAGAAGGAAAGAGAAGAAGAAGAGACTTCACTAAATGAGGTTGTGTTAGTCCTCCTGAGGCAGCGTGGAGGACAGGGCGTACTCCGTTACCATGGAAACATCTTCGTCTTCTTCTCCCTCCTCTCGCTTCTCCCCGTCGCCTCCCTCCTTCTCCCCGTCGCCTCCCTCCTTCTCTTCTTCCTCCTTCTCCTCTTCCTCCTTCTCTTTCTCCGCCTGCTCGGCCGGAGCCAGCTGGGCGTGGACTTCGGTGAAGGAGACTTCCTGTTTGGTGGCTACTTCCTGTTTGGTGGCTGCTTCCTGTTTGGTGGCTGCTTCCTGGTCGGTGTGTCCCGGCGAGGACAGCTGGACGTCGGCGTCAGGGACGACATCGTCCTCTTCCTGGAGAGATGCTTCGGCGGGATGAGAGTCTGAGCCGCTGCGATGCTGCAACACAGAGAGACTATAATCTAGCAGTGGTAGCAATGCTATGATCTAGCAGCGGTAGCAATGCTATGATCTAGCAACACTATGATCTAGCAGCGCTATGATCTAGCAACGCTATGTCGTAGTAACAAGTAATGTATGCTAAAGAGTAAGTGTGAATGCTAGAGTAGGAATGCTAGAGTGGGAATAGCCCGAGTGGGAATGCTAGAGTGGGAATGCTAGAGTGGGAATGCTAGAGTGGGAATGCTAGAGTGGGAATGCCAGAGGGGGAATGCCAGAGGGGGAATGCCAGAGAGGGAATGCCAGAGGGGGAATGCCAGAGAGGGAATGCCAGAGTGGGAATGCCAGAGTGGGAATGCCAGAGTGGGAATGCTAGAGTGGGAATGCTAGAGTGGGAATGCTAGAGTGGGAATAGCCCGAGTGGGAATGCTAGAGTGGGAATGCTAGAGTGGGAATGCTAGAGTGGGAATGCCAGAGTGGGAATGCCAGAGTTGGGAATGCCAGACCTTCCGGAAGCTGAAGCTGGACGTCTTCTGCTTGATCTTGTCTCGCTGCTCCAGGGAAACGATCTTTGTTCCGATCTTTGTCATCTTCTTCTCGATGTTCTGCCGAGAGAACGCCTTCTTCAGGCTGTCCACCTGGAGAGACAGACACGTTACCAAGGTTACCATGATGCCTTCTTCAGGCTGTCCACCTGGAGAGACAGACACGTTACCATGGTTACCATGTCCACCTGGAGAGACAGACACGTTACCATGGTTACCATGACGCCTTCTTCAGGCTGTCCACCTGGAGAGACAGACACGTTACATCTGTCTGTCTGTCTGCATGTTTGTCTCTGTCTGTCTGTCTCTCTCCCTGTCTGTCTACCTGTCTCCCTCTCTGTCTCTCTGCCTGTCTCCCTGTCTCTTTACCTGCCTGTCTCACCTTCTTCAGACTGGAGCGTTTCAGCTTCTCCGTCCTGGACTTGTCGGGGTTGTGGTCCAGATCGTGAGGCTCCGCCTCCTCATCCTGAAGCTCCGCCTCCAGCCCGACGTCCTCGTCAGACGATAGGTCGATGCTGTGCAGCCCCCCCTCCTCCGAACGGTTGTCGTCGGCGACGGGCACCGACTCGTCGCCCTCCTCCAGAATCTCATGGCGGGGGAAGGGGGGCGGGTCCTTCACGAAGACCGTGGCGGGGATCTCTGTCTCCTCCTAAAGGAAAGACCCTGTTAGTCCACATGTTCAGGGGCCCGGGGGACTGGGTATTTTATCCCACATGCACTGAGGCATGCTGGGTATTTCAGGTATTTTAGGGAGGACGTGAGATAACATCATGTTCAGTTCTCACTCTCTGTTACTGCTGCCTGTCTCTCTGTATGTCTGCCTGCCTGTCTCTTGGTCTCTGTCTCTCTGTCTGCCTGTCAGTGAAAGTTCAGACCTGAGACCAGCTGACTGTATGTGGTAACCATGACAACCAGGTATCCATTCCAGGTCACTTCCTGCAGCCGCTGACAACCAAATAAGGAAACAGAGACAGCAGCTGTAGTCTGGTGGTGCTGCGTTCAGGCGCCGAGGGAACAATGGGAAAAACCAGGGTCCAAGTCGGAAAACGCCAGAAAGGGTAACAACAACAGACCGGTGCCCCCCCCCCCCGAGCCCCACCTGGAAGATGAGGACCTTGAAGTTGTTCCTGCTGACCAGGTGAGCGTGGTTCGCCTCCAACTTCCTCACCTGGAGACCCTGTCGCTCCATCTTATCACGCACCTGCAGACAAACAGGCAGAAAGACAGGTAGACAGACAGGTAGACAGGCAGACAGACAGACAAGTAGACAGACAGGTAGACAGACAGGTTACCTCCTTCATGGTGACGGACAGTCTGCGGCTCTTGTCCAGCAGCTTGTTGACCGTAGAGGTCATGTGACTCTGGGTCTTATTCAGCCTGATGACATCATCCTGGATCCCTTTGACCACTCCCCCCATCTGCACCTGGTGCACCTGCAACACACAGCCAATCAGCAATCAGCATCCTGAGCCCTCTGACCACGCCCCCCAGGTGCAACACACAGCCAATCACAGGGTGGCCGCGGGTCCTTAAAAAGTCTTAAATCACTTTTCCTAAAAACAAGGCCTTAAAATGTCTTAAATCCAGATTGGATAGGTCTTAAATATGTTTGTGTCATGTCACGGCAAAAATGCAGCCAATCTGTTGTCAAATATTGTTTTACGGTAGGCTTTGCTCTGCGTTGTCGCGGTAACATAACCCTATTAGTACTTGTCCTATCCCCGACCAATCGGCTATCCTAACTTAACCACAGGGGGTCAAATGCCTAACCAATCAAGCTGCTTCGTGGGCGGGTGTGGGCGTGGCCGAAGGCAGTGAGATTCGTAATTTCGCCTCATACAGGTAATAATGGTTGATAACACGGGGGAGTGCAAGTTCAGGGACAAAATCAACGAGTTCAGCGACAAACAACGAGTAGTCGGTGCCTGGAAACGCTTATGAAGCGAACTGCGTTATGCGCCATATATCAAAGAAGAGCTCATCACAGAAGTCCAAAAATGCGGTGCGTTTGTAATTATGTTTGAGACACTGAACCAGACAACCGAAATCAAACAGCTGGACCTGCGTGTGTGTGTGTGTGTGTGTGTGTGTGTGTGTGTGTGACAGTGTATAAATTGGTGAGTACACTCTTTTGGGAAGGCTTGCTCAAGGGCCAAGTCACTGTTTATTATATTAAAAGGAATGTTTTCCAAGTATATTCACCAAAGCACAGGAGTAGACATCAGAACCTGAACACACACACACACACACACACACAGTCTCTCTCTCTCTCTCTCTCTCTCTGTTACACACACACACACACACACAGTCTCTCTCTCTCTGATATGATAGGGGGCTGATATAAACCATGTCAGGAATCTACCGTCACCATGAAACATCTGAGACTCAGGTGACAACTCAACTAATCACTAGTTAGAGGAGCCTGCCTCTAAATCAGCCGTTTTCTAAATGGAGTCTGGTATGACAGCTGTTATGGACCTGGAGTTAATGGAGTGAGTTCTGTATGGTTCCTGTCACTCCCCCCCCATCTCCAACTTCCCTGCCCCTTCTCACTTAGTTAGTTAGTTAGTTAGTTAGGTAGTTAAGTAGTTAGATAGTTAGCTAGTCCTTTATTAGTTTCTGTACTGCAGGTTTCCAACAAAATCTCTCTCTAAATCAGCCGTTTTCTAAATGGAGTCTGGTATGACGGCTGTTATGGACCTGGAGTTAATGGAGTGAGTTCTGTTTGGTTCCTGTCAGCCCGAGCCTGGACTCTGTGTCTGCCCCCGGGCCTGGACTCTGTGCCCCCCCCCCCCATACCTCCATCTTGCCCTGGTTCTCCTGCACGGCGTCCAGCATGTGGACCAGCTTGTCCAGCAGCGTGAGGACCGTGATGGCGTTGACGGGACCCTGCGTCATTGCCTCGGGGTCCAACGCGGACATGGTGAAAACCTGGTCCTCCAGCTGGTCCTGGGCGTCCTGGTTCTGCTGGTCCTGGTCCTGTGGAGGGACCAACAGGTCCTGGCTCTGGTGGGTCTCCGTGGTAACCATGACGACGCAGAGAAAAGATCCGAGTCGAACCGAAAAACTCCAAAAACTCCTGAAAGTCTCAGCTGCAGAAAAACAGACAGCTCCACCCTGTGTGTGTGTGTGTGTGTGTGTGTGTGTGTGTGTGTGTGTGTGTGTGTGTGTGTGTGTAAACTTTCCGTTGAAACCTCCGTGACTGTGGAAACACCTTTAACTCCTTCGCTGCCAGGAAAAGTCTTTTATTGTGAAAGTGTATATTAAAATAAGACTTTTATTGTTTTAAATTGCAGAAATTAACTTTTAAATCAAATAAACATTTATAAATAACGTCTCAAGATTTAAAATAAAATTAAGAAGCAAAAATAAATAAAATAGATAAATAAGTAAAATAAATTAATAAATAAAATAGAGAATAAAATATTATCAAAATTAATAAAAAATAATTAAGAAGCACAAATGAAATAAATAAAATAAATAAATACAATAAATAAATTAAAATATATAAAAGTTAAGAATCCTAAATAAAATTAATTAATAAATTAAATAGATACATCAATAAAATACATAATACAATTAAGATTGAATGAAAAAATAAATATAAATACATTAAAATAGATCAATAAAACTTAAATAAAAGCAAAGGAGCGTCTAAAGGGTTAACTCTCTGTTTCAGCCCGGAGCTCGGAGGGGGGGGGGGGGGGGGGCTGTCGCCATGACGACCGGGCAGGTCGGTGTTTGTTTTTGTGAAGAGAGAGAGAGAGAGAGAGGGAGAGAGACATAGAGAGAGAGGGAGAAAGAGGGGGGAG
This sequence comes from Etheostoma nigrum, assembly GCA_029931835.1. Lineage (NCBI taxonomy): Eukaryota > Metazoa > Chordata > Actinopteri > Perciformes > Percidae > Etheostoma > Etheostoma nigrum. Next base: position 16,082,660 of record CM057260.1, read on the forward strand.
AGAGAGAGAGAGGGGAGAGGTTTCCTTCCAGATGACTTCACCTTAAAAACATGAGAGATAGAGACAATGGGTGGGAGGGAAAGACTCCCCCTCCCCCCCTCCCCTCCCTCCCCTCCCCCCTCTGTTCATGTAAACTGGTTTGTTTCCATTCTCAGAGCTCGTCCTACCAGACTCCATTGACTAAACGCTGAATTTAAAGACGATGCGTTCAACCAGAAACAACAACATTAAAATATGAAAACTGAAGAATTCACTGGTTGTTAGTTTCTTCCATCTGGAGGCTTCAATCCGGGCAGTTTCTGGTCCTTAATTAGTGAGTTAATGAGAAGAAAAGTCAAACTCTTAACGAGGTGAAGAAAAGATCTTAATCGGCAGAAAACTGAATGGAGTTTGGTGGGAGGAGTTCGCTGTTATATATCAGTGAAGCTTTAATATGTTCTCATGTCATTTAGAGAGAGGGGACAACTAAGGTGGAAACAGGAAGTGATGACATCATCATGATGTCATTCAGACACAATACAGTCATGGGGGGGGGCTTTATTAAGGGGGGGCTTCCTTACAATACTATTAAGAATGTCAGGAAATCCTCTTTGAGAAACATGAAGAAAACAGACTCACACACACAAACGCACACACACAGAGACAGACACACACAAACACACAGAGACAGACACACACACAGACAGACACACAGACAAACACACAGACACAGACACACAGACCCACACACAGACACACAGAGACAGACACACACACAAACACAGAGACACACACAAACACAGAGACAGACACACAGACAAACACACAGACACAGAGACACACAGACACACACAAACACAGAGACAGACACACACACAGACAAACACACACACAAACACACAGACACATAGACACACAGACCCACACATAGACACACAGACCCACACACACACAGACACATACACACAGAGTCACAGACCCACACACAGACACATACACACACAGAGACACCGACACACACACACTCACTCACACAGACACACACATTATTTGTCTATGTAATTTCTTTAAATGTTTTTAATTAATAATAAAACCATTTGGCCTTGAGGAGACAGGAAGTGATGTCACGGCCCGATGTGAGTCACATGCTCAGATGTAAACAACATAACTGTGAAATCCAGGAAATAATAAAGTTAATAATAATATGATTATAAAGTTTATCATTGCAACAATAACAGAAGATGGAAATCATTTAAGAAACTTTGTAGCTAGCTATGGTTAATGCTAACGTTAGCTTAGCTAGCAGCCTTTGTTGTGGTTGATGCTAACGTTAGCTCAACAGACAGCCTTTGTTGTGGTTGATGCTAACGTTAGCTTAGCTAGCAGCCTTTGTTGTGGTTGATGCTAACGTTACCTCAACGGACAGCCTTTGTTGTGGTTGATGCTAACGTTAGCTCAACGGACAGCCTTTGTTGTGGTTGATGCTAACAGACAGTCTTTGTTGTGGTTGATGCTAACGTTAGCTCAACAAACAGCCTTTGTTGTGGTTGATGTTAACGTTAGCTCAACGGTCAGTCTTTGTTGTGGTTAATGCTAACAGACAGCCTTTGTTGTTAACCAACTTCGTTAAGTAGGTCCATTTTTACTGGATGAACATTACAGAAGTCGTTAGCGTCTTATATGCTAACTACTTGTCGCAAGGTGACGCATGCGCAATTCAAAGCTTCACTCGACTCACATCGGGGAGTGACAGGCGGAAACGACCGGAGCAGCTGTTCACGTGACTGAGTGAAAGATGAACGTCACATGATCTTTATCATCTGAAGGCTCGAGACTACCATCAACATGGCGTTCATCACGGCCAACTGGAACCCGCTGGGAGAAGCCTTTTATCGGTCAGTTGGTCTCTATTTCACCGGTCCGAGCTCCGCTAGCGTTAGCACAGCAGCTAGCCCCCCCAGTCAAGCTGGTAACAGGCGGAATGCTAGCTGTTAGCATCATTTCACTGCCGCTGTAAACAGGCTGAATGCTAGCTGTTAGCATCATTTCACTGCAACTGTAAACAGGCTGAATGCTAGCTGTTAGCATCGTTTAAATGCAGCTGTAAACAGGCTGAATGCTAGCTGTTAGCATCGTTTAAATGTAGCTGTAAACAGGCTGAATGCTAGCTGTTAGCAGGCTGAATACTTGCTGTTAGCTGTGTGTATATATGTTTAACGTCATCGCGTAACCAACTAGGTAAGATAGTTCTATGACAAATTGGGCAGAAGACGTCACCCAATCAGAATCTGGGTTCAGTCACGTCAGAGAGTGTTGGTGACGTCACTGAGAAACACAGAAGCCTTAAAATGTTAAAACTTTGAATGGAGTCTGGTGGAAGAGGTCAGTTAGAGAGCTGAAATAAGTGTGTGTGTGTGTGTGTGTGTGTGTGTGTGTGTGTTACAGTAAGACTGAGCTGTATGAGATGTGTTGGAACTTGAGAGACGGACTCAGAGACTCTCTGGTGGCTGCAGCTCCATATGGAGGACCAATAGGTACACACACACACACGACTGTTCAGATCTAATAAATCAAATCACGCACACTGTGTGCCTAACCTGTCTATCCCCCTACCTGTCCCCCTACCTGTCTATCCCCCTACCTGCCTGTCCCCCTACCTACCTGTCTGTCTACCGTTCTGTCTACCTACCTGTCCACCTACCTACTTGTCCTCCTACCTGTCTGTGTACCTGTCCCCCTACCGTTCTGTCTACCTGTCTGTCTCTCAGCCCTCCTCAGAGAGCCTCTCCGTCGTTCTCCCAGCTCTCGTCCTCAGTTAGAGATTTATTCTGCGTCTGGAGTCGCCACTGCCAGCTTCCCCGTAAATATTATTATTATTATTATTATTATTATTATTATTATTAGAGCTAAACCTCTGTATGTCTCTCTGACCTGTCTGTCTCTCTCTCAGTGGAAGAGCGGTCCTGTGGTCCAGCTGGGCTGGACGGTCAGTGATGAGCTGTTGTGTATCCAGGAGGACGGATCAGTTCTGATCTACGATCTGTTCGGCTCCTTCAAGAGACACTTCAGCATGGGACAGGTCAGTCTTATGTCTCCATGTCCCCCCCCCTCCAGAGCGGCATATCTTCACCAGACTCCCTGTAAATAATCACTACTTTTAGCGTGTATAGAGCAGCATATCTCCACCAGACTCCATGTAAATAATCACTACTTTTAGCGTGTATAGAGCAGCATATCTCCACCAGACTCCCTGTAAATAATCACTACTTTTAGCGTGTATAGAGCAGCATATCTCCACCAGACTCCCTGTAAATAATCACTACTTTTAGCGTGTAGAGAGCAGCATATCTCCACCAGACTCCATGTATATAATCACAACTTTTAGCGTGTATAGAGCAGCATATCTCCACCAGACTCCATGTAAAAAAATCACTACTTTTAGCGTGTATAGAGCAGCATATTAGACCATATATAATTGTTGACTTGTTGTTGTTGTTGTTGTTGTTTCTAACAGGAAGTGATGCAGAGCCAGGTGTTGGAAGCCAAAGTGTTCCACTCTCCTTACGGAACAGGCGTCGCCATAGTAACGGCATCCTCACGCTTCACCTTGGCAACCAACATAGATGACCTGAAACTCCGGAGGTTACCTGAAGTCTCAGGTACCTGTCTGTCTCTCTCTGTACCTGTCTTTCTCTCTCTGTACCTGTCTTTTTCTCTCTCTCTGTACCTGTCTGTCTGTCTGTCTCTCTCTCTCTGTATCTGTCTGTCTGTTACCTGTCTGTGTCTCTCTCTCTGTTCCTGTCTCTCTCTCTCTCTCTCTCTCTCTCTCTCTCTCTCTCTCTCTGTAACCTGTCTGTCTCTCTCTCTCTCTCTGTTCCTGTCTTTCTCTCTCTCTCTCTCGTACCTGTCTCTCTCTCTCTGTACCTGCCTGTCTGTCTGTCCCTGTCTGTGTCTCTCTCTCTCTGTAACCTGTCTGTCTCTCTCTCTCTTTCTCTCTGTACCTGTCTGTCTTTCACTTCTCTCTCTCTCTCTCTCTCTCTCTGTGTAACCTGTCTGTGTTGCTCTCTCTCTGTATCTGTCTGTCTGTCTGTCCCTGTCTGTAACCTGTCTGTGTCTCTCTCTCTCTCTCTCTGTACCTGTCTGTCTCTCACTCTCTCTCTCTCTGTGTAACCTGTCTGTGTGTCTCTCTCTGTACCTGTCTGTCTGTCTGTCTGTCTGTCTGTCAACCTGCCTCTCTCTACTTGTCTGTCTCTCAGGGCTGCAGGGGAAGCCGTCCTGCTGGGTCGTCCTCACTCAGGACCGACAGACTAAAGTCCTGATGTCCAACGGACCTGAACTTTACATCCTGGACACCACGTCCTGCACTGCTGTGGTGAGACAGGCAGACAGACAGACACACAGTCAGACAGGCACACAGACAGAAAGACTGCAGTAGTCAGGCAGGCAGACAGTGTTGGAGCTAGATCCTGCTCCGGTCTCAGGGTTCAGTCAGTCAGTAGTCTCAGATGTTGATGTGTGAATCATTTTATTACGTTGGACATCCTGAGACAGAGTTACCTGATCAGGCTCACAGCTCCCCCCTTCCTCTGTCTGGCTCTGTGGCTCTTGGACCCCTGATCTTATCCACTAAGGGGGCGGGGGTCTCTAGACCACAGTGATGTGTCTGTGTGCCTATTCGTTATCTTTCAGTTGGAATGTGACTGAAAGTTTATGACCCTCAGTTCAGGACTTGCAGAGAGACTCAGGAAGCGACCCTAACAATCAGTTTTACTTCCGACACATTTAGGAGAGCTGGATTATCATGGAATGTACCAGAAGATCTTATGTATGAGAACAGAGTACAGCAAAACTACTTAATGATGACCAACAAACTATATGCTAATAACAACAAACTTAATGATGACCAACAAACTATATGCTTATAACAACAAACTTAATGATGACCAACAAACTATATGCTAATAACAACAAACTTAATGATGACCAACAAACTATATGCTTATAACAACAAACTTAATGATGACCAACAAACTATATGCTTATAACAACAAACTTAATGATGACCAACAAACTATATGCTAATAACAACAAACTTAATGATGACCAACAAACTATATGCTAATAACAACAAACGTAATGATGACCAACAAACTATATGCTTATAACAACAAACTTAATGATGACCAACAAACTATATGCTTATAACAACAAACTTAATGATGACCAACAAACTATATGCTAATAACAACAAACGTAATGATGACCAACAAACTATATGCTAATAACAACAAACGTAATGATGACCAACAAACTATATGCTAATAACAACAAACTTAATGATGACCAACAAACTATATGCTAATAACAACAAACTTAATGATGACCAACAAACTATATGCTAAAAACAACGAACTTAATGATGACCAACAAACTATATGCTTATAACAACAAACGTAATGATGACCAACAAACTATATGCTAATAACAACAAACTTAATGATGACCAACAAACTATATGCTTATAACAACAAACTTAATGATGACCAACAAACTATATGCTAATAACAACAAACTTAATGATGACCAACAAACTATATGCTAATAACAACAAACTTAATGATGACCAACAAACTATATGCTTATAACAACAAACTTAATGATGACCAACAAACTATATGCTTATAACAACAAACTTAATGATGACCAACAAACTATATGCTATATAACAACAAACTTAATGATGACCAACAAACTATATGCTTATAACAACAAACTTAACAAACTTAATGATGACCAACAAACTATATGCTAATAACAACAAACTTAATGATGACCAACAAACTATATGCTAATAACAACAAACTTAACAAACGTAATGATGACCAACAAACTATATGCTTATAACAACAAACTTAATGATGACCAACAAACTATATGCTTATAACAACAAACGTAATGATGACCAACAAACTATATGCTAATAACAACAAACTTAATGATGACCAACAAACTATATGCTAATAACAACAAACTTAACAAACGTAATGATGACCAACAAACTATATGCTTATAACAACAAACTTAATGATGACCAACAAACTATATGCTTATAACAACAAACTTAATGATGACCAACAAACTATATGCTTATAACAACAAACTTAATGATGACCAACAAACTATATGCTTATAACAACAAACGTAATGATGACCAACAAACTATATGCTAATAACAACAAACTTAATGATGACCAACAAACTATATGCTAATAACAACAAACTTAATGATGACCAACAAACTATATGCTTATAACAACAAACTTAATGATGACCAACAAACTATATGCTAATAACAACAAACTTAATGATGACCAACAAACTATATGCTAATAACAACAAACTTAATGATGACCAACAAACTATATGCTTATAACAACAAACTTAATGATGACCAACAAACTATATGCTTATAACAACAAACTTAATGATGACCAACAAACTATATGCATATAACAACAAACTTAATGATGACCAACAAACTATATGCTTATAACAACAAACTTAATGATGACCAACAAACTATATGCATATAACAACAAACTTAATGATGACCAACAAACTATATGCTTATAACAACAAACGTAATGATGACCAACAAACTATATGCTTATAACAACAAACTTAATGATGACCAACAAACTATATGCTTATAACAACAAACTTAATGATGACCAACAAACTATATGCTTATAACAACAAACGTAATGATGACCAACAAACTATATGCTAATAACAACAAACTTAATGATGACCAACAAACTATATGCTAATAACAACAAACTTAATGATGACCAACAAACTATATGCTTATAACAACAAACTTAACTAGAAAATTCCGCAGAAATTTTATCAGTGTGCCTGCTACCGGGTGCACATCTACATACACACACATTGGAAACATCAGTTAGGAGTCAGTTGGTCAACACGGACTCCAGGGAACAGTGTCATGATAGGTGTGTGTGTGTGTTTCTGTATGTGTGTGTGTGTGTGTGTGTGTGTGTGTGTGTGGTGTGTGCGTGGTGTGTGTCGTGTCTGTGTCTCTGTGTGTGTGTGTGTGTGTGTGTGTCTGTCTCTGTCGTGCTGCAGCCCCTCCCTCTGTCCTCTCAGTAACAGAACCTGTTGCTATGGTGATTTCCTCAGAGAAGGGGCCAGATACTTTTTTTTATGTTACCTGTAAGCAGTTGGTGAGCCTAGCGCGAAAAGGTTTTAGTCCGATAGACTCCATAGTTACATGTCTGCGACCGGCACAAGATTCCCTACATTTTGACCAACTATGAAGTCTAAAGAGGTAAAACTGCAGGAGAGAGAGAAATTTGTTTGGGGAAGAAATCACTGAATCGTACTCCAGCGGTATGGTTTTTTCATAGTTTGTATCGACAGTTGGTAGATCACAGCCAACAATTTAAGTCCGATACACTCCATAGTTACATGTCTGCGACCGGAACAAGATTCCCTACATTTTCACCAATAATGAAGTCTGAAGACTGAAAACTGGAGGAGAGAGAGCAATTTGTTTGAGAAACTTCCAGAGATCCGTACCGCAGCCCCCCACTCTGTCCTCCACTCTAGCTCTGAACATTCCGCCACATACACACACATTGGAAAATCTGAGACGGTCTGAAAACGGGACGATACGTAAACTGGGATTTGGGAGAAACCGTGCTTGATATCTGAATAAATATAATATAATAAATATCTGAACGCCCATTCAACCCAATAAACGCCAAAGTCTTGTCTTCGGTTTAAACTTTTAATCATGTTTCTACGTTAAAGTATGGCGATACAGCACGGTCCCAAAGAGGGGGCGTCTTGAGCGATGTTGAGCAATTTCCCGAACATTTCCCATTCATGTCTATGGGACATTTTTTGCCGTATTTTTGCCGATTTCGGTAAAACCACGCGGCAAATCTCTTAGAAAAGTCATAGCACACCATTCCCGATCATTACCCACGTTTCGATGTATTGTGTGTGCGCGTGTTGGCAACGCTTTGGAACTAGTAGTGCAACGAAAAACAGGCGGAATAATAATAAGTATGGGCAATAATAGTCATTGTGCTGATTGCACATCGGCACACTGAATGATGACCAACAAACTATATGCTAATAACAACAAACTTAATGATGACCAACATGTCTTCATTCATGTTGAAATAATGCTTTTACCTTTTAGCTTGAATGTAGAATGCAAATCACACACAACATTTAACAACGCATGCAGACTGACAGACAGACATACAGACACACAGACAGACAGACACAGAAACAGACATTCATACCTCTAACCTGTCGGTCTCTCAGGTTCCTCCAGGTCTGGGTCCCCAGGCCGGCTGTATCGTCCACATGTCGGTGTCTTTCAGCTATAAGTACCTGGCTCTCTTCACGGACACGGGACACATGTGGACAGGTCCCTCCCACCTGCAGGTGAGCCGTCCACTCAGCTGCTAGCTCTAGTGGAGGGGGCGTGTCCTGTGGATGATTGACAGGTGACTCTGTGTCTGCAGGACAAACTGAGTGAGGTAGACACCAAGAAGACGACGCCTCCCAAACAGATGGTCTGGTACGTCTGCCTGTCTCTCTGTCTGTCTACCTGTCTGTCTCCCTCTGGACCTGTCTCCCTGTCTGTCTCCCTCTGGACCTGTCTACCTCTGGACCTGTCTACCTGTCTCCCTGTCCAGGTGTTGCAGGCCGAAGAGTCAGCAGCCGTCGGTGGTTCTGATGTGGGACAAGCTGTTGATGGTGGTGGGAGTGAGACAGGACACCGTCCAGTATCCTTTACCCTGGAGGGATCCTGTCTGGTCTGGAGGGATCTGGTCTGGTCCGGAAGAATCTGGTCCAGGCTGGAGGGATCCGGTCCGGTCTGGCGGGGATCCGGTGCGGTCTGTCTGGGACTCGGGTCCAGTCTGTCTGTCTGGCGGGACTCGGGTCCAGTCTGTCTGGCGGGACTCGGGTCCAGTCTGTCTGGCGGGACTCGGGTCCAGTCTGTCTGGCGGGACTCGGGTCCAGTCTGTCTGCGGGACTCCGGTCCAGTCTGTCTGGTGGGACTCCGGTCCAGGTGTTTGGGTGTGTGAACCTTGACCCCTCCCCCCAGGTTCCCTCTGGAGGATCCCTGCGTTCTGATTGGAGAGCTTGACGGAGTCCGGATCATCAGCTCAGCCAATCAGGAGCTTCTGCAGGAGGTTCCTCTGGTCTGTCAGGACATCTTCAAGATCGCCTCCATGGCCCCGGGAGCCCTGCTGCTGGAGGCCCACCGGGAGTACCAGGTACCTGTCTGTCTGCCTGTCTGTCTGTCTGTCCGCTGTTGGAGGCCCACCAGGAGTACCAGGTACCTGCATGTCTCTCTGACCTGTCTGTCTGATTGTGTCTCTGTGTAGAAGTCGAGTCAGAAGGCTGATGAGTACCTGAGGGAGATCAAGGAGCAAAGCATGCTGGGAGAAGCAGTCAGACAGTGTGTGGAGGCTGCGGGACATGAGTATGACTCCAACACCCAGAAGTCCCTGCTCAGGGTGAGATGACACCATATAGACTGTATGTTCTTTATTGGTGGTCCCCGGGGGGGTGGGGGGGGGGACATCGGCTTCCTACTGCTGTGTTGCCGCGACAACACAGGACACAAGCAAGTCCGGTCATTTCTCAAAATAAAAGGTTTTTCAAAATAAATGATCGTTCAGATTTATTATACATAAATGGAAATATTTAATTGTTTCAGGCGCGGCCCGGGAGACCACTGGTATATATGATTATATATGGTGTGTGTGTGTGTGTGTGTGTGTGTGTGTGTGTGTGTGTGTCTCTCTCTCTCTCTCTCTCTCTCTGTGTGTGTGTCTCTCTCTTTGTGTGTGTGTGTGTGTGTTGTTTATGTCTCTCTCTCTCTCTCTGTGTGTGTGTTGTGTGTGTGTGTGTGTGTCTCTCTCTCTCTCTGTGTGTGTGTGTGTGTGTGTGTCTCTCTCTCTCTCTCTCTCTCTCTGTGTGTGTTGTGTATGTCTCTCTCTCTCTGTGTGTGTTGTGTGTGTGTGTGTCTCTCTGTGTGTGTGTGTGTGTGTGTGTGTTGTGTATGTCTCTCTCTCTCTGTGTGTGTTGTGTGTGTCTCTCTCTGTGTGTGTGTGTGTGTGTGTGTGTGTGTGTGTGTGTGTGTAGGCGGCGTCCTTTGGGAAGTGCTTCCTGACCGACTCAGACTTCAGTCCCGATGAGTTTGTGACGACGTGCCGAGATCTGAGAGTCCTGAACGCTGTTAGAGAGAAAGGAGTTGGAATACCCCTCACACACACTCAGTATCCTACACACACACACACACACACACACACACACACAGTATCCTACACACACACACACACACACACACACAGTATCCTACACACACACACACACACACACACACACACACACACACAGTATCACCACACACACACACACACACACACACACACACAGTATCCTACACACACACACACACACACACACACACACACACACTCAGTATCCTACACACACACACCCTGTATCCTACACACACACACACACACACACTCTGTATCCTACACACACACACACACACACACACTCAGTACACACACACACACACATTCAGTATCCTACACACACACACACACACACTCAGTATCCTACACACACACACACACACACCCTGTATCCTACACACACACACACACACACACCCTGTATCCTACACACACACACACACACTCAGTATCCTACACACACACACACTCAGTATCCTACACACACACACACACACACACCCTGTATCCTACACACACACACACAGTATCCACACACACACACACACAGTATCCTACACACACACACACTCAGTAACCTACACACACATACAGTGAGGAAAATAAGTATTTGAACACCTGTCTATCAGCTAGAATTCTGACCCTCAAAGACCTGTTAGTCTGCCTTCAAAATGTCCACATCCACTCCATTTATTATCCTAAATTAGATGCACCTGTTTGTAGGCCAAAATCCCTTCTGCAGTGTGTCAAACCTGGTGAAGAACTACAGGAAACGTTTGACCTCTGGAACTGCAAACAAAGGCTGTACTGTACCAAATATTAACATTGATTTTCTCAGGTGTTCAAATACTTATTTGCAGCTGTATCATACAAATAAATAGTTAAAAAATCATACATTGTGATTTCTGGATGTTTTTTTTAGATTATGTCTCTCACAGTGGACATGCACCTACGAGGACAATTTCAGACCCTTCATGATTTCTAAGTGGGAGAACTTGCAAAACAGCAGCGTGTTCAAATACTTATATTACTCACTGTACATACACACACTCAGTATTGCTTTTACGCCTAGGATTGTGGGTACTGTAGTTTTTCTCCATAACATTAATGTTCATTTCACCAACCAATCGGCTGTTAGATCAGCTCCTTGACCTCTGACCTCAGATTCAAACATATGACCCTACAAGTTCTCATCGACAGGTCAGTCTACCTGTCTGTCTGTCTCTCTGCCTGTCTGTCTGTCTGTCTCGTCTGTCTGCTCTGCCGGTCTGTCTCTCTAACCTGTCGGTCTCTCTAACCTGTCTCTCTCTCCCTGTCTGCTTTTCTACCTGTCTGTCTCATCTCTCTACCTGTCCCCTCTGCTCTTCACCTGTCTGTCTCATCTCTCTACCTGTCTCTCTCTACCTGTCTGTCTCACTATTTGTCTGTCTCTCTCTACCTGCCTGTCTCCCGGCCTACCTGTATGTCTCTCTACTTGTCTCCCTGCCTACCTGTCTGTCTCTCAGGTTGGTGTACCGGCAGTTCTACCCGTTAGCGATCGAGATCTGTCGCTACCTGAAGATCCCTGATTACCAGGGAGTCAGCCGGGTCCTCAAGCACTGGGCCTCCTGCAAGGTAACCTGTCTCACCTCTCTGTCCTGTGTCACCTCTCTGTCCTGTCTCACCTCTCTGTCCCGTCTCACCTCTCTCTTATCTAACGTAGGGTCCCCGTGACCCTATGACATCACAATGTGCAGCCGTTATGATCATGTATCTCTTGGTATGTCTTAAAGGGACACACACATGACCAGAGAGCGTGTCAATCAAACTCAGTCTGTGTAGGTCCCGCCCCCAGAGCCAGATGAACCAATCAGGCTTCTCTGTGTCCCGTGGCTGACCTGTGATGTGTTTGTGGGCGTGTCCAGGTGCAGCAGAAGGACCTATCAGACGAAGCCATCGCCCGAGCCGTGTGTGTGAAGGTGGGAGACTCGCCGGGCGTTTCCTACTCACACATCGCCGCTAAGGCCTACGAATGTGGACGCACCGAACTCGCCATCAAGGTAACTACTACAATACATAATATATTAATATATAAATATCATATAATAAATTTGATTTTCAGAATAAGACCGTGTAACATGGTTGTGTCTCCTGTGTTAGCTGTTTTTCAGAATAAGAGCGTGTAACATGGTTGTGTCTCCTGTGTTAGCGGATTTTCAGAATAAGAGCGTGTAACATGGTTGTCTCCTGTGTTAGCTGTTTTTCAGAATAAGAGCGTGTAACATGGTTGTCTTCTGTGTAGCTGCTGGACTTCGAGGCCCGGTCTGGGGAGCAGGTTCCTCTGCTGTTGAAGATGAAGAGGAGTCAGCTGGCGCTCAGCAAAGCTGTGGAGAGTGGAGACACCGACCTGGGTCAGACACACACACACACACACACATCAGACGCTAACCAGCTTCCTGTTTTCAGTTTCTCCTGCTCAGTCTACACCGTGGTGACATATCTGATTAGTACTTCCTGTTTCTTCTGCTCAGTCTACACCGTGGTGACATATCTGATTAGTACTTCCTGTTTCCAGTTTCTCCTGCTCAGTCTACACTGTGGTGACATATCTGATTAGTACTTCCTGTTTCTTCTGCTCAGTCTACACCGTGGTGACATATCTGATTAGTACTTCCTGTTTCCTGTTTCTCCTGCTCAGTCTACACCGTGGTGACATATCTCATTAGTACTTCCTGTTTCTGTTTCTCTTGCTCAGTCTACATTGTGGTGACATATCTGATTAGTACTTCCTGTTTCTTCTGCTCAGTCTACACCGTGGTGACATATCTGATTAGTACTTCCTGTTTCTCCTGCTCAGTCTACACCGTGGTGACATATCTGATTAGTACTTCCTGTTTCTCCTGCTCAGTCTACACCGTGGTGACATATCTGATTAGTACTTCCTGTTTCTGTTTCTCTTGCTCAGTCTACACCGTGGTGACATATCTGATTAGTACTTCCTGTTTCTGTTTCTCCTGCTCAGTCTACACCGTGGTGACATATTTGATTAGTACTTCCTGTTTCTCCTGCTCAGTCTACACCGTGGTGACATATCTGATTAGTACTTCCTGTTTCTGTTTCTCCTGCTCAGTCTACACCGTGGTGACGTATCTGAAGAGCGAGATGAACCGAGGAGATTTCTTCATGACTCTAAGGAACCAGCCGGTCGCTCTCAGCCTCTACAGACAGGTAGTCTCCTCTTCCTCATCCATAAAGTTTTTTATTTGTAGTTCTTTATGATGATGTGTTAATAAAGCTTTTTATTTGTAGTTCTGTAAGCTGCAGGAACAGGAAACTCTGAAGGATCTTTATAACCAGGACGACGACCACCAGGAGCTTGCCAACTACCTCGTTACCGCTAGTTACCGGGAGAAGGTAACGAGTTACCCTATAACCTGTCTATCTGAATGTCTGTCTGTCTCTCTAACCTGTGTCTCTGCCTGTCTGTATGCAGAGGTTAGAGAGCCGTCTGTCTCTCCTGCAGAGTGCTGTTGATGAATACAACAAGGCCAAGAACGAGTTTTCTGCAAAGGTAAAACTCTATTAAACCATAAAAGTAGTGATTATTTACATGGAGTCTGGTGGAGATATGCTGCTCTATACATGCTAAAAGTAGTGATTATTTACATGGAGTCTGGTGGAGATATGCTGCTCTATACATGCTAAAAGTAGTGATTATTTACATGGAGTCTGGTGGAGATATGCTGCTCTATACATGCTAAAAGTAGTGATTATTTACATGGTGTCTGGTGGAGATATGCTGCTCTATACATGCTAAAAGTAGTGATTATTTACATGGAGTCTGGTGGAGATATGCTGCTCTATACATGCTAAAAGTAGTGATTATTTACATGGAGTCTGGTGGAGATATGCTGCTCTATACATGCTAAAAGTAGTGATTATTTACATGGAGTCTGGTGGAGATATGCTGCTCTATACACGTTAAAAGTAGTGATTATTTACATGGAGTCTGGTGGAGATATGCTGCTCTATACACGCTAAAAGTAGTGATTATTTACATGGAGTCTGGTGTTTCTTTAATTTAAATGTTTCCAGGCTACAGAGGAAGAGATGCGTCTCCTTCGTTTCCAACGCAAACTGGACGATGAAAAGGGGGCGGGGCTTCTAGGACTGTCTCTGCAGGTAAGAGTCAGGTCTCTAACCTGTCTGTCTCTCTAACCTGTCTGTCTCTCAGTCCACCATGGAGACCCTGATGGTGTTGGGGTCAGGTCTCTAACCTGTCTATCTCTCTAACCTGTCTGTCTCTCTGCCTGTCTGTCTCTCAGTCCACCATGGAGACCCTGATGATGTTGGGACTACATAAACAGGCCGAGCAGCTTTATCGAGACTTCAAAGTTCCTGACAAGAGGTGATGACATCACAGCTCTCTCTGCTCTGATTGGTTGCTGGAACACTTACAACTTACATACCACATGTCTCTCTCACTAACCTGTCTGTCTGACCTGTCTGTCTCTAACCTGTCTGTCTCTCCAGGTTTTGGTGGCTGAAGCTGAAGTCTCTGGCGGAGAAAGAAGAGTGGGAGGAGTTAGAGAAGTTCTCAAAGAGCAAGAAGTCTCCCATTGGCTACCTGGTGAGGGCAAGCCCCGCCCCCTTTATAATTACATCTAACCAGAAAACCCTAACCCTGTTATTACAAAAAACACTCCATATATACAGTATATGTGTGTTTCCTCATCCTGGTACTATAACTACAGGACTGACCAGGATGAGGAAGCAGCCGGGTAATTACAGAACTACGTTTCCCATGATTCTCTGCTGTTTATTCCCCTGGTCTGCAGACTGCTTACCGCTCCACAGACGTGTGATAAAACATCAAAAACGATAACAGAACTACGTTTCCAATGAGTCTCTGTATTACACTCTGCATGACTGCGTTTCCCATGATGCTCTGCTGTCTCTGTATTACACTCTGCTGACTGCGTTTCCCATGATGCTCTGCTGTCTCTGTATTACACTCTGCTGACTGCGTTTCCCATGATGCTCTGCTGTCTCTGTATTATCCTCTGCTGACTGCGTTTCCCATGAGGCTCTGTATTATCCTCTGCTGACTGCGTTTCCCATGAGGCTCTGTATTATCCTCTACTGACTGCGTTTCCCATGATGCTCTGCTGTAGGCCTTCGTTGAGATCTGCATGAAGAGCAACAACAAGCACGAAGCCAAGAAGTACGTTTCCAAGGTTACGCCGGAGCAGCGGGTCAAAGCCCTGCTCGCCGTCGGGTGAGTGACATCATCACTATGACATCATCACTGTAGAGACCTGGAGGGCTAACTCTTCTTCTTCTCTCCGTAGGGACCTGGAGGGCGCGGCGGACGCCGCCATCGAGCGGAGGAGTGACCCTGATCTGGGGGCGGTCCTCGCCCGCTGCCCCCCCTCCGAGCGCCAGCTGGTCGAACGGCTGAACCGCGCTGCCAGAAAGTGATCCCCATCCACAGACTCAGCTGCCAGAAAGTCATCCCCATCCACAGACTCAGCAGCAGGTCGCTGCCAGAAAGTGATCCTAGAGGAATATTAAGATATTGATTGTTACTTTAAACATGTTTTCTCCCCCCCCCCCTCCCTGTGTGTATCAGAACTGTGACTACTGTTGTTGCTGCTTCACAATAAAAGCCTTTCAACGGAAAACCAGCCGCACGTTTTATTTTGAAAATGCTACAGGAAGTGAAATGTGTTGATATCTCCTTCCTAAATACTTTGAGATCTCACCCCCCTCCCCCAGCCCCTCCCCAACTTTTCCTCTAACCAAATACAGTCTGTCTGTTCAAACGTGACTTTTCCAACCCGGAAACTAGTTTTTCCCATTGTCCCCACACCCCGTGAACGCAGCATCGGCTATTTTAGGGGCGGGGCTTGAGCGCGAGCTGGACACAACACACCTGGTCACAACCGCAGCAGGTAGGTGTTAATCTAGCGCGTGTACCTTTACACAGAGTACACGCTACTGCGCGTGTTGAAGTACCTGCAGTCCGTTCAACCACGTTAAAGGTTTGTTCCGGAAGTCACCAAACTCCACGTGCTTTTATCACCATTATACTCCGCTGCGACGGGCCTGTCAGCTGCTGCTACTTCCGTGCTGCGTCTCTAATACTCGTGTTTTAGTTAAGAAGAAGTTGTGTGTGTGTGGTTTCTGTGGAAGCCGATTGTAGTACAACATGTACCTCATTCAGAAGAAGTCGGTAGTTCGACTCCAGCCCGTCGGTAATGTGCCAACAAGCAAGGCAGCATCAGAAAGGGAGGGATTGTTGAAGGAGTCTGGCGAGAGAAGGAAGTGTTGACTCAGCGTCTGTTAAGTTAAACTTTAACCGAACCTTGTGTACTCCGTGAACATGAAATACTGCAGTACCGTCAGTACTTATAGCTGTGTCATATGCATATTTTGATGAAATATATATCATTTTTTTGACTAATATATATACTGTATATATTTAAATAACTAAAATTTTAATAATATATGTTGATGAATAAAGAATATATTTAAATAAAATGTATATATTTTGATGACTAATATACTTATATATAATTTTTTAATGACTAATACAGAGTAATCTCTGCAGTGCTTTGGTAACATATCTGTGTTGTCATGGGAACAGAGTGATGTCATCGGTTAAGGTGGACTGTGTGGTGAAGGCGGGCGCTCTGATTGGTGAAGGGCCAGTGTGGGAGGAGTCAGAGCAGACTCTGCTATTTGTCGACATTGCCGGGCGCAAAATCCACCGCTGGAGTCCAACGACCAATCAGATGCATTCTGTGGAGACAGGTCGGCCAATCAACATGCAGGAAACACTGAGTGTCTGTTTGTCGCTAACCTGTCTTTCTCTAACCTGTCTGTCTCTCTCTAACCTGTCTCTCTCTAATCTGTCTGTCTCCCTCCCTTCCTGTCTGCTCTCTCTCACCCTGTCTGTGCTCTCAGAGGACTCTGTGGGCTTCGTGGTCCCCCGTGTCTCTGGGGGTTATGTTGCCGGTGTGGGTCGGAGCATTGTGGCTGTTGATTGGTCGACTAAGATGATGACATCACTAGTGGAGGTGGACGAGGACAAACCAACCAATCGACTGAACGATGGGAAGGTGGACGGGGCGGGACGCCTGCTGGCAGGTACCTGTCTGTCTGTTAGAGTTACCTGTCTGTCTGTCTGTCTGTCTGTTAGGGTACCTGTCTGTCTTTTAGGGTGTCCGTCTGTTTCAATTCAATTTCAGTTCAATTTTATTTATAGTATCAATTCATAACAAGTGTTATCTTGAGACACTTATGGAGCAGGTCTAGACCTCTCTATAATCTACAGATGGAGCAGGTCTAGACCTCTCTATAATCTACAGATGGAGCAGGTCTAGACCTCTCTATAATCTACAGATGGAGCAGGTCTAGACCACTCTATAATTTACAGATAGAGCAGATCTAGACCGCTCTATAATTTACAGATAGAGCAGGTCTAGACCACTCTATAATTTACAGGATCCAACAGTTCTAGTAGTTTCCTCCAGAGCAAGCAACAGTGCGACAGTGGCGAGGAAAAACTCCTTTTAGGCAGAAACCTGGGACAGGCCCAGACCCAGACCCAGACCCAGGCTCTTGGTAGGCGGTGTCTGACGGCCGGTTGGGGTTAGAATGAAGAGTGGCAATAACAGTCACAAAAAATAGTAGTTTGTAGTAGTTCTTTGTAGTAGTTCATGGCATAGCAGGGCACTGTGGGCATTACAAGGCACAGCAGAGCGTAGCAGGATGTAGCAGGACGTGGCAGAGAGCGTAGCAGGACGTAGAAGGACTTAGCAGGACACCGCAGAGCGTAGCAGGACGTAGCAGGACGTAGCAGGACACCGCAGAGCGTAGCAGGACGTAGCAGGGCACAGCAGGATGTGTAGCGGGACCATGGCGACAGCTGCTACCATGATTTTGGAGCCTCCCTGATCCGAGGAAATATGCTGGGGTAAAAAGAACAAAAGTACTCCGGGGAATGACTCCCCAGAGCTAGGTTAGTAACTAGGTTAGTAACTAAGTTAGTCTGGACCCAGACTGGAACCTGGTTCCACAGGAGAGGAGCCTGATAGCTGAACGCTCTGGTCCCTGGACCCAGACTGGAACCTGGTTCCACAGGAGAGGAGCCTGATAGCTGAACGCTCTGGTCCCAGGACCCAGACCGGAACCTGGTTCCACAGGAGAGGAGCCTGATAGCTGAACGCTCTGGCTCCCGTTCTACTTTTAGAGACTCTAGGAACCACAAGTAACCCTGCATTCTGGGAGCGTAGTGCTCTTGTAGGGTTGTAAGGTACTATGAGCTCTTTAAGATAAGATGGTGCCTGACCATGAAGAGCTTTGTAGGTGAGAAGCAGGATTTTAAATTCTATTCTGGATTTCACAGGAAGCCAATGCAGAGAAGCTAAAACAGGAGAGATGTGATCTCTTTTCTTGGTTCCTGTCAGAACACGTGCTGCAGCATCCTGGATCAGCTAAAGAGTCTTTATGAAGACTTTTTTGAGCAGCCTGATAATAAAGAATTGCAGTAATCCAGCCTAGAAGTAACAAATGCATGGACTAGTTTTTCTGCATCATTTTTAGACAGGATATTCCTGATTTTTGCAATATTACGTAGGTGAAAAAAGGCAATCCTTGAAATTTGCTTTATGTGGGAATTAAAGGACATGTCCTGATCAAAGATAACTCCAAGATTCCTCACAGTGGTGCTGGAGGCCAGGGTGGTGCTGGAGGCCAGGGTGGTGCTGGAGGCTAGGGTGATGCTGGAGGCCAGGGTGGTGCTGGAGGCCAGGGTGGTGCTGGAGGCCAGGGTGATGCTGGAGGCCAGGGTGGCGCTGGAGGCCAGGGTGGTGCTGGAGGCCAGGGTGATGCTGGAGGCCAGGGTGGCGCTGGAGGCCAGGGTGGTGCTGGAGGCCAGGGTGGTGCTGGAGGCCAGGGTGGCGCTGGAGGCCAGGGTGGTGCTGGAGGCCAGGGTGATGCTGGAGGCCAGGGTGGTGCTGGAGGCCAGGGTGGTGCTGGAGGCCAGGGTGATGCTGGAGGCTAGGGTGATGCTGGAGGCCATTGTGATGCTGGAGGCCAGGGTGGTGCTGGAGACCAGGGTGGTGACATCCAGAGTAACTATCTCTTTGGATAATGCGTCACGGAGGTGCTTGGGTCCCAGAGCAATAACTTCAGTTTTATCTGAGTTTAACATTAGAAAATTACAGGTCATCCAGGTTTTAATATCCTGAAGGCACATTTGAAGTTTAGCTAACTGATTAGTTTCATCCGGTTTGATTGATAGATATAATTGAGTATCATCTGCATAACAATGAAAGTTTATGGAGTGTTTCCTGATAATATTGCCTAAAGGAAGCATATACTGTATAAAGTGAACAGGATTGGACCGAGCACAGATCCTTGTGGGACTCCATGACTAACTTTGGCGTGCACGGAGGATTCATCGTTAACATGAACAAACTGAGATCGATCTGATAAATAAGACTTAAACCAGTTTAGAGCAGTCCCTTTAATGAAGAATGATAAGTCCTTTGTCTGATGCAATTAGGAGGTCATTAGTCATTTTCACAAGTGCTGTCTCTGTGCTATGATGAACTCTGTCTGTCTCTCACCTGTCTCAGGTACAATGGGGATGGAGCAGCGACCGGCTGAAGTTGAGAAAGGACAAGGATCTCTGTTCTCTGTGTCCTCTGACCTCACTGTTACCAGACACCTGAGACAGGTACCTGTCTGTTTGCCTGTGTAACCTTTTGTCTGTCTGCTTGTCTGTCTGTCTGTCTGTCTATCTGTCTGTCTCTAACCTGTCTCTCTACCTGTCTGTCTGTCTGTATGTCTGTCTAACCCATCTGGCTCTAACTTGTCTCTCTGCCTGCCTGTCTGTCTCTAACATGTCTGTCTCTCAAGTGGACATCTTTAACGGGTTGGACTGGTCCCTCTCTTACCTGTCTCTGTCTCTAACCTGTCTGTTTTTTAACCTGCCTGTCTCTCAGGTGGACATCTCTAACGGGTTGGACTGGTCTCTGTCTAACCTGTCTGTTTTTAACCTGTCTCTCTCTCAGGTGGACATCTCTAACGGGTTGGACTGGTCTTTGGACCAAAAGACGTTTTTCTACATTGACAGTTTGTCTCTGAGCATTGACGCGTTCGACTACGACCTGGAGACAGGAGACATCAGTAAGTACTTCATAGTACTACCTAGTACTTCATAGTACTACCTAGTACTTTATACTACGACCTGGAGACAGGAGACATCAGTAAGTACTTCATAGTACTACCTAGTACTTCATAGTACTACCAAGTACTTTATACTACGACCTGAAGACAGGAGACATCAGTAAGTACTTCATAGTCCTACCTAGTACTTCATAGTACTACCAAGTACTTTATACTACGACCTGGAGACAGGAGACATCAGTAAGTACTTCATAGTACTACCTAGTACTTCATAGTACTACCTAGTACTTTATACTACGACCTGGAGACAGGAGACATCAGTAAGTACTTCATAGTACTACCTAGTACTTCATAGTACTACCAAGTACTTTATACTACGACCTGAAGACAGGAGACATCAGTAAGTACTTCATAGGCCCGTCCTAGTACTTCATAGTACTACCAAGTACTTCATAGTACTACCAAGTACTTTATACTACGACCTGAAGACAGGAGACATTAGTAAGTACTTCATAGTCCTACCTAGTACTTCATAGTACTACCAAGTACTTCATAGTACTACCAAGTACTTTATACTATGACCTAAAGACAGGAGACATCAGTAAGTACTTCATAGTACTACCTAGTACTTTATACTACGACCTGAACACCGGAGACATCAGTAAGTACTTCATAGTACTACCTAGTACTTTATACTACGACCTAACCATAACAGTAGTACTACCACCTGGTACTCTCCTTTATACTTCTACCTGGTACTTTATACTACCTGGTACTGCAGGAGGTGGAGGGACTTCCTGATGGGGTGTTTCTGTGTGTTGCCTAGGTAACCGGCGTGTGGTGTACCGGCTGCAGGAGGGGGAGGGGCTTCCTGATGGAATGGCGGTGGACGCTGACGGCCGTCTCTGGGTGGCGTGTTACAATGGAGGACGAGTCATCAACATTGACCCCGCGACGGGTCAGTCCCACTGCTAACGCTAATGCTAACGCCAATACTAATGCTAACGCTAATGCTAACGCCAACACTAATGCTAACGCTAGTGACAATGCCAACGTCAACGCTGTGTTTTTTATATATATATATATATATATATATATATACAGTATATATATATACACAGTGAGGAAAAGAAGTATTTGAACACCCTGCTATTTTGCAACAGTAACAGTAACAGTAACCAGAAACGGTGGTCCCACTCTTTTCAGGTCATGGACCAGCTCCTCCCGTGTAGTTCTGGGCTGATTTCTCACCTTTCTTAGGATCATTGAGACCCCACGAGGTGAGATCTTGCATGGAGCCCCAGTCCGAGGGAGATTGACAGTCATGTTTAGCTTCTTCCATTTTCTAATGATTGCTCCAACAGTGGACTTTTTTTCACCAAGCTGCTTGGCACATGTCCCCGTAGCCCTTTCCAGCCTTGTGGAGGTGGACAATATAGTCTCTAGTGTCTTTGGACAGCTCTTTGGTCTTGGCCATGTTAGTAGTTGGATTCTTACTGATTGTATGGGGTGGACAGGTGTCTTTATGCAGCTAACGACCTCAAACAGGTGCATCTAATTTAGGATAATAAATGGAGTGGAGGTGGACATTTTGAAGGCAGACTAACAGGTCTTTGAGGGTCAGAATTGTAGCTGATAGACAGGTGTTCAAATACTTATTTGCAGCTGTATCATACAACAATAAATAGCTAAAAAATTATACATTGTGATTTCTGGATATTTTTTTTTTAGATTATGTCTCTCACAGTGGACATGCACCTACGATTACGACAATACGACAATTTCAGACCCCTCCATGATTTCTAATAGGGAGAACTTGCAAAATAGCAGGGTGTTCAAATACTTATTTTCCTCACTGTATATGTGTGCGTACTATATATATATGTGTGTATGTATGTACTGTATGTATATATGTGTATATATTTTTGTGTATATGTGTGTATTTGCAGGTGTGCGTGTGCGCAGCGTGTCTCTTCCTGTGATGAAAACTACTTCCTGTTGTTTTGGGGGTCCAGGATACTCTGACCTCTACGTGACTTCCGCCAGTCTGGGCCTCGACCAATCAGAGCGCAGAGAGCAACCGCTGGCCGGACACACCTTCAGGGTGAGACTGTCTCACCTGTCTCACATGTCTCATCCTTTCTCACCTTTCTCACCTGTCTTACCTGTCAAATGTTTGTGTGTGTGCGTGTGTGCAGGTAACAGGACTTGGGGTTAAAGGTCGTCCTTCAAACTCGTTCTCTGGATGAGCTTCAAACAGCCAATCATAGCGCAGATCACTGGACCCTCTAAATAACCCAGCCAATCACAGCACAGATCATTGGACCCTGTAAATAACCCAGCCAATCACAGCGCAGATCACTGGACCCTCTAAATAACCTCAATGGTGAAGTGACAGCCAATCATAAACTAGCAGTGCCTATGTTAATGTTAACTAGCATGTTAGTTAGCAGTAATTAGCCTGTGTATATATTAATGTTAACTAGCATGTTACTTAGCAGTTATTAGCCTGTGTATATGTTAATGTTAACTAGCATGCTAGTTAGCAGTTATTAGCCTGTGTATATGTTAATGTTAACTAGCATGTTAGTTAGCAGTAATTAGCCTGTGCCTATGTTAATGTTAACTAGCATCTTAGTTAGCAGTAATTAGCGTGTGCCTATTATTGACAATAATTAATAATAAATAATAATAATATGCAAATGAGCTGTACACTAATTGAATACACCCAGATTAAGGGTTAATGTTTCCTTTCCTCTTACCACAATAAAAACACACACAGTAGTACAGTATTCTACATGAAAAGTATTTTTTTGTATTACAAGTTTCTTTTGAAATGACTTATGACTCATTGACTATGTGCTAATTAGCATGGGAAGTTACTCACTGTCAATGTGGCATGAAGATGAATGGAAGTCAATGGGATGCTAACGGTGGTGCTGGCTAGGTAGCATTAAAATGGCGCCAAAGCTACACTTGGAGAGGAGAGCCCCCCCCCCCGGGTATTAACAGACAGGAAGTAGACAGGGTGCGTTTTATTTCTTCACCATTGACCTTATTAACAGACAGGAAGTAGACGGTGCAGAATCACCAACAAAGACCAAACAGAAAGACGCTTCATATAGAAAATGTTTTTACATATAAAACTTTGTGCTGTTTCACATTTTGCCTTGTTCAGACTTTAAATGGGGGGGGGGGGGATGAGTAGGAGTAGAGAGAGGGTGACATCATCACAGACTCACAGTCACCTTTCTTGGCTAAACTTAACTGTCATGTGACCGATATCGTCCGAATAGTTGCGTACGCGTTCGTAGTAGCAGATATCTACAGATAGACATTTACAGGTGTGTCTATGTTTTACAGGTGTGTCCATCTTTTACAGGTGTGTCCATGTTTTACAGGTGTGTCCAGGTGTGTCCATCTTTTACAGGTGTGTCCAGGTATGTCCATGTTTTACAGGTGTGTCCAAGTGTGTCCAGGTTTTACAGGTGTGTTCAGGTGTGTCCATGTTTTACAGGTGTGTCCATGTTTTACAAATGTGTCCATGTTTTACAGAGTGTGTCCAGGTGTGTCCATGCTTTTACAGCGGTGTGTCCAGGTGTGTCCATGTTTTACAGGTGTGTCCATGTTTTACAGATGTGTCCAGGTGTGACCATGTTTTACAGGTGTGTCCAAGTGTATCCATGTTTTACAGGTGTGTACATGTTTTACAGGTGTGTCCAAGTGTGTCCATGTTTTACAGGTGTGTCCATGCTTTACAGGTGTGTCCAAGTGTGTCCAGGTTTTCACAGGTGTGTTCAGGTGTGTCCATGTTTTACAGGTGTGTCCAAGTGTGTCCAGGTTTTCACAGGTGTGTTCAGGTGTGTCCATGTTTTACAGGTGTGTCCAAGTGTGTCCAGGTTTTACAGGTGTGTTCAGATGTGTCCATGTTTTACAGGTGTGTCCATGTTTTAGAGATGTGTCCAGGTGTGTCCATGTTTTACAGGTCTGTCCAAGTGTGTCCATGTTTTACAGGTGTGTCCAAGTGTGTCCAGGTTTTGCAGGTGTGTCGAGGTGTGTCCATGTTTTACAGGTGTGTCCATGCTTTACAGGTGTGTCCATGTTTTACAAGTGTGTCCAAGTGTGTCCAGGTTTTCACAGGTGTGTTCAGGTGTGTCCATGTTTTACAGGTGTGTCCAAGTGTGTCCAGGTTTTACAGGTGTGTTCAGTGGTGTCCATGTTGTACATGTGTGTCCAAGTTTTACAGGTTTGTCCATGTATTACAGGTGTGTCCATGTTTACCAGGTGTGTCCAGGTTTTCCAGGTGTGTCCATGTATTACAGGTGTGTCCAAATTTTACATCTGTCCAGGTTTTCCTGGTGTGTCCATGTGTCCATATTTTACAGGTGTGTCCAGGTTTGTCTGCGGGTGTCTGTCTCCAGCTTTCGTGGCAGCTTCAACCCAAAACCTAAAATCCTAAAATTGTCCGATTCGTGACTGGAGTTCGGTTTGACTGGAACACGTTGCTAAGGTAACGGGGGGTGGGGGGTTAGTGTCCTTATGAAGGTGAGACAGGAAATGCTTTTTCTGAATCCTCTTCCTGTCTTTTTGTTGAGTTCAAACTCAAGAAGAAGAAAACAACAAGCAGAGAGATGGTGTTAGGTTTAGGCCCTGTCTCTGAAGAAATGTCCCCCATGTCTCTGTCCGATGTCTCTTTCTCAGATGAAATGTCCCCTGTGTCTTTCAGTAATGCTCCTCAGAGTGGGTGGGATCACAGAAGAAGCGAGAGCTGCGTTTGGCCGATCGGGCGGTGAAGGGGACGGTCTTCAGAGCTGCAGGTGAGACAGACAACCAATCAGGAGACAGACAGGAGACGGACAGGAGACAGGTGACAGACAGGAGACAGACAGGAAACATACATGAGAAAGGAGACACGGGACAGACAGGAGACAGACAGGAGACAGGATTGTGTCTCTACCTGTGATGATGTCCTCGATGGCTCCGTCCTTTCCTTCGTAAACATGGCGACTGTCTTTCCCCTGTCGGCGTCTCAGCTCTGAGAGCAGCTCCTGCTGCTGGCGCTTGCCCCCCCGGTGGGAGGGGGACTGGAGGTGGGAAGCGGGGGAGAGGGGGGACGTTAGGATCTCGAATACCAACAACACAGCTGACCCTAACAACTGATTATGTTACCTTGGTAACCTCATGTTTACGTTACCTTGGTGACCTCCTGGTCGTCGTCCTCCAGTTTCTCCAACAACATCTGTTCCTGACGCCTCCTCTGCTCGTTCTCCTCCTCGGCCAGCTACACACACACACACACACACACACACACACACACACACACACACACACACAGAGAGACACACACACACACAGAGGCAGACACACACACACACAGAGACAGACACACACACACGCACAGACACACAAACACACACAAACACACACACACAAACACACATACACAGACACACACAGAGAGAGACACACACACACACACAGACACACAAACACACACAGACACACACAGACACACACACACACAAACACACACACACAGGCACACACACACACACACACACACACACACACACACACACACACGAGAGAGACACACACACACACACAGACAGACACACACACACACAGACACACAAACACACAGACACACACACACACACACACACACACACACAGAGACAGACACACACACACACACACACAGAGAGACACACACACACACAAACACACACACACAGACACACGCACACACACACACACACACACACACACAGACACACACACACACACAGAGCGACACACACACACACAGGCAGCACAGGCAGTTACACACACTGTAGACCTTAACGACGAGCTAGGGGCACACATTTGCAGAGAGCAGGGCACACAGGGGGCACTTACACTGCAGGCCTTAATGAAGAGTTGGGAGCACACATCTACGGAGGCGGGGCAGTATGTGGGGGGGGTGGTACTCACCCTGTAGGCCTTAATGAAGAGTTGGGGGGGTATGTTTGTGGGGGCGGGGCAGTATGAGGGGGGGGGGTACTCACCCTGTAGGCCTTAATGAAGCGTACGAAGATGGGGAAGAAGACAGACGGAGGCATCGTCTTGGAGCTCTCACCAAAAAACTTCACCACGTCCTCAAAGGCGTCCTGAAGGAGACACAGGGTTAAACCTGTCTGTCTACCTGTCTGTCTACCTGTCTGTCCTCAAAGGTGTCCTGAAGGAGACACAGGGTTAAACCTGTCTGTCTACCTGTCTGTCTACCTGTCTGTCTACCTGTCTGTCCTCAAAGGCGTCCTGAAGGAGAATAGGACAGGGTTAGACCTGTCTGTCTCACCTGGGCGATGCGGGCGTCCTCCTGCAGCTTGCTGAGGCGTCCCTCGTGTCTGCTGATGAAGTCCTTTAATGTCTCTACCTGTGTGTCTACCTGTCTGTCTACCTGTCTGTCTCACCTGCGTGTCTACCTGTCTACCTGTCTGTCTCACCTGGGCGATACGGGCGTCCTCCTGCAGCTTGCTGAGACGTCCCTCGTGTCTGCTGATGAAGTCCTTTAGCGTGGCGTTGTGCAGGACGCTGAACTCTCTCCAGGTGAGCTCCATGCCGCGCTGCAGCTCCTTCACGTCACTCAGCACGTTCTCCAGGCTCACTGGGGGGGGGGGGTCAGAGAGACGGAGACGGGGGGGGGAGCAGAGAGACGGGTGGAGACGGGGGGGGGGGGGGCAGAGAGACGTTAGGGTCCTGCTGGGCGGGTAACCCTAGCCCTGCAGACAGGGGCAGAGTAGGCCCTGTTTGACTGACAGAGGGACCTGATTGGCTGACAGACAGAGGGCTCTGATTGGCTGACTGACAGAGGGCTCTGATTGGCTGACTGACAGAGGGCTCTGATTGGCTGACTGAAGGAGGGCTCTGATTGGCTGACTGACAGAGGGCTCTGATTGGCTGACTGAAGGAGGGCTCTGATTGGCTGACAGACCTGCGGCGGCCTTGTCCACGTAGTGCAGCTCGTTGTAGAACAGCGCTGTGGACGGGAACTTGTCCCTCGCCACCGTGGAGATGTAGTGGAGCAGAGTCTGGGTCCTGTCCGTGGACTTGGTGTCCAGCAGCTGGAGACACACACACACACACATACACACACACACACACATGTTATAGATACACGCACACACACACACATACATGTTATAGATACACACACACACACACACATGTTACAGATACACACAGACACACACGTTACACACACACACACACACACGCACATACACACGTGTATGTGTGTATCTGTGTGTGTGTGTGTGTGTTACCAGGTCTAGACTCTGCAGCTTGAATCCGTAGACCGCTCCTCTCTTGCTGCTGTTCATGTAGTTCCCCAAAGCCAAGATGATCTGGGAAGAGACAGAGGGTTAGTACGCACACACATACACACATACACACGCACACATACACACACACGCACACACAGACACACACACACACTCACACACACATACACCCACACACAAATACACACACACGCACACATACACACACACACTGACCTCCAAGATCTTCTTCAGCTTCTGAGATGATTTGATAGAAACTGAAGCTGCGATGATGGCATGGAGTTGCTAGGAAACAGAGAGACAGACAGGACTGTTACACCACAGAGAGACAGACAGGTCCGTCAAACCACAGTGTTAGACAGGTCTGTCACACCACAGAGAGACAGACAGGTCTGTCACACCACAGGAGACAGACAGGTTTGTTACACCACAGAGAGACAGACAGGTCCGTCAAACCACAGAGACGGACAGGTCTGTCACACCACAGAGAGTCTACCTGTCTGTCTCCCTGTCTCCCTGCCTGCCTGACTGTCTCTCACCGGGGTCAGCATCTGCACGTTGTCGGAGAAGTTGCCCATGAAGGCCATGATGGTCATGCGCTGGTTGAGGCGTTCGATGCGGCTGAACTGCATCATGAACCGGTCCTCGTCGCCGAGCGCCTCCACCGGCTTCCTGTCCCGCTCGTATTGCCGTAGCAACTTCACCTCGGCGTCCGTCGGCAGGAATCGCATCAGGCACTCCACGAAGTCCACGCGGACGGCACGCAGGTCAAAGCTGGAAGACAGGGGACGGTTTGGTGAAGCCGGGGACAGTAATGGTTATGGTTGTTTATGGTAATGGTTATGGTTATTTATGGTAACGGTTATGTCAATTATGGCAATGAAGGACCTACTTGTTGATGGCGCGGCAGATGACCTCCGAACCCTGGCCGGCCTTCCTCAGAGTGATGGCCAGGTTTTTGGACCGGTTGGCGTCCAGCAGAGACACTTTGGACGGAGCCTTCTGAGGGACTTTCTGCCGGGACAGAGTCAAGTCCACTGCTGGACCCTGGGCCTTCGTCTTAAACATCTCCTCAAACTCCTCCACGTTCAGATCCTGGGGGATGGGGACGGGTGGGGACGGGGACGGGGACGATGGATGGGGACAGAAGGGATTGATGGGGACAGGCAGGGACGGATGGGGACGGGGATGGATGAGGACAGATGGGGATGGATGTGGACGGGGATGGATGGGGACGGACGGACGGGGACAGATGGGGACGGGTGGGGACGGGTGGGGATGGATGGCGAGATGGACAGAGGGACAGTTTCCCAGTTTTTTTTATATGTGTTTAACATTCTCATACTTGAGTCTAATTGTATAAGGTGTGTGTCTCTGTGTCTCTGTCTCTAATTATGTGTCTTTGTCTCTACGTGTCTCTGTCTTCCTGTGTCTCTATATCTCTGTGTCTCAGTGTCTCTGTGTCTCTCTCTTTCTCTCTCCATGTCCCTGTCTGTCCCTACCTGCAGGATGGCCTCGTCGTCGATGTCGTTGAAGACCGTCCCGTTGATCTGACTCGGCTTCAGCGCGACCCAGTTCAGCACCGGCATCCGGAACTTGGTCTGGATCGGCTTCTTGATCTTCACCGCTGCACAGAGAGACAGACAGGTCAGCAGGGCGACAGACAGGTGAGCAGGGGGACAGGTGAGCAGGGAGACAGATAGGTGAACAGGGGGACAGAAAGGTGAGATGAAGGAGGGATGAAGGTGAGATGAAGGAGGGATGAAGGTGAGATGATGGAGGAATGATGGAGGGATGAAGGAGAGATGATGGAGGGATGAAGGAGAGATGATGGAGGGATGGTGGAGAGACGATAACTTACAGAATAACTTGAGAGGTCCCTCTGCAGAGACACAAACATCACATTATAATTATTCACCATTCTGCATTCTGATTGGCTAGAAAGGTTAGATGGACAGCAGACATTCTAATTGGCTAGAAGGGTTAGAAGGACAGCAGACATCCTGCATTCTGATTGGCTATAAGGGTTAGATGAACAGCAGACATTCTGTATTCTGATTGGCTAGAATGGTTAGACAAACAGTAGACATTCTGATTGGCTAGATGGACAGCAGACATCC
Source organism: Etheostoma nigrum (assembly GCA_029931835.1). Lineage (NCBI taxonomy): Eukaryota > Metazoa > Chordata > Actinopteri > Perciformes > Percidae > Etheostoma > Etheostoma nigrum. The sequence continues at coordinate 16,112,579 of CM057260.1, forward strand.
TGCATTCTGATTGCTAGAAGGGTTAAATGAACAGCAGACATTCTGTATTCTGATTGGCTAGAATGGTTAGACAAACAGTAGACATTCTGATTGGCTAGAAAGACAGCAGACATCCTGCATTCTGATTGCTAGAAGGGTTAGATGAACAGCCGACATTCTGCATGCTGATTGGCTAGAAGGGTTAGATGGACAGCAGACATCCTGCATTCTGATTGGCTAGAAGGGTTAGATGGACAGCAGACATCCTGCATTCTGATTGGCTAGAAGGGTTAGATGGACAGCAGACATCCTACATTCTGATTGGCTAGAAGGGTTAGATGGACAGCAGACATTCTGCATTCTGATTAGCTAGAAGGGTTAGATGCCTACCTGCGAGTCCGGAGTTAAATATGACGGTGGGAGACCCCCCCGGGCCTGGGAGGGGAGGGGCTACAGGGGGGGAGGGGGGGGCATGGGGAGGGAGGAGGAGTTGGTACGACAGGGAGGGGGAGGAGGGGGGGAGGCGGGGGAGGAGCCATGGCTGGAGGGCCGGGGAACTCTTTAAAGAAGAAGAGAAGAAGAAATAAACTGGTTAGTGTTGGGTTGATAATGATTTTATTATTATAATTATTATTATTATTATGATTATTATTATTCTTTGGTTGTAGATGCCCCCCCCTCCCCGTATGCTGAGGGTTAGTAGTACTTTCAGTACTGTAACAGAGTTACAGAGTTACAGAGTTTTTTACAGTGTGGTATTAGTACTTTTACAGCAGTAATCTGAATACTTGTTGCTTTTGCGGCATGTTATGATCAGATGATCGATATCAGTGCTGTGATTGGTGGAGCAGATGCTCACCTGTGCCTGGCATTGGTGGCGGAGGAGGCGGAGGGGGCGGACACGGCATCCCTGGAGCCCCACCCATCATCTCTGGAGTCCCGCCCATCATCCCTGAAGCCCCGCCCATCATCCCTGGTCCCAGGCTGTGATAGGCTACGGTCTCTGGACTGAGGTCAGCAGCATGAATTAATTAGCTCTCATTAGCAACATTAATTAATTAGCTTCATTAGCAACATTAACTAATTAGCTATTATTAGCAACATTAATTAACTAGCTTCATTAGCGACATTTATTAATTAGCTTTATTAGCAACATTAATTAATTAGCTTTCATCATGAACCCATGCAGCGTAAAGGAGTCGCGTCGTTCTGTTTCCATCCACGTTTTATCTGAATTAAGTGATATTGATGAAAATGCTTTATGGAACAGTAAATTTGATGAATTTGAATATCAAAGGAAATCCGTTGGTCTCATCAGATTTTATCTTGATGATGGTGATGATGATGATGAAGAAATCCGTTGGTCTCATCAGATTTTATCTTGATGATGGTGATGAAGATGATGAGCATGTGGTGGGCATCACCACAGGTTCTTATTGGCTGTAAAGCCGTTGGATGGAAACACACTTTCACCAGATTTATTCTCAGGAGGTTTTACCAACTTCAGATCATTAGATGGAAACTTAGCTAGTTTCTCACCTGGGGGAGAGGTTGGGGCAGGGTGGGGGGAGGGCGAGGCGGACTCCCCCACTCCCCCGTCTCCCTCCCCTCGGGGTGGCTGCGGTGCTCCGGGCCCCCCCACCTGCTGAGCCTCCTGCGCCTGGCGCTCCAGACGAGTCTGTCGCCGGATGGTCTGGTCCTTCTCCCGCACCATCCTCCTCAGGGTGGTCACAGTGGAGCTGGTGCTCGCATACACGCCCTGTACAAGTACTACAAGTACTTTATACAGTAGTACATGTACTGTATACAATACAACATGTACTGTATACAGTACTACATGTACTTTACTACAGTACTATATGTATTTTACTACATGTCCTTTACTACAAAACTACATGTACTTTACTAGAGTACTACATGTACTTTATACAGTACTACATGTACATGAACTGACCCGGATGTGGTCCAGCTCCTTGTTGGTTTGCATCAGTTGTTTCTCCAGTTCAACGATCTTCAGCATCGCTTCGTTCTCCACGTCCAGCAGACGCTCCGACATCTAAGAGACAGACCGGTCAGTCAGAGTGAGAGACAGGTACACAGAGAGAAACAGGTCAGTCCGAGAGAGACAAGAGAGTGACAGCATCATCAAGCAGACACTGTCTCTCTCTGTAACCTGTCTCTCTGTCTTTGTAATGTGTCTCTCTCTCTGTAACCTGTCTCTCTGTCTCTCTGTAACCTGTGTGTCTCTCTGTAACCTCTCGCTCTCTGTAACCTGTCTCTCTGTCTCTCTGTAACCTGTCTCTCTCTGTAACCTGTCTGTCTCTCTGTAACCTGTCTGTCTCACCTGTCTGTCTCTCTCTGTAACTTGTCTGTCTCTTTGTAACCTGTCTGTCTCACCGTTGCCAGGTTCTCCTCCAGTTCTTCGACTCGTTCCAGAGCAGCCGTCTTCGTCTCTGCGTCCTCCAGCAACGTCCCCACGTCAAACACGTTGTCTAGGTACGCCTGGATCTGCACCTGAAGCCGGTCGCTCTCTGTGTGCTTCAGCCTCTGAGACAGACAGGCAGGGAGACAGGTTAAGACAGACAGGCAGGGAGACATGCAGTGAAACAGGTAACACAGGGAGAGAAAGACAGGCATGAATCTGCATCTGCAGCCGGTCGCTCTCCGTGTGCTTCAGCCTCTGCGACAGACAGGCAGGGAGACAGGTTAACACAGACAGGCAGGGAGACAGATAAAACAGACAGGCAGGGAGACAGGTAACACAGGGAGAGAGAGACAGGCCTGGATCTGCACCTGTGTGCTTCAGCCTCTGAGACTGACAGGCAGGGAGACAGGTTAACACAGACAGGCAGGGAGACAGGCAGGGAGATAGGTAACACAGACAGACAGGGAGACAGGTAACACAGGGAGAGAGAGACAGGCCTGGATCTGCACCTGCAGCCGGTCGCTCTCCGTGTGCTTCAGCCTCTGAGACACACATACAGACAGAGAGACTGACAGACAGACAGACAGACAGACAGACAGACAGATGCCCTTCTCTGATTGGCTGAGAGACCACCTCCAGGTGTTCGTCCAGGTAGAGTTTGGTGAAGTCGTACTGCAGATGGACTCTGAAGTTCATGTCCTCCACCGAGTGGACCACGATGTTGATGAACTGCATACAGGCCACCTGGCAACCATCACCCGGCAACAGGAGACACACCCTCCGTTAGCAACCAGAAAATGTCATGTCTCAACTTTAACAAGTTCTAACCCTAACCCAGAGAAGTGGGTTCTGACCCTAACCCAGGGAGGCGGGTTCTAACCCTGACCCAGGGAGGCGGGTTCTATCCCTAAACCAGAGGGGTGGGTTCTAACCCTAACCCATGAAGGTGTGTTCTATCCCTGACCCAGAGAGGCGGGTTCTAACCCTGACCCATGGAAGTGTGTTCTAACCCAAACCCATGGAGGCGGGTTCTAAACCTGACCCAGGGAGGTGGATTCTCTCTCTGGGTTCTGACTCACATCGTAAGCTTGACTAGAGATTAATGTCATGGTGTTAATGAAAAGTAGATAAAGATCGTACCAGGAAGTCAATGTTGTCGTCTTCGTTTTTAAAATGCTCCATCAACTTCTCGAAACGCATTGACTCTGAACACACCTGCAACAGATCAATCAATCAACCATCAACCAACCAACCAATCAACAGATCAGTCAACCAACTGTGTGTGTGTGTGTGTTATTCACCGTTTTGAAGTGGTCAAAGGCCAACAGGATGATCTCGTGTCCTCCTCTCACCAAACACACGGCGGCCAACAACTCCAACACCAGAGCCTTCGTCCTGGCAGAGGAGTGACTGCATTCATTCATTTATACAGTATATATATATATATATATATATATATATATATATATATATATATAGAGAGAGAGAGAGAGAGAGGCCGGGGTCTACCACACAAGGCAGGACCCCAGGTGCAGACTGTGCAAGGATGCCCTTGAGACAGTACAGCACATAACAGCAGGGTGTAAGATGCAGGCAGGAAGTGCGTACATGGAACGCCATAACCAGGTAACAGTCATAGTGTACAGGAACATTTGCCACGAGTATGGGCTGGAAGTCCCAAGGTCAAAATGGAAGACACCTCCTAAGGTAGTCCAGAATGACCGAGCTAAGATCCTGTGGGACTTCAAGATCCAGACTGACAAACTGGTGAAGGCTAACCAACCAGACATGGTGTTGATGGACAAACAGCAGAAGAAGGCAGTAGTGATAGATGTGGCAATCCCAAGCGATTGCAACATCAAGAAGAAGGAACACGAGAAGCTCGAGAAATACCAAGGGCTGAAAGAGGAGCTAGAAAAGATGTGGAAAGTAAGAGCAGCAGTGGTGCCAGTGGTAATCTGAGCACTGGGGGCTGTGACCCCCAAACTGGGAGAGTGGCTCCAGCAGATTCCAGGTAAAACATCAGAGGTCTCTGTCCAGAAGAGTGCAGTCCTAGGAACAGCTAAGATACTGCGCAGAACCTTCAAACTCCCAGGCCTCTGGTAGAGGACCCGAGCTTGAGGATGACACATACCACCCCACAAGGGGTGAGAGAGGGATTTTTATATATGATGTGTGTGTGTGTGTGTGTTCCTGACCTGGGGTTTCTGTTGTTGAGGCTGAGGGCAATCTCGTTGACGGCATGCGGATGTGACATCACCATGTTGAATCCGTACTGAGGAAGAGGATCACACAGAAGAAAAATACTTATTGTTTTTAATCTAAAAGGGTAAAGGGTTGGGAGTTAGGGGGTAAAGGGGGCAAAGGAGTTAGTGGGTAAAGGGTTAAGGATATGGGGGTTAGGGGGTAAAGGAGTTAGTGGGTAAATGGCAAGGCAGCACGTTGGTTAAGTGGTTAGCACTTCTGCCTCACAGCAAGAAGGTTCTTGGTTCGAATCCAGGTCGTTCCGGGCCTTTCTGTTTGGAGCTGTATGTTCTCCCCGTGTTTGCGTGGGTTTCCTCCAGGTGCTCCGGTTTCTTCCCACCATAAAAGACATGCATGCTAGGTAGGACTACAGTTGAAAAATAGCCAATTGGCTGGCGCATTTACAGAAATGCTCATTAATGTGCATTGTCCTAATCAAATAAATAAACTAAACATTAAGGGGGTTAGGATACGGGGGTAAAGGAGTTAGGGGTTAAGGGGGTTAGGGTAAGTGGGTACCTGGTAGTTCATGATGGCTCTCAGGCACATGACGCAGACGTGGACGTCGTCTTTCTTACAGACGAGTCGCGAATTCTTCAGCGTTCGACGACTCGGCAGAGTGTTGGAGCGAGTCACCATCGCCGAGCTGCCAACACACAGAAACATCGTAGACACATTGTGGACACATTGTAGAGACATTGTAGACACATTGTAAAGATATCGAATAAACGTTCTCTGTAGCGTTAGCGTTAGGATGTCGTACCTGATGTAGAGGTTAGCCTGTTAGCGAGCATGCCAACTGTTCTCGTTAGCGTAGCATGTTGTACCTGATTGAGAGGTTAGCCAACTGTTCTCTTTAGTGTTAGCGTTAGCATGTTGTACCTGATTGAGAGGTTAGCCAACTGTTCTCTTTAGCGTTAGCATGTTGTACCTGATTGAGAGGTTATCTGACGGCTATCTGTAGCGTTAGCGTACCTGATGGAGTGGCGAGCGGTGCGCGGCACAGAGGATGACGGAGACGGCAGACTGCAGTCGCCATGGAGATCTTCGATGGAGCGACTCCAGGGAGAGTCAATGGACGAGACGTCGCCGCCGCCGTCCGACTGCTCGCCGTCAAACCTGAAGACAGAGATCTTTATAATTAGCGTTAGCTTCTATAAATCTTAATCTATGATTTAATTATTCATATAATTAGTTAGGGCTAGTTAATTATAATTATTACCTATAATAATAATAATAATAATAGTTAATAGTTAGTTATATAATAGTTAGTTAATTAACTCACGTGACTGCGTACTGAGCAAAGGACAAATACTCGACCAGAACGTCCAGACCTCGATTCTCCTCGTTCAGAAACTCTCTGACCCACCTACAGACAGACAGGTTAACAGACAGACAGACAGGTTACCAGAGAGACAGGTTACCAAACAGACAGACAGGTTACCAGACAGACAGACAGGTCCCAGACAGGCAGACAGGCAGGCAGACAGACAGACAGACAGGTACCCGATGTGGTTTGTACGAAGGGAGATCTCGAGTTCTCGGAGCATCTGAGTCGACTCCTGAACTCTTCTTCTGAACTTCTGCAGACACAAAACGTTTTCATGTTTTATTCTGATATCCGGTTAGTCCAGTCTGTTCATCTATTAATAAACAGGAAGTGATGATGCCCTGACTGGACTTCCTGATGACATCACAGTCTCACCTTGCGGGTGACGGCCGGGTCGAGGAAGCCTCTCAGTTTCTGAATGTAGGTGTGGGGGGGGTTCTTCACCTGGAACCTCTCCTACACACACACACACACACACACACACACACACACAGTAACACACACACAGTAACACACACACAAGGTGTTATCAAATGATATATATGTATATATGTGTGTATATATATATATGTATATATGTCACATGGCTCTGAACAAACCGCCTTGTGGCTTAGACAGAGTTAGGGTTAGATGGTGGAACGTCGTCCTATGTAAACCCTAACCCAAGATGGCGGAACGTCGTCCTATGTAAACCCTAACCCAAGATGGCGGAACAGCATCACGTGTAAATACAGACTAGAAATTCTCTGTTATATTAATAAGATAAGTCAGATCATTTTACACCAATGACGATATATTTATGAATGAAAACGTTGATTTTAGCTAAAACACTACATGGTGTACCTTTAGTATTTAACAAAAACTTTAACAGCTTTTGATCGTAATAGATTATTCATTTATATATTAATATATATAATTTATAATATTATTCCTAATATTAATTAGTAATAATATTAATATATATCACATAAGTATCCGTAGAGACGGTTTTAGGGAAAAATTAATGCATTTAATAAAAACTTTATTAACAGCACCCACCTGATCACAGATCAGCTCCCACTTCTTCTCGTTGTCATAGGAACGCAGCAGACGCACCTTGTCAGGAGGCAAGTTCATCGAGTTCTGAAACACACACCTGGTAAGTCAATTTCCTGTTTTTTTTTGAAGGATCAGTCATGTTTTATTTTGAAAGGTTCCTTCTAGTGACCCAAATCTTCATGTAGACTACATCATGTAGAATAATAACACTAACTAGAAAATTGAAATGAATGAAACCAGAAATGTTATCAGTGTGCCTCCTACTTGGTGCACATGCGAATAGCAATAAAACTTAATAAAAAATAATAAGTGTCTTAACCCTTCAGAAATATAACTTTTTAAAACCTATTTAAGACATTAGACGTGTGTGTCTGTCTGTGTGTGTGTGTCTGAGAGAGAGACAGATAGATGTCGACAGACAGACATACAGAGTATGGTTGCCTGGTTACTAAGGACCAATAGGAAGCCTTTCATCTCTGTGATGTCATCTCTTTGATCTGTAATCAGTTGTAAACGACTGCACCTGGAACCTGCTTTCAGACACTGAACAAGCTGTCAAACAAATTATCATATCATCAAAGGGATACTAGCTATCAATAAAATAGCTAGTTCTCGTGGGCACCAGAAGGCCTTTGTGAACGTATTGATATAATATTTATGTGGATAAACTTAGAAATGTGGGCGTATCTGCGATGTAAAAAAGTGCTTTGCTCTGCGTTCTGCTCAGAAATGTAGACGATGTTTAACATGGCAGTGAATGGAGGAAGATTGGGAACTCTTGTCATTTGAGAGCTTGCAGAGGGAAAAATATAATTCATATCGCATACATGAGCGGATTGGCTGAAACTAGACAAGAATACCTATGTTTTGATGTATAAATTATCCATGACAAGATAGAATTGTTGGTGTGGGAGCAAGTTATAGAGAGAGAACCAAGATGATTTTTTTAATCTCCCCACTCTGTCCTCCACTCTAGTCTCAACATTCACCACATACACACACATTGGAAAATCTGAGACGATCTGAAAACGGGACGATACGTAAACTGGGATTTGGGAGAAACCGTGCTTGATATCTGAATAAATATAATATAATAAATATCTGAACGCCCATTCAGCCCAATAAACGCCTTGTCTTCAGTTTAACCTTTTAATCATGTTTCTACGTTAAAGTATGGCGATACAGCACGGTCCCAAAGGGGGGGGGGGGGGCGATGTTGAGCGATTTCCCGAACATTTCCCATTCAAGTCTATGAGACATTTTTTGCCGTTTTTTGCCAATTTTGTGAAAACCACGTGGCAAATCTCTTAGAAAAGTCATAGCACACCATTCCCGATCATTACCCACGTTTTGATGTATTGTGTGTGTGTGTGCGTGTTGGCAACACTCCAGGACTAGTAGCGGGACAAAAATAAGTATGGGCAATAACACTCATTTAGCCGATTGCTGCTGTTGCAGCACATCAGCACACTGAATAATAATAATAATAATAATAATAATAATAATAAGTATGGGCAATAACACTCATTTAGCCGATTGCTGCTGTTGCAGCACATCAGCACACTGAATAATAATAATAATAATAATAATAATAATAATAAGTATGGGCAATAACAGTCATTTGGCCGATTGCTGCTATTGCAGCACATCGGGCAAATGACTATTAATCAGAAACTTCAGTTTTAACAGATAAAATATGAATATCTTTTTATTGTCAACATGTCTGTACCTGCTGTATCATGTGTGTGTGTCTGTGTGTATGTGCGTCTGTGTGCGTGTGTTTGTGTGTATATACAGTATATGTATGTATGTATGTATGTGTATGTGTCTGTGTGTGTGTATATACAGTGTATGTATTGTGTGTGTGTCTGTGTGTGTGTATGTATGTGTATATATATGTATGTGTGTGTGTGTGTCTTTTTGTATGTGTGTCTGTTTGTGTGTTTGTTTGTATATACAGTGTATGTATGTGTGTGTGTGTGTGTGTGTGTGTGTGTGAGTGTGTGTTGTTACCAGGGCGATGGAGAACCTCTCCTCCAGCTCGGCCGGGTCCGGCATCGGCAGGCGGACCGGAGCGGCTCTGGACCGGATCACCGCCAGCTGGCTCTCCATGCTCTCTGCGTTTCCCATCTCTCTCTCACACACACACACACACACACACAGCGAACACACCCACCTACAACAACACACAGACCGTCAGCATGTGGACCGCCATCACGGCTCAGACAGACAGACAGATGGGCCGCCGGGGCGGGGAAGGCCTGTCTCTCTCTCTCTGTGTCTCTGTAACCTGTCTGTCTGTCTGTAACCTGTCTCTCTCTCTGCCTGTCTCCCGTCACGCGGTGAAGATGTCTCCCCTCCTCCCGTCCTCTCGTCTCTTTGTCTCCTCTGCTGCCGTGATGCTACTGATCCAGATGAAGCTCTACGGCGCCGCGGCTGTGTGTGTGTGTGTGTGTGTGTGTGTGTGTGTGTGTGTGTGTGTGTGGTGCGTTGGTGTCGGTGTGTCGGTGTGTGTGTTAATGAAATGTGGGTCTGTTGTGTGTGTGAGCGCGTGTGGCAGATGAGCCGGTTAATCCTCCCCCTCTCCTCCCCCACATGAAGAAAGAAAGAGAGAGTCAGTCAGTCGGCCTCCTCCTCTTTGTTTCCCTCCCTCCCTCTCTCTCTCTCAGTGTGTGTGGAGGTCTCTCGCCCTCCCTCTTCCCCCTCTCTCTGTGTGTGTGTGGAGGTCTCTCGCCCTCTCTCTCTCTCTCTCTGTGTGTGTGGATGTCTCTCTCCCTCCCTCTCTCTCTCTCTCTCTCTCTCTCTCTGTGTGTGTGTCTGGAGGTCTCTCTCCCTCCCTCTCTCTCTCTGTGTCTGGAGGTCTCTCGCCCTCCCTCTCTCTCTCTCTGTGTAGGTCTCTCTCCCTCTCTCTCTGTGTTTGTCTGGAGGTCTCTCTCTCTCTCTGTGTGTGGAGGTCTCTCGCCCTCCCTCTTCCCCCTCTCTCTCTCTCTGTGTCTGGAGGTCTCTCGGCCTCCCTCTCTCTCTCTCTGTGTAGGTCTCTCTCCCTCTCTCTCTCTGTGTTTGTCTGGAGGTCTCTCTCTCTCTCCCTCCCTCTCTCTCTCTCTCTCTGTGTGGAGGTCTCTCTCTCTGTGGAGGGCTTCCTCCCTTTCTCTCTCTCTGTGTGTCGAGGTTTCTCTCCCTCCCTCTCCCTCCCTCTCCCTCCCCTCTCTTTCATAGTGACAATGCACCTTCTGCTCCGTCCACAATCACATTAATACTATTATACATATACAAAGGATATTTCTAACTTGTTATTGTATGAATATATCCAACATGCATGTTTCAAATGTACATTTAATATGTTATGTTAATAATAATAATAATAATAATAATAATAATAATAATAAATATTAATTCATGATGTTGGAGCAGCTCTCTCTGCTGGATGTCTGTGTTATTCCAGGTTATATTATATTTATCCTTCTATAGTTATATATAGCTATACTTCTATACTTCTATAGTTATATATAGCTATACTTCTATACTTCTATAGTTATATATAGCTATACTTCTATACTTCTATAGTTATATAGTTCCATAGTTCTCTTCTATTCTTCTATAGTTTTGTTCCGTGGATAAGTGACATTAACACTGTTATGTTAACTACATCTTTGGGAAACGACATGTAACTTTTAATAAATTTCTGCATTTTAACCTTGAAAATGTTTGAAATAAATAACCTTTTGCTACAGAGTGTGTGGCTGAAGAAAGACATTTCTATAAAATCTAAAATGGTTAGGTAATGTAATGTAAGTATTTAACTGTATAAATACCATTACTAATTATTATGTTTATTAATTATTATGAATAAATAGTGTTTGAGTCATTATTTGTTTTGTTTTGTGTAAAGCTCGTTGTGACTTTTAAAATAAACAAGTTTTATTTATATATTTACTTAATATTAAAAAGACACAAGTAAAGGTTAGAAGTTCTGTTTAAATGAACTCCTTAGATACCTAATATAATAAATATAACATATTTCTAAACCGCATCATTTAAAACACGTTAGATTCACATGGTGCACATCGCCCCGCCCCCTCTGGGCCTCCGTAGGTCACCTTTATATAGCCCCGCCCCCCCGGCTTCTGTAAGTCCAGAGCCGCGGAATTTGAAGGTGCAACGGCCGTGCCGCAGAGCAGAATATTCTCCCTCCCTAAATCACCGTTGTCTCGGACCAAAATGAGCTGCCGCCCGCTGAAACTGTGGAGATACTAACGGAGATATTTCGGTGAAAGGCTGGAGGCAGAAACGGAGACGTTTCGGTGAGTTTTGTGTGTTTGTGTCGACTTCAAAGAAACTTCAAAGAAAGTGTGTTTTCACCGCCGAGTGAACTCGGACATTTCAATCCGCAGATAAACTGTTTAAATTACCGTACAGTTACTCTACAAAGAGGAGAAAACTCTTCCTCCATGGTAACTTCACTTACGGATACTTTATTAGGCCTATGTATTTCATTATTTATGAATTATTTAGACTTTATTTTTAAATTTAGCATGGCCTATTCTGATTGGCTGTTGCTTTTTTTTAAATGTAATGTTGCAAGGTGTTTCCGGGCTTATCTTTTTTTTTTTATTAAATCAAATGATGCAGTTGACGTGCCCCCCCCCCCCCCCAATAGCCGTTAGTACCAGTAGAGCCGTTAAAGTCTCCGGCCAACCTGAACCGTGCTCCGTCGGTACCGGTAGGTCTACCTGCTGTGTGTTTAACTGGACCCCCCTGTTAAAAAGATCCTGAACCTCTAATAACTTGATTATTATTTTTTTTATTTTTTTTAAGTAGCCGAAATTGTCCTTAGTTTTTTGGTGTAGCCTATGTGTTTGTCGGTGACTGTGTGTGTTTTTGTGTGTGCGTGTGTCGGTGTAGGCTATGTGTCTGTGTCGGTGTATGTGTTTGTCGGTGACTGTGTGTGTGTGTGTGTGTGTTGTTTGTGTCTTTGTGTGTGTTGGTGTCTCTGTGCATGTGTATGTTTGTGTCTGTTGGTGAGTGTGTGTGTGTGCCTTTGTGTGTGTTGGTGTCTCTGTGCGTGTGTGTGTGTGCGTGTGTGTGTGTGTGAGTGTGTGTCTTTGTCTTTGTGTGTGTTGGTGTCTCTGTGCGTGTGTATGTGTGTGTCTGTTGGTGTGTGTGTGCCTTTGTGTGTGTTGGTGTCTCTGTGCATGTGTATGTTTGTGTCGGTCTGTGCGTGTGTGTGTGTCTGTAAATAGAAGGTAATAAACTGAGATAATCTTTTGTTTACTAAAATAACACACATCTATATATGTGAGTGTGTATGTGTGTATATATATATATATATATAAATATATATATATATATATTTGTGTACATATTTATGTGTTTGTGTGTATATAAATATATATATGTATATAAATATATATGTGTGTGTGTGTGTATATATGTATTTATATATATATGTATGTGTATATATATGTATAAATATGTGTGTGTATATATATGTGTATATATATATTTATTTATATATATATATATATATATATATATATGTATGTATGTATGTATGTGTATGTCTGTATATATATATATATATATATATATATATATATATATATATATATATATACATAAAAACATATATATGTGTGTGTGTGTATATATGTATTTATATATATATATGTATGTGTATATATGTATAAATATGTGTATGTATATATATGTGTATATATATATATTTATCTATATATATATATATATATATATATATATATTTATATACAAACACATATATATGTGTGTGTGTGTGTATGTATGAGAGAGAGATATCTTTCAGTTTATTACCTTCTGATTACTAAGATAACATTTTATATGTGATATATACAGTGGGGTTGTAATGTTTGGCCCCCCAGGTAAAAATGTGTATTAATGTCATGAAGAAGAAAGAAAAGATGAAAAATTTCCAAAAGGATCAAATGACAGATTAGACATTCATATAATATCTCACAAAAAATTAGATTTCATTTCATCATTTACACTTTCAACATAACAGAAAACAAAAAAATGGCGTCTGCTAAAGTTTGGGCCCCCTGCAGAGTTAATACCTTGTCAATCTGTCATTTGATGCCTTTTGGGGATTTTTCCATCTTTTCTTGGCTTCTTTATGCACCTTAGTACAAATTTTTACCTGGGGTGTCCAAACTTCTGAACCCAACTGTATCAGCTCTGGTCAGTTATGTTTATGTATGTAATGTGTTGTTGTCTGTGTTGTTGAATCCCACAGAAGAAGATGAACACAACCCTGTCTGATAGAAGAAGATGAACACAACCCTGTCTGATAGAAGAAGATGAACACAACCCTGTCTGACAGAAGAAGATGAACACAACCCTGTCTGATAGAAGAAGATGAACACAACCCTGTCTGATAGAAGATCAACAGACAACAGGATGTGATTCTTTAATTCTCTCATCAGGTAAGAAGACATCAACTGATCACTGATGCTGCTCATATTTCTTGTTTTTAATGAAACCATATCTGATCACGTCTCATCTTGATTGGAATTTCAGGTAGATCTACAAAAGTAAGAGTCATTTTTATTCTTATTTTTCTGAGTTAGCCGCTGTGCTATCTATCTATCTATCTATCTATCTATCTATCTATCTATCTATCTATCTATCTATCTATCTATCTATCTATCTATCTATCTATCTATCACTCTTGTTCTCACTCTTTTTCTCCCTCTCTTTCTCACTCTCTCTCCAGGGGTCCAGACGGCACCCAAATGGTTACATTTTGCATCCATTAAACATGGAAAAACATTAAAGTGCCATTAAAAATGGTCATGACAAAAATACTGCAGGCTTAAAAAGAATATAAACATACAAGAATAAGTTACAGTGAGTAACACATGTATTAATTATATTATCTAAGATATATAATTATAATATATTATATTTTTATTAGGTTGTAGGTTTTTTTTATTTTAGTTTAATTTCTAGTGTTGGGGGCCAATGTGTTCCTAGTGAAAAAAGTTAGTCTGGAGCCCTGCTTTCTCTTTCTCACTTTGTCTCTTTTTCTCTCTTTCCTCTCTCTCTCTCTCTTTTTGCTGCTGTCTGTTACATTAACACATCTTTTGGATGTTACATCTCTACATTGCACACACTCTTTCTTCTTCAGACTGAAAACTTTTGCTCATTCCTGCAGAAGCTCTAGTTCTCTCCTGAAAATATGATCTCTTTTATTTTCTTCTGTGTTGTGTTTTTGGCCGCCGTGCCTTCCTATCTCTGATAATCTCTCTCATGGCCGCCGTGCCTTCCTATCTCTGATTATCTCTCTCATGGCCGCCGTGCCTTCCTATCTCTGATTATCTCTCTCATGGCCGCCGTGCCTTCCTATCTCTGATTATCTCTCTCATGGCCGCCGTGCCTTCCTATCTCTGATTATCTCTCTCATGGCCGCCGTGCCTTCCTATCTCTGATTATCTCTCTCATGGCCGCCGTGCCATCATTATCTATTGTCTATCTGTTCATCAGCTTGGATCAATGTTGGTGCTATGTTTTAATTTTTTTTTCAGGTAGCTCTACTAAAAGTAAGTTCCATTATTATTTTAAGTATTTGTTTTGTTATTGACCGCCGTGCCATATCTATCTATCTATCTATCTATCTATCTATCTATCTATCTATCTATCTATCTATCCTTTCTCTCTCTAAAACATTGTTATTTGATCCTGTGTTGTGTGTTTGGCCGCCGTGCCTTCCTGTCTCTGATTATCTCTCTCATATAGGGCTGGGTTGTATGACAGATTTAACCATTCCACATTTTGCTGTACAATTAATTGGCTCAGAAATATTTCATATTTTGAGCAGCCTTAAAAAAAACTAATTTGAATGTTGCTTTGATTTACAACTGAACATTAAGGCCATGTTGGAGATAATTCAGAGTTATATTGAGTATAACAATTCTGCCGAAAATTCCCCAGATACATCTGTCATCTCTCTGCTTCTATCTGTTCATCAGCTTGGATCAATGTTGGTGCTATGTTTTAATTTTTTTCAGGTAGATCTACTAAAAGTAAGTGCCATTATTATTTTAAGTATTTTGTGTTATTGGCCGCCGTGCCCTATCTATCTATCTATCTATCTATCTATCTATCTATCTATCTATCTATCTATCTAGGCTGCTGTGTGTTACATTAACACACATCTACTACTAGAAGCTATAGTTCATTCTTCTAAAAACATGATACCTCTTATTTTCTTCTGTGTGGTGTTTTTGGCCGCCGTGCCTTCCTGTCTGATTATCTCTCTCATGGCTGCCGTGCCATCATTATCTATCATCTGTTAATACGCTGGGATCATTGTTGGTGCTGTTTTTATTATTCAGGTAGATCTACTAAAGTGACATTATTTTAAGTATTTCTTGAGTTATTGGCCACTGTGCCTTATCTCTCTCTCTCTCTCTACTGTATCTGTAATCAAGGCGATTAGAGTTCAATTCCCACTGAGAAAGACACTTAACCCCTAGTTGCTCCAGAGGTGTGCAGCATCTGACGTATATAGCATTTGTAAGTCACTTTGGATTAATCTGCAGCTGTTACATGTCATGCTTGATTGTCTATAATTTTAGTCATTCAGTATTCTACAGATTATGCCATTGATTAATCAAGTAATCGGAAGAGAAATACTTTAGTTTTATTGAAGAACAATAATATACAATAGTTAGTTTAATTTTTGGAAAAAGCTACATTTTGATTGCCTACATTAATTACAATGTCAACTCTCAAAAGACTAAACAATACGTTGTGAAAGTTTGTCTTTATCCCTTTTATGGTTTGTTGTTTTTAAATGGTCAAGGGGTGCCAGCCAGGTCTAAATAAAGCCGAATAAACCCAGCAAACACCACACAATTCAAGAATCCAATCAAATGTTCATATATTTAGAGAGAAAAACTTATGTAAAACACTCAGAATGAAGTCCCACAGAATAATTGTAATCCACAAAAATCCAACCAAAAACTCCACCTCTGGTTTTCTTATAACTCAGTTTGTTGGTGGAGTAGAACAGACACAAATGATTTGGTCTCAAGACATCCTGTTATTCCTAGTCCAACCATACATTCAACCGAAAATAACTTTTCATGGAAAGCAAAATGGACACTTATAGACTTTTAGTCTAATCAGTCAGTCAATTAGTCTTGTCAGTCAGTCCACAATCCAGTCCGGGGTTTAGCGGGGTCTCAGTGAACTGTTGAGAATTGGATCCAGAGTTTTACCAGTTTGTTTTCCAGTGATCGGTCAGAGGTTTAACGGAGCCGTCAGTAGCGATTTAGACAACGTGTTAAGGGATTAAAACGACCTTTACTTCTATGGCTGCGCAACTGAGCTGTAGCTCCGCCGACTCTGCGTACTGCTTTCCACTCCTCTACTCGGTCCACTCAATCCCCAGAAGTACTCTCTCTCCTCGCTGTCGCGCACCGGAAAATAGTCAAACAATCAGTGTTTAACGGGCTGCACGGGCGAACAGCTGGTGCAACTGGTGATTTCAAGTTGTCACACTCCTTCCCCCCTCAAAAAAGCTATATATTAGGAAGGCTTCATTTTCTAAGAACAGTGTCCCAACATGTTCAATCACTAGGGAAACCTAGGAAGTCCTCCTCATCACTTTCCTCTTCCAATATGTCCATTATTTGATTACGCTGCAGTGCATCCACCTGTTCTGCAGTAGGGTAACATGGCTTTATTTGGGCCATGTTAACAACACGCAGATCTTCCCTGTTGTCTTCCCGAACCACCTCAAAGGTCAGAGGACCAACTGATCTAGTGACGCGATAAGGTCCTTTCCACCGTGGTGCAAGTTTGGCTGAAAATGACTTTTCCAATTTGGAATATGGGTGGGATTTCAACCAGACCCTGTCCTTATCCACAAAAGTTTGGTCCCTTCTGTATCGTAATTGGCTTTCTGTTGCCTCTTTGCCTTCTGTAGGGTTTCTGATACAAATTTTTGCATATCAGCTATTTGGGCCATTTTGTGGTAGGAAGGTTCATCCGGTGTACAGAACCAGGGCCTCAGCTCCGAATCCATTGGACCTTTAATTGTCCGGCTAACATCAAGTTCGGCCGGTGTCACTCCAATGGACTCATGCACAGCCGTGTTGAGGGCAAAGCAGAACTCTGGTAAATACATATCCCAGGTTTTATGCTTCCCATCCACATATGAGGAAATTGTTGCCTTCAAATTTCTGTTTACTCTTTCTGTCAGGTTTGTCTGAGGATAATATGGTGTAGTTCTCTTTTGAGTCAAGTTCCATTTCCTGCAGGTTTCTCCAAAGACAGTTGAGATGAATTGGAAGCCCTGGTCTGAAAGAATGTATTCCGGTACTCCCCAACGTGTAAGTATCTCCTTGTTTAACACTTGGGAAACAGATTTTGCTGTTGCACGACGTAGCGGAAACAATTCTATCCAGCGTGAGTAGTAATCCAAAGTGTTAGAAAAAATTCTATTTGATAGGCTACAAGAATATATAATAATCACAGACAATCAATTTGGTTTTAAAAAGAAACATGGTACTGATATGTGTATATATGCACTAAAAGAACTTGTTACCAAGTATAAAAGACATGGTTCTACAATGTTTTTATGTTTTCTTGATGCATCCAACGCGTTTGACCGTGTTAATCATGGTAAATTATTTAGAAAGTTACAAGAGCGGGGGGTTCCCCTATACTTGATACGTATCCTGCATTATTGGTATTCCCACCAAACTATGCAAGCTAGATGGGGGAGGACAACGTCGGCTCCTTTCCCAGTGACCAATGGGGTTAGACAAGGGGGAATATTGTCACCTGTTCTCTTTAATTTATATATGGATGATCTTTCTAGGACATTGGACATGTGTAAAACTGGATGTATGGTGGGGGATAGCTGTATTAATCATCTGATGTATGCAGATGATTTAATTGTTATGTCACCATATAGTGCTGGCCTACAGCAACTGCTTAGAGTCTGCTCAGACTATGGACTACAGCATGACATCAAATTCAATGCAAAAAAGAGTGTTGTAATGATTGTCAGAACTAATGAGGACAGGAAGCTATGCTTTCCCTCTTTTTACTTGTCAGGGCAAGACCTTAACGTGGTTACTAAAGTAAAATACTTGGGCCACATTATCAGGGACGATTGTTGTGATGATGATGATATACAGCGGCAGTGCCGTAAACTATATGGACAAGCAAATACTCTGGCACGCAAATTTCACATGTGTTCTGAGGAAGTTAAAATATCTCTTTTCAGAGCCTACTGTACTCCACTGTATACAGCTCATCTATGGTGCAGCTACAGTAAAGCAAAGATAAACAGGATAAAAGTGGCATACAATGATGCATTTAGAATCTTGATGAAGCGTCCAAGATGGACCAGTGCTAGCCATCTGTTTGTGACCTGTAATGTTCCCACCTTCCACGCTATGCTGAGGAAGTTTATGTATAGATTTATATGCCGATTAACTGAGTCAAATAATACAATTTTAAATGCTATAATCAATCCTGCACTTAGTGATACCAGATATTCGTCAAAATTCTGGAATCACTGGAACACGCACCTGTACCTGTTTTAATCATTGAGCATTGTAATTTGAAAATTTGTATGTATGTGTGTTTCTTTTGTGATATTTTCTGGGGATCAGTTTGTCTATATGTATTTATGTTTGTGTGTGGTCTGAACCCCTTTTGTAATTTGTAGTGTGCCTTTGTGTTTTTTTTTTTTTTTTCTGGACCTTGAGTCTGTAAAATAAAGTATATATAATCCACAAAGACAAGTAAGTAAATGTTTCCAGCTGAACTCCTCGGCAAGGGTCCAATGAGATCAACTCCCAACATTTCCCACGGTCAACTCACCACCGTTTGTTGCAATTTACCTGGGGGTCTTCGATTCTCTGTTTTTTTAACCTGACAGGTTTGACAGCACTGGACATAGTTTTTTACGTCCAAACTCATTCGGGGCCAGCAGGCCAAGGATTGTAGTCTTTTATATGTCAATGGATGGTCATGGAAGAGATGGAGCAGCTGCTGACGAAGTGAGTTGGGAACGTAGATCTGATACAGACTTTTATGAGGAAGTTGTAAAACTCTGTACACTTTGTCCTCCAAGATCATGAATCGCGCAACTGAATTGACGTTCTGTTCCCCGGAGTCGAGTATGGTCTCATACAGTTTCAAAATCTCCGCATCATCCTGCTGAGCTTTCCATAAGGCTTCATCTGAAATTTGGAGATCCTCCGACGTTTCCCTTTTAGCGGGTTGGACTGCTGCACAAGTGGGAAACTGATAGTTGTTACGATCAACAGGAGCTCTTAGACAGGGCGTCAGGAACAGTGTTGTATTTTCCTTTTCGATACTCTGAGAATGAGAACTCCTGTAGTGCCCACCGAATCAGACGAGAGCTAGGTTTCTGAGTTTTGAAAACCCACACCAGAGATGAATGATCCGTGACTACCGTGAATGTTCTCCCTTCCAAGTAGTAGCGCCACTTATGCAATGCCCAAACCACCGCTAAACATTCCTGTTCTGTCGTGGAATAGTTTCTCTCTGCTGGATTCAAGGTGCGACTGGCAAAATCAATTACTTTCTCACTTCCCAATCCAATCTTCTGGGCCAAGACTGCACCCAATCCAACATCGCTAGCATCTGTGTAGACAAAGGGTAAAGTGAAATCAGGGTGGACAAGAATTGGTGGTGAGACAAGATGCTGCTTCAGTGATTCAAAAGCTGTTTGGCAAGCAGATGTCCACATGTATCTTGAACCTTTCCTTTTCAATGCATTAAGTGGATCTGCTATCTGTGAGAAGTTGGGCACAAAGCGATGGTACCAGCCAGCCATTCCCAGGAATCTCTGTAACTCTTTAATAGTCCTTTGGGTGGGGAAAGCCTGTACAGCTTGAGTCTTTCCCTCGTCTACTTGTATACCAGCCACTGAAACCACATGACCAAGGAACTTGAGAGAGGTTCTGCAGAATTGACACTTTTTTATATTTATGGTCAATCCAGCCTTCCTCAGACAATCCAAAATGGCTTGCAGATAGTAATAGTGCTGCTCAAGTGAAAACGAATGTATGATTATATCATCCAAGTAGACTATGTAGATCTTGCCACGGAGATCTCCAAGAACCAACTCCATCAGTCTTTGAAATGTTGCAGGTGCATTTTTCAGTCCAAAAGGGATTACCTGAAACTGAAACAGGCCAAATGGATATATGTAAGCTGTTTTGTCCTTGCTGCGCTCATCCATTGGCACCTGCCAGTACCCACTGTTGAGGTTGATGGTAATGAAGACAGACAGATGATCCAGCCAATGATTCCAAAATTTCTGGAATGTTTGGAATGGGATATGCGTCAGTCCGAGTTGCAGCATTTATCTTACGAAAATCTACACAAAATCGTGACTTGGTATTGTTCTTCTTAGGAACCAGTACCACTTGAGCAGCATATGGTGATGTAGAAGGGGTGATGATTCCATCTGCCAACATTTCCTCAATATGATCTTTCATTTCTTGGAGCTTTGCTGGTGAACAACGGTATGGTGTCTGTCTGATAGGACTGTCATTAGACAGCAGAATGTGGTGGAAGGATACATGTGTTCTGCCGACTTGTTTTGTACAAAATCCCTGTTCATATGAAGTTGTCTACTGAACTTTTCCTTCCCAGCCTCATCCAGATGTGCAACCTGGATGACAGCATCCAGGTTAGTATCTACAAAATCCATTGAGGAAAACCCTCGTACCACTGTATTAGGAGAAGCCGCAGAGTTGAAAGCAAGTTAAGATGTTAATGGCCTCTCAGGAATGGGCCCATTTTCCGTTTGGAAGGAGTATTTCCTATTGGCGGCTGATTTGAACCAGTAAGTGTTCTCTGAGATGTCAGACTGGAACCCGGAAAGAAAGACAAAGTCAAGTCCAAGGACAGTAAGGGCAAGGCAAGAGGTTGGCAAGACCACCACAGGTATTTTAACAGAGTGCCGCTGAATGTTGAACACAAATTCACCACAGCCGAGAGGATATTTCCCTGTTCCATCCGCCCGATACAAAGGACCTTGAGACCAGGGTTTCAATTCTTCTTCACTCCTCCTCAATACGTCCCAGACAGCCTCATTAATCAAAGTGTAAGAGCACCCGCTATCTACGATAGCTGACCCCTTCCAGGAGCCAATAGTGATAGGGACCGCTAACTGACGTGACAAGACCCTTGTGGGTGGTGTTGAGTGAAACTGAGTATTCTGTAGGTGCGAGAGTGAATTAACAGTAGGAGGATTTCATGGGCTTCCATTACCCGGGGTTGATGGTTTTTGAAACCTGTTCTTTCCAGGTTGATACAGTGGACAGGCTGATGGAGAATGGGAGTTTTTGCAGCGCCAACAGTAAACATGGGAAACCCCGGGCTTGTCTGTTGTAGAATCATTTTCAGGTTTGTATGGTTTTTGCATCATTGGTCTTTTCCTTTGTTCATACAGACGTTGGTTTTCTTTATCCTTCTCCAACTGTTGACCAAGATGAACCAATGCCTCCACAGTGGAAAAACTGCTACCTCTTAGCTGACTGGCAGGGATAATGTTTTTCAATGTCAACTTAACAACTTCCTCCTCTGTGACCATTGGGTTCCACCTCTTGCATAGTGACCTATACGTGTAGGCAAAATCTCGTATGCTATCATTCTCCTGTTGTACCTTCGTTCTGACCCTCTCGGCCAGTTTGTCCTGGTAATCCTCAGCCAGAAATGCCGACTGGAAATGTTTCTCAAATTCTTTCCAGGTGGAAATGTCGAGACAGGCAACAGCCCACCAATCACGGGCTGTTCCGTGCAACACATTGCTTAGAGTACCAAGAAGTTCAATGTCAGAAAGTGGATTTAGAGCCAGGAAATTGTTACATTTTTCCAAAAATAGCAAGGGGTCGTGGTTATCCTACATTCTCTCAAACATTAGAAAGTGCATTTTAATTGGACTTTTTCCCCGGTAGGCCGGGCTAGTTTCATTGTTTTTCTCGGTTTGCACAGGGGAAAAGGAATCCGCTTCAGTAATCCCCGGCCATGGACTGTAGACTGCAGTCTTTGACGTTGCATTTGCAAAGGTTGACAAAATGGTGGTGAAGTCACAGTAACTGTCTGTGTAGATGCCTCAACAAGGGTTAGGGGGCGCAATGATGTTGTGAAACTGCGAATACTGGTCATTTCCTCTGTCAGTGTGTTTACTTTCACTGCACAGTGTGTCACTTCTAGTGCTGTATTACATAGTTTTTAAAGAACACATTTTCTGAAATGCAATAACCTCAAACTAAGAAATATGTTATACACAATACTTTCAGAACTACAGTTTCAAACTGAGACTGATCTGTATAGGCCTATAAGTAAATATTAGTTATACTCAACCTGTTTACATTCATATATTTAACTATAATGTCACACCGCTGTTACACTTCTGCAAGTAGATTGTTGATCAGCTGTTTCTCTGTGAAGAGTGAGATAAAATGGTGCGCAACAGTCAGCTGTTTCTCCAAAGGGATAGTAAACTCTTCAGATCAAATTGTAGTCTCCACTACATATTTTCTTGTCTTTGTTTTTGGTAGTTGTTGTGTTTGGAGGAGTTTCATCGTCCATACAACTCTGATTTACTTTTGTTGGGTCTGCTTTGTGGAATGGATGATTAAGTTAAAAACAAAGCCCAAACTCCAGAAAGGAAACTACTAAAGACTGAATTTCCGGAATGCTGTCGGCTTGGCTGCGGTGAAGAGTTTGTCTGTGCTTCTCCGGTGTATACATGTCCACCTGATAACTTTTACGGTCAAAAAAAGTCAAGATAACTTAGCACCTCAAACTGAAATTAGAATGCTAGCTAAACATCTATTACCTCGGTTCTGAGCAGTAATTGACAAGACTCACAAGGAGACTTTACTTTTTATTTTTTTAAACCGAACAGCTGGCAGGTTTATTACAATCACTGTGCATCACACTATTCAGAGAATCGGATACAGCTGGCCACCCTGCGTCCAAACGTAGCTTCTGTAGAACGTCACTCATTAGGACAGGCTCGCCATCGAAGTCGGTATGGTTTGGAACCAAACTAAATCCAGGATAAAAAAAACAATCTGTACGTAGCATTACACAATAGATAAACAATTGTAATTCTTTCTATTTCCTTTCATCATATATGGTACCTTATTTACTTTTTCTTTTCTCAATAGCCCAGTTACCCATTTAAAGCATTAGCTATGGTTAAAAGAGAACTGTTTACATCACACTACTACTATGTTACATACAAGTCTGTTTGACTAGAGGCCATAGTTTGCATTGGCAAAGCCAAAACATGGCACACAATTAAATAGCAATTCTTTTCCTTAATAAATGATATTCCTTACAAGACTAAGGCATTTGAAATGATTACATATACTGATCCTGTATGCTGTTAAACCACATGAACTATATTTCCTAAACATCTGATGTAATAAATGAAATTAATGATCATTGTACTTAAAATACTTAAATATAATTACTTCAAACATGATTTTTCAAACAATGTTTTACATAAGAATATGGTAATACTTTTGCACCAAAACAATTCTTAAACAATTCTTTTTATATGCACTAATATTTTGTACCACACAAAATCAATTTTCAAACTTAAATTGCCTTGCGTTATGTTAACACTTTGGTACCACAAATTTAATTTCTCAAACAGCAAAAATAAAATTCAAAACAAACAATAAGCTTCAAAATACATCTTAATACACTTTAAAACAGACTGTAATACAGGAATACATTTTACTTGGCTATGGGACACACGCCGGGAATTGATCAACCCCTGTTGGGCCGCCCTTGGAGGAGGGTGTCTAGTGGTAATGGCCGAAACACCTGATGATTCCAAGGTTCTCTACTGATGATGTGTCCTACTATTTAGAATAAAATTATTTCAATTATTTAATGACAAAACTTAATCCATCACAAAAACAATAGAACACAACCAACTTTTATTCTACCATCCCCTATTTACATCCTTAAGCCTTATCCTAATCCTAACCTTAACCATAGTTTTACATCACCAACCCTTATCCTAATCCTAACCCTAACCATAGTTTTACACCCCTAACCTTAACCAGTTTAATATCCTTAACCTAACTCTTACTTTCCTAAACCCAACCAGTTGGATCAATATAGAAAGAACTATTTACTGCAACCCAGAGGCCAGACAAATGGTCCAAATCAGATAAATGAAGGCTCTCTAACAGAAATGAACAACCCATATTACAGAAAAGAAAAATAGTACAGGAAGGATGAATACCTGGTGACGCTGTCAGCTCGGCTGTGGCGAAGAGTTCGTCTCTACTTCTCCGGTTTATTCAGTCTGCCCTGTAATACTTATCAAAAAAGAACTCCTATTCTAGAAGTTAAAATAATAAAGATGGTGATAATCTGAGACGCTGTCAGCTTGGCTGCAGCGAAGAGTGTCCCTCTGTTTCTCAGATTACTCAAATCATCTTCAAACATTATTGAAAGAACAATTCCTGAAAACGCTGAGACCAGACAAACGGTCCAAAGCAGATAGATAGATAAAGAAGTTAAATGAAGGCTCTCAAAACAAAAATAAACAACTCAAATTACAAAAAAGAAAAATAGTACAGGAAAAGAATGAATACCTGGTGACGCTGTCAGCTCGGCTGTGGCGAAGAGTTCGTCTCTACTTCTCCGGTTTATTCAATCTGCCCTGTAATACTTGTCAAAAAAGAGCCCATATTCTAGAAGTGAAAATAATAAAGATGGTGATAATCTGAGACACTGTCAGCTTGGCTGCAGCGAAGAGTGTACTGACGTGCGCCGGCCTGTGCACCTGCCTTTGGTCCCCTATCGAACTGCCCAGTCGTCGGACGAAGCGGGGGGATCATCGAGATAACTTTCACAACCCTAACCCCTAACCCTAAGGACCAACAATCAATTGCCAGTCTTAAAGTGACAAAAGATAAGCCTAATCTCATGAAAAAGGAGGAAGAAGCACTACAAGACCTGAGTAATAACCCAAACATAATCATAAAACCAGCCGATAAGGGCAGTGCCATAGTGATAATGGACCGAAGAAACTACGTTAAAGAAGCTCTACGCCAACTTTGGGACACACATTATTATCAACCACTAAATAATCCCAT
The DNA here is from genome assembly GCA_029931835.1 of Etheostoma nigrum. Lineage (NCBI taxonomy): Eukaryota > Metazoa > Chordata > Actinopteri > Perciformes > Percidae > Etheostoma > Etheostoma nigrum. The sequence continues at coordinate 16,137,759 of CM057260.1, forward strand.
AAAAGATGAAACGGCAAGCCAAATATCCTTAATCCTTGAGACCCTGAGGAAAAAACACTATCTAACCAAAAAACAATGTACCTACCTCAAGGGTCAAGCCCCCTATAGGCCAAGACTTTTTTATTTCTTGCCTAAAATACATAAACCACAGAAAAACTAGATAGACAATATCCCACCAGGGAGACCCATCATTTTGGACTGTGGTAGCGAAAGCTACGGTGTAGCTGAGTACTTGGACTCATTTCTAACAAGCATCCAAGCTACCTCAAAGACACCACAGACTTTATCCAAAAAATCAAACAAACGTCATAAAAGAACCATTTAAACTTTTCACGATGGATGTTAAAAGCCTTTACACGAACATTGATATCCCCAAGAGTATGGAAATAATCACTAAATGGCTTAAAAAATTCCCTGCCCCTAATAGACCGGACAAAGAGATCCTAGATATATTTTCATTTAAGCCTAACTAGGAACAATTTTGAATTCAACGGTAGAT
>JAQOOF010000025.1:0-45198 GCA_029931835.1 Etheostoma nigrum
ATGTGAATGAATTACAACCAAGGCTGGATGACTTACCTGACCTGGGACATAAACTGTCAGGGGCTCACTCTGGGTCCTTTGATTAAATTATTACTATGAACTAAAACAGAAGGGGTTATTAGTGACCTTTGCATGTGTTCATAATCTCAAGACCCTGTCTTGTAGAGGGGCCTGGGTCAAAATCTACTTTTAATACCTGTAACAATTAATGTAATGTTATGCTCACATGTTGCATTTTTTTAAGGAATTTGCATTTAATCCCAGGTAATAAGGGTTCACGCTTTTTGCTTTGGGTCTATTTGTCTGATTTGTTGAAAATACAAAATAAATATCCTTAAGGATTACAACATGACTAGGCTTCCAGTATAAATATGTTAATGTAGTGCCTGTTTAGTAAAGTTGAAATGTAATGTCATCGTGGGACTCCCTTCTCTTCCTAGATGACAGCGGGGAGCTGCAGGCCAACTTGCTCCCTCGCAGCCTGCTGCTGATGCATCGCTGGTACATCACATCCTCAGAACTGGCGGGAAAATTACTGACGATATATCCCTTATCCCAAAAAGGCTGTAGGAACTACTGCTAATGCACACATGCACACAGTGTTTAAACAGTTGGTTGAAACACTGCTGGCTATCTTAGTTCACCTTGCTGAAGATATGTACTACTGTAAAGTGATGCTTTTGATACATATTTCTCATGGCACAGGAAATCAACTTAAATCTCAAAACCAAGATTACATTGCAACTGATTTTTCATTTCCATTAACTCACTTTTTTTCGTAATGTAGAAGTATATGGTTGTTATTGTTATTGTTAAATGAGCCATATTCAGGGTTTTCCCTGGGTTTTTAGAGTGCTTAGGTGCATACTACGTCCTACACTCATTCACATTTTAGTGAAGTCATCTTGGATTTTCTTTTTGCATAAAGCTTATAGTTATCAGTTTCAGCAAGGGAGATAGTACTAAATCAAAATCTGGAATACATACAAGGCTTGGTTACGATTAGACAAAAATGGCCCAGCTAGGTTTAAGGAAACTTTATGGTTTTGGTTAAAATGTGTACGTATTAAGGCTAAGGAAAGCTCAAAGTAAAAAATTACTACCAAGTTATGTTTGTCATTGTCCAGTCCAATGATGATTTTCTCAGTTCCTTCACTTCCTCATTTGCTGCCATCGTAGTTGGCTATAGCGGGCTTTGTCAGTCTTTGGGGCAATTCATGAAATGACAGTCTCAAATGTATGCATGATAAGGACAGACAATATCACAGCAAGAATAAATAGTAACAATCTACGCATGGAGGGACAAAGGAGATCTGAAGAGAAAAGAGCTTCTTTATTGAACTTTTGCCAAAGCTGGATGTATTGAAAATGCTGTATGAACTTGCGGGTTCTCCCTGACAGCTCCTCTATACAAAATTTGTGCAATCTCCAATTTAGCCCAAAGTGTAAGATTCACAGCAGCAAGTGGCCGTGTTGATGACGTTTCTTTAGGCTTGTGCAAAACCGTAAAAAAACAAACATCTGAAGGTGAAGAAGGAGTGAGATTTACATAAAGATGGCAGTGACAATGTCTTACTGTGACGAGACAAAAGAAATTCTGTCTTTAAGGGCTGATGCCAAAATTGTCAGACAAATTAAAATAACAGGAGAGACCTGGTTGTTTATTCCCAAATTATAAAGCGTCTATGGTTGTATTAGTGTACAATTTAATCCACATATTGTCCTGCCTGCTGTACTCTCTCGCCACTCTATACAGGCGACACTCTATACAGGCGTTTTTGTATACTGTTTGAGACAAATACATGTCCCATGAGTACAGTCTTTGAAACTTTAATACAGAGTAATTTAATTTAATTTAAATATCCGCAAATGTGTATCTAAGTCAGGGCATCTAATTTGTAACTCTTATTTAATCAGTTTTAAATGAAATTAGTATTTTTCAGTTTTTTTAGTATATATGTAAATATATTTGTAAATCACCTATTTGTGTGGGTAGTTTCCAGACTTTTTTTCCGTGCCGTTGTTGTCACAAACAATTTCAAGTGACAATCCCAGTGCTCTCCTGTAGACGGTGGTGTAGATTGACAATCCCACCACTTTCCAGTAGATGGCGGTAATGCATCACTCATGGATGCCAACCGCTGAAAACTAAAGGCTGTTTCATGGTTGTGCTTCGAATTAATAGTGTACCCCCGCAGACCGCTCTGCGTCTACGCCGGGCCCTACACCGGGCCCTACGCCGTAGCCTGAAGTGCACATCTTGAAAAATGTAACTACGCGTTGCGGCGACGCATGTCTCTCGGTTGTGACTTGGTAGCATTGCATTTCCCCCCACGTCTCATCCCCTGGTTCTCCTTCTCCATCAACAACATGAAATCAAGGAGAGGGGCAACTTCTCTAATCACCGTCACTCTATCGAACGGTGTGACAGTTACTGAGGCATCGTATCGCTCTTGTTTGGTTGAGGGCTAACTCCTTTTATACCTTCCCCTCAGTAACCCCCGCTCCTACAATGCCCGCTTCTGCCGTATAATAACACCTGTTACTATCAGCGGGGCGGATGGTTAGGCCTATATTAAAAGGAGTTACTTTGATACTTCCCTGATTGTATAAATGCTAGATTTTCAATCCACACACAGTGATTCGCTAATTAAACATTTTTTTTAATTAATTAGTAATTATTATATTTAGTAATAATTAGTTTTTAGTTCTTTTTACTAGATACACACACACCCTTGCTAAATTTAAAGGGCCCCCGCCCGGATCAAGGAAACCGGAGGCGAGGCAAGAGGCCTTTTCAGATTTTTTACCCCAGACGTCCCCCACTAACGGGCTCTTGTCCCCTTGTATATTTTAAGCACTGCCCGAGGGGATCTTTACAACCAATAATTTTTCTTTAGTACTCACGGTCAGGAACCGTTCCTCCCAGGGTCACCGGAGGTCCCCTCCTTCTCAAGGACGCCCGCTAGCCTTCGTTGGTCGCCGGTCCGAGAGAGGCTAAGCGCTCGGTGGCTCTGACCGGCAGAGCGGATGGGGAGATGCACTCCCACTAGGAGATAACAGGAGGTCTCACTGTCAATGTCGATCCCCGCCGGGCTGCAACTCGCCCAGGTGGTTAAGAGGAGTCTTAACTGCCCTCACGGGAAGGAAACGTCTACCCTCGGAAAGCCGAGGTGTGAGAGAGAGAAATTAAATGACTAAAATCAAGGAATACAAGTCTTTTGGTTTAGTTCACAACAAGCTCAGGTGGTTTTATTCTTTAGTGAATCATCAAAAAACAAGTACAAAATACAGAAATAATATTTTCCCTTTCTGCCCTAAAAGCAAAGAGTATCAAAATCAGAGACTAGAAAAAACCCGATAAGTGGGTATGCTTGCGCTGAAGAGAGAGGCCACATCAACTCATATTTATACTAAAAGTCAAGGCTAAAAACCCCCTCCCTTTTGGAAAACAGGGTATTTCCACCACTACGTTATCACACAGGTGGCCACAGCAGTGGACAGGTTCAGACCAGTTCCACTGTTACAGTAAGTGTGACCCTTAGCACACTTAAAGTGTGCCAAAGGTCACACCTAACGAATACTATTTTTTTAGTTTTAGTGGTTTCTTATATTTAGTTCAAACTTTCATCAAAACAATATATATCATGGGTTACATAGCACACTTTAAGCAGTATACAGTATATATTTTACCTGTGAGTTATATTTCAAACAAACATATATTTTACTTGTGAGTTATATTTCAAACAAACATATTTTTAGCTTTAGCTTTGTGTTTCTTGGGTTTTCAACTGAACCTCCGTTCAACAACTACTCTTACTTCTCCCTCGCTCTATCACACACTCCCCACACACACATGCCGGCTCGACGCACACAGTATAAACACCAGGTCACTTACTTAGGCTATGGCGAAAGCTCTGCGTGGGACCTGCACAGAAGCATAAAATGGCCTTTTAGAAGAAGCCTTGTCAAATGTTTCAGAGACAGTTGGCAGAATCTACTTGACATTCCTCCAGGTATGTTATAATAACTTTGGCGTCAAATAAATTGCATTTATGTGTTACGCACAATTGTTTCAGTACATTTGCAATTTGCTTTATGTTGTTATAGCGACAGTGACAGCTACATTTTGGAGCGTGATAACGTTCACTTTCTTAAACAGCGATGCTAACTTAGCTCATTAAAGTCAGCCCTGTAACTTAACTTGTAAGTCTATTTGCTCTGTCGACTATTATGCATTGACTAACATCCCAGTAAAATCCCTCACTTCACTTCATACTCCTCTTCTCCTCTTCAAGACATAGTTCACTTACAACTCTGCTCCTGTGCTGGGACAAGGCAGCTTTTGTCATGTGCTCAGGGATAATGTGTGGGCTGTAACTGGTTTTTGTATAGAATTGGCAGTCGGAAATGGTATGAAGCGCTGCCTATACTGTTAGTGGGCCCAGTTGTAAAGCTAGTGAATATAGTTAGTATCATATGAAAGTAGGAGGAATCAATTGATAGTGTTGCAAGTTAAACTATGAAGAATATAAGTCAATGCCAATGCTCGACATGTACGGAAAGTATTCAGACCCCTTTTACATTTTTTCACTCTTTGTTTCTTTGCAGCCAGTTTCCAAAAATCTAAAAATGTCCTTTTATTTCTCATTAATGTACACTCAGCACCCCATCTTGACAGAAAAAACAGAAATGTAGAAATTTTTGAAATACTGAAATATCACATGGTCATAAGTATTCAGACCCTTTGCTCAGTATTAAGCAGACACACCCTTTTGAGCTAGTACAGCCATGAGTCTTCTTGGGAATGATGCAACAAGTTTTTCACACCTGGATTTGGGGTTAAGGGTTAGGGTCTTGTTGGAAGGTGACCCTTCGGCTCAGTCTGAGGTCCTGAGCCCTCTGGATGAGGTTTCCTCCCAGGATATCTTTGTACTTGGCCGCATCCATCTTTCCTTCAATTCCAACCAGTCGTCGTGTCCCTGCAGCTGAACCCCCCCCCCCCCTCCATAGCATGGTGCTGCCACCACCATGTTTCCCTGTTGGGATTGGACTGGGCAGGTGATGACCAATGCCTGGCTTTCTCCACACATACTGCTTAGAATTAATGCCAACAAGTTCAATTTTGGTCTCATTAGACCAGAGAATCTTATTCCTCATAGTCTGGGAGTCCTTCGTGTGTTTTTTGACAAACTCGATGCGTGCTTTCATATGTCTTGCACTAAGGAGAGGCTACCGTCGGCCCATCTGCCACAAAGCCCCGACTGGTGGAGGGCTGCAGTGATAGTTGACTTTTGGGGACCTTCTCCCATCTCCCTACTGGATCTCTGGAGCTCAGCCACAGTGATCTTTGGGTTCTTCTTTACCTCTCTCACCAAGGCTCTTCTCCCACGATTGCTGAGTTTGGCTGGACGGCCAGGTCTAGGAAGAGTTCTGTCGTCCCAAACTTCTTCCATTTATGGATTATGGAGGCCACTGTGCTCTTAGGAACCTTGAGTGCTGCAGAAGTTGTTTTGTAACTTTGGCCAGATCTTTGCCTTGCCACAGTTCTGTCTCTGAGCTCCTTGGGCAGTTCCTTGGACCTCATGATTCTCATTTGCTTTTCCATGCACTGTGAGCTGTAAGGTCTTCTACAGACAGGTGTGAGCCTTTCCTAATCAAGTCCAATCAGTTTAATTACACACAGCAGGACTCCAATAAAGGAGGAGAACCATCTCAAGGAGGATCAGAAGAAATGTACAGCATGTGAGTTAAATATGAGCACAGAGTAGCAGATGTTAACTGTCCAGATCATTTCTTCCACCAGTCTAAAGGGTGAAGATGTGTCAGCTGGTCATGTAGACTCTCAGGTCACATAAGTCATCCTGTGGATACTGGATCTTTCCTGATGCTGCTGTGGTGTCTTCGGATGATCGGTTGGCGTAAGTATGACACCTGTCCCACAATTCATACTGTGAGTAGACTTTTTGGGTCCAGGTAAACCTCATTAAACAGGAGGGCAGTCTTTGATAGTTGTAGAGGTGGCTTTTTGATGACTTGTGGTCCTTAATTGCTTTTAATTTCTAAGTTTTTAGTCTTGATTAGAAAAGGATTTGGCTTCTCTGAGCCATACACATGACAGTCAGTGCAGTACATTTATTCTGTACTGCTGTCATAAATAAGCCCCTTACAAACCTTGCCGTTGTCGCCAATTGTCCAATTAGTGTTAAAACATCTTTTACTTTTCTTTGATTTAGGCTCATCTTTATGTTGGTTGTTCTTTACCCCAGTAATGTGCTGCCACATTTTGTAGCTAAAATACAAAAAAATGATGGACTACTTTGAAATGTAGAAGATTAACAGTTGCAAAAAAACCTAACGAATCACTCAATTCTGATTGGCTACCTGCCAATGTGGCAGGTAGATTGACAAGGTTACCCGCCAATTGCTAAATTCACCCGCATTTGGCAGATGGTAGGGTGTTAATTTCAGGCCCTGGTTCTGAAAATTGCTTTTCAAGTGTTGAAAGAGAACCATGTATTGCATGTATTGCAGCTCGTTTGAATCTTGTCCATTTTTGAGTCGATATGTAACACAATATCCGACGTCAGTTGCTATATTGCGTCCCAGATACTGTTGTTTGAGACAGGTGGTTTGTCAATGGCTTAGGAGAAAGCGATCAGGGCATGAAACAAAGATAACTGAGACTTGATTTAACAAATTAGTCCGTTAAGGAGTCAAAAAGTAACAGTTTGAAATGAATATGATCAAAACAGACAATTGGGTCTTGAAGGCCAAAAATTACTAATTTATGATGCAGAGTGAGTTTTCAGCAACGCCCAACTCAAGTAAAAGTATGTATGTTATTTCTTTAATGTGCTGATTTATCATACATTGCAGTGTATTAGGTTGTCAAATTTTGGATAAAATCCTTAATTGAATTCCACGTACCGGGACTGCATAGGTGACAGCTGCCAGAGAACCAGGTTGAAGATTTGTTATTTAATGAGGTAAGGGATTACATACACAGTCATCCATTGCAACACATTAACACTTTCCACTCTGGATTTTTCTGCCTCTGGGAAATACAAAACTAAGACACCAGAAAAGCTAAGGTTACCTAATCCTAATTTCACCTCATGTTATACATTTACTGCAGTTATTCACCCAAAACGTGCAGCGTGGCATACAATTCAAGTTTATAGTTTCAGGGTTATGCACTTGAAAATCAGAGGCCACAGTTAGGTTTCATTGTCACAATACACATGGCCTGTGTGGTTAAATTAATTATATTGCAATTTGAAAATTCACATTTAGCTTTTGTTTATATCTTGATTCTAATCAGTGACTGATTTAAGGACAACATTGCTCTAGAACTATGTTATAAGGGGTGGGAACAGCCCACAATTCTAAATTTGAAATGTGACATAATCTCTAGGGGCATCACAATTGAGTCACATGTCAACAGGTCACAAGTATCATTCTTCATTCCATGGAAAGTTCTTTGGAGCTAAAATGGGATGTTTCCATTGTGGCACAGGTTCATCATGGTTCCATCCTTTTACTTTCAAAATATTTGCTGCTGAAATCTCTGTGTGTGCTCAGGTACTGGATTGTGACATTCCCTGCAGAGTTCAACTTGGACCTCGGTCTGATCCGGATGACAGAGGAGTTCAGAAGTGTGGCTGCTCAGCTCGGCTGTGACGAGCATTTCAAGCTCCTCGACATCTCCACCATGTAAGACAACATACGGATACATTTGTTGAAACTTTTGACCTGATCAGTAATACCAAGTATACCAATCTAGTCCTTAGTGTAAAACTAATCCAAATCCAATTTTAACTCTATACCAAAGTCCTGGTCCAAAATATCTAAATTAAAAACCCTTGTGATTGAGTGGTAAAACCTATCTAGGAATACATAATCCAAGTTATTCTTGTGTTGCAATGGCTACATACTGTAACAAAGGACCAACAGGACTGAAAATCTTCATAGACATAGCTCAAACTACCTAAGACCATAAAGCACCATACTGGTGATTCTTCAGCTTGTAGTCTTTTAGCTACAACTTGTGTAGAATGTATATCTGTGTCAGATCTTTTCTAGAATGAGCGTGCTTCTTGTTTTGAAATTGTTCTTTTTGTAGTCCATCATATGACTGGATGCGTAAATTGACCCAGCGCAAGAGGCAGGCAAAGAAAGGCAAGGCATCACTGCTCTTTGATCACCTGGAGCCCATGGAGCTGGCTGAGCATCTCACCTTCCTGGAGTTCAAGTCTATACGGAGGATATCGGTATGTCTACAAACAGCTCGGTTTCTGTCCAATGATTGGGTATTTTTGTTTTGGGTAGTCTTTGATAGTTTACAACTTATTGTGTGTAGGTGGCTTTGTGATGACTCATGTTCCTTAATTGCTTCTAAATTTTAAGTTTTTAGTCCCAATAACAAAAGGATTTGGCTTCTCTGGGCCATACATATGACTGCCCCTTACGAACCTTGCCGTTGTCGCCAATTGTCCACTTTGTATTAAAACATCTTTTACTTTTCTTTGACTCAGGCTCATCTTTTTGTTGGTTGTTCGTTTCAGCCGGCCTATTTATCCCAGTAACGTGCTGCCACATTTTTAGCTAAAATCCAACAAAATGGCAGACATCTTTGAAACGTAAAAGAACAACAGTTGGAAAAAAAAAACTAATGAATTTCTCAATTCTCATTGGCTACTTGCCAATCTGGCACTTAGATTGACATTGTTACCTGCCAATTGCTAAATTCACCTGCATTTGGAGGGTGGTCAGGTGTTAATTTCAGGCCCTGGTAGTAATGCTAATACAACAAGGATAGACTGATAGAGTAGTAAGTAAGAGAAAACCTAATAAAGATTGAAGCTTGTTGTGGGCACAAATTTGGTTTTAAACCATCAGTGCAAAACAGATATCAAAATGTATATAATTCATTTATTTCCATTGCTGTTAGCTAATGAAATGATGTCCTTATTACGACTTAAAAATGTTACTCATCAAGGCTCAGAAGACAAGCTGGGTGGGGGGAGTGACAGAGTTGCATCCTATTGCATAGGTCACCTCTTAAATTTTAATTAGTTTATTTTGTACAATAAAATCAAGACAACAGTAACACAAGACAATAAAGTAATATAAAATAAAGATTGTGCAGGTAAAATTAAGAAAACCCCTAGGGTCATATAGACAGAATCTCACCTAAGGAAGAGAAGAAACAAATATATAATATACCTCATGTATAACCTTATGTTTTCCATCCATAGAATATAGAAGTGCTTGGTCCATTTCTGGTCAAATTGGCAAGTGAGTGTGAGGCCAAAAAGGGAAAGATCCTGAATGCAAACACACAGACATTACCAGTTAAAGGATTTATTGATAAGATGAGGGCACGTCCACTTACAGGCAAGTACGGGTTCAAGATGTTAGGGTAAAGGTTTCAGGTACTGGAACAGGTTCAGATTCAATTTCAGGTACATGAAAAGGAACAGGTTCAGGTTAAGGTACATGAACAGGTTCAGGTACATGAACAGGCAATCCGATGTCACTATGAACTCGTAAAATACAGATGTTTGGGATGTGGCTGTCCGCATGTGATGTGACAAAAAAGGCACCCTTCATCCATGTAGATGGTGTTTAGCGAGTAGTATGTAAGGGGGTTATTCCGTGTAAGGAGGGTGGATGGGTTAAACACAGGGATTTCACCAAGGAGAGTGGGGTTTGTGTCCCGCATGTGTCCTTAACCGTCCCATTATTGCAGCGTGTCAGGTAAGCTGCTTTCTTCTTTAACCGGCCCGTTATTCCCACGTGTCACGGAACCGGAAGCCCACCCTCAAGCTTTTCCTTAACCTAACAGCATCAAAAGGGACACCAATAGTCCCGACTAAGCGTGTGTTACATGCCGCTAAATGAGATAATCAAGCGCGTGTTAACGACAAAGGCACCTTACCTGAGTGAGAATGTGTTGGATCAGGTTCAGGTGCAGAAACAGGTTCAGGTGCAGGAAAAGGAACAGGAAAAGTAAGTAAGTAAAGTTTATTTGTATAGTATCTTTCCCAGATAAAAATCGCTTCACAATAAAATGTAATACAATGCAACAAATTAAAATACAAGAACATATACTGTATATACTAATAGAAAACATAACCAACAACTATAAAACCCCCTTGACTAACTAAAAGCCTGCTTGAAAAGCAGTCTTTAATTGTTTTTAAAAAGATTTAACCGAATTTACCCAACGTAGGGAAGGAGGTTAGTCATTTCTGAGTATGGGGAACCACTAATAGCCTCTGACCTAATGACCTCAGACTACGGGTGGGAGTATGAAGCTGTATCAAGTCAGAGATGACCGTGTAGAGCTCTAAATGTAAGGACCAGGATTTTAAATTGGATTTTATACTGGACTGGTAACCAGTGAAGTGTTGCTAGAACAGGTGTGATGTGTGCTCTTTAAGAGAAAAGGAATGGGTTTAGGTTCAAATGGCTGGAAAGCAAGAAGCAAAGCAACATGACTATCTGGCAGACAATGAGAGGAAATTGGCCAGTTACTTACTGCAGGGGCTGAAAGTGAAAACAGGTGAGCAGGTGAATGAGAGAGTCAGGTGACTGGGAAAGCTGAGAATTTCTGAGAGCATCTGGTTGATAGATGAAATACGGGGGTGCAGGGGCCTGGGGAACGGAGAAGTGAATGGAGACAACAACAGAGGGGCAGAGTGATGCTACACTGTTACTGCCACAGTCAGTTCTCTAACTTGGTTAAAGCCAGGTTTAATATGATTTCTTTCCATAAAATTTTACAATCACCTTTTGAAGCCCAATGAAATACACCCTCTGAAATGGGTGATTGGTGACAAAAAAGATCCTGGAACACCTGCTGTAGAACTTTGATGTGAAGCTACTTGGCCTCTGGATGAACTGCCTTTTTTCTAATGGCCATTGGTAACAGGGGTTCAAAGTTTATATTCAGGGCATTATTGAAATTGTGATAAAACCATGAACTTATGAAATGAACATATGGATGTTTGTCATTGAAATGTAATCTAATGACATGATTAGCTGCCCATTCAGTTCACACATTTTCTCACATTTTCACAACCATGGACAGAAATTGACTTCTTAAGGATTAAAGATTTTTAAATATAAAAAAACACATTGGAGGATTGCAATGATATTGACATCAATTCTTTCCACAAGATGAATAATTGTCATTTGGAAATTACATCACATCAGGTGAAAATATGAACTTAGCAGACAACCTATTTTATATCTAGCAGACAAATGACAGAGCCATGGAGTCCTTTTAATCTTGATAATAACATGATACTATTTATGATACCATCACCCTCAGTAACGGTACTTTTAAGACAAAATGGAAAGCAGAAATGTCAGTATTTCAATTTTTCAGAACAATGACCATTACATTTTTTAAGACCCTGTAGGCCCCTATAGATTAGAGAAAGCTGGATATCATATCTGAAATACCCTTTTTTCTCCAGTTTACTGATTACCAGAGCTACGTTATCCACGGCTGCCTGGTGGACAACCCAACTCTGGAGCGCTCCATCGCTCTGTTCAATGGAGTGTCACAGTGGGTCCAGCTCATGGTGCTCAGCAAGCTAACACCTCAGACCCGCGCAGAGGTTATCACCAAATACATCCATGTGTCTCAGGTAAGACAGGAACGAGGCAGCACTGTAGTCCCCTACAGAGCATTTCCTACTTTAGTGTTTTCAAGGGTTATTTTTGTCCAGAACACATGGACATTACATTGCTGGCATTCTCTTCTTCTAACACTATTTTAAAAATATATATGGAAGGTTGACAACACAACTGAGGAATAAAGCTGTTTGTACAAGACCAAGTTTCACATAGTCCAGGTTTTCACATCCTATCCTGACCTCGCCAGTGAAAAACAGAACCTTTCTGCCTAAAATGAATGTTTCACATCACTCTGTTTATGTCTAGCCAAGTGTAACAGTAAAGTCTTCTAGACTCTGGACAACTCCCAAGTCAGCACAGTAGCTAGCATCATTGCCTTTCCGTTTTCGAAAAAGCATTGACACACCAGAAGCGCAATGAATTCACCAATGAAAATAAATTGCAGGCCTTATCTGATAATGACTTTCGTGTTTTAGAATTACTAATATACATATTTTTTTTTACAAGAAAATATCTCAGAATTAAGTAAAAAGGATATAATATGAGATAACTGAAGGGATTTATCAATCATTGCTTTTTGATAAGGAAGATAAACAATCAGTATGTCAAAATTGTGGGTCAACATTGTGCAGGCATCTCAAGTACTTGGGACTTTTCAGGCAGAAATCCCTGTGATCTGCTCTGTTGATTCAGGAACAGCTACACCAGTAAAGCATGCTTCATGCATATGAAGTCAAGCAAAATCTAAATACTACTTTTTGGTAACAGCTATCAAAGTTAAGCATGTAATAAAGTATGATGAAAACTTTTGCATTGGCCAGCCATAGTTGAAATGCAATGTTATGAAAGAGAGAAATCATAATTAAGAGAAAGGTCTAAAAAAAATGTCTCTGTTGAATGCAATATGGTTCCTTAATAAGGGAGTCTCAGGGAGTTCAGCACTACGTCACACGTCAGGAGGAGGAAGCGTGAGCATTCATGCGGGTCTTTTTATTCCAAACTACCATTTGAACATGGGAAACAAATTAAATATTCAGTCTCTTATAATATAATAAAATCATCAAAGTATTTAGGTGTTGCTTTATTTCAAAGGTATATGCACAAACAAAAGCAAATTGTGTGTAGAAATGATAAAGTGCCATTGATAGCATTTTTTAGGTGTATGTGTTTTGAACAATTTTACCATATCGTTAAAGGATCTGACTAACTAGCACGGAATGTGCAGCAGGCATCCAATCTTAAGTCTTTTTCATTCCTGTTTTTAACACCCACCGGAAACAAAACACACCGGGCACACGCCGTTTGGGCTCTCAAGCTGACAAAAGAGTAGTAAAGTTACGTTTTGCATGGACGGCGAGTGTGAGACACCAAAACGGTCCCAATAAGATTCTGAATAGAAAGTTGCCAAATGTTCCATTGACGAGACCAAAGTGATCTGTGGGAACACATCATCATCATCATCATCAACATATCATCGCAGCACGTCCAGTCTGAATACCACCTGATGGACAAGCACACAGCTGATGCTGATCCCCCCCGGCAGAATATTTTTTTCACCCAGTTATTGATGGACAGTGTTACATTGTGTGAGTGATTATTTGCTCCCAGTGAGAATGTTATTGTCAAATTGAACACTACAGTAGTCTATATGCTGGGGGGGTGGGGTCTTGAACACTAAAGTAGGCTATTGTTTTCAATAAAAAAAAAAAACATTTGCACAAAGCAAGCCAAGTCACTTTTCATGTTGACAAAAGCATTAAAATGAGAATAAAAAATGGGAGAAAAAGAAATCGATGGACATGTGGAATAGATAAAAATATGACATTAATTGCGAGTTAACTATGACATTAATGTGATTAATTGTGATTAACTATTTTAATTATTTGACAGCACTAGTAATATGTTATGTCTGACTTCATGTTATGAACACCTATAGGTAACTCAGCATTTCTTCCATCCTGTGCGCAGCCTGTACAAATAACTCAGTCCAGTGTTTAGAAATACAGCCTAAGGGCTTGTTTGACACATTTCTATTTGCTGTAATTTAACTTTGCTGTAATTTAACTGTACTGTTCTGAAAAACAAAATATTCCATGGGTAGTAAACTACAACCAAGACAATGGGTCGTTATTGTAGATCATTTGCTTAAATCATTATGCAGTTTGTTCATTATGAGCCACCGTATTGTGCTGTCTTATCCAATCAGAATGCCCGGTGGCCTGGTTCACTTCCTTTCTGGTCTGTATCATCTCTCAGCTATCGAAGGCTTGGATTAAATGCAGTCACTTACACTCGGCGTGATCATTGACTTACACCCACCAATACTAGCATTCTACACTAATTATTATTACTATTACTGTTGGTTTATTTAGTTTGATTTGTCCCACACTGACCCAGTGAATTTTAGTTTAGCGATTCAATAAGTAAATCATATAGCATGTATCCACAAGTGATCAACATTTAGAACTTCATGTTGTGAAGTTATTGAAATAGAAATAAACTGTAGATACAAAAGATCCATATGACTCATAACTTCGTATTTCTAAAATATGGGCTACAGCCTGACTATTTTTGGACTATTGTTCCTTCTGGTGCACTAATGTTTAAGTTGGTTGAGTTTAGGCTAATTTAGGTGGTTTGTAGGTAAAATCTAAATTAGAAAATTAAAACATAACTTTAGCTGTTCAATAAACATAGTGGAACAAAAATTAAAATATGTCCTCCATTAAAATGTAGTGGAGTAAAGGTGTAAAGTGGCATGAAATGGGAAAACTGCAGTAAAGTAAATTGTTCCTAAGTACAGTACTTGAGTAAATGCACTGTATTTAATTACATTCCACTACTGCTATCTAAATAAGAGGAAAAACGCATGGCTTATGCTGTACGTCTTATAGTTGCTTTCTTTAATGCAGGTTTAAAGCTACTGGTTTTATTTAAACTATTTGTATCATCACAGATGTTGTAAACTGCATCCACAACAAACAACTTGGGGAAACTGGATGACATCCCATGATAGTGATGATGCACCTTACACTGTCACCAACCTAACTGGGACCGTTTGCTATATAACATAACAGACACTGATTAGCTATCCAGTCAAAATGCAAAGATAAACGTTGCACCATGTGTCGTATCCGTAACAGAAACTTTTGCAGCTGCAGAACTTCAACACTCTGATGGCAGTGGTTGGGGGCCTGAGCCACAGCTCCATTTCTCGACTAAAGGATACTCACACTTATCTGGCTCCAGAAGTTGTGAAGGTTAGTCCGTACCAGCCTTTAAATGCACTCTCTTTATTTCCATACAAACAGTCAGTACACATGCATTTCTACAGCATAGAAACCCTAACGCTAACCATACCACTGTATATAAGGGTTGGCTATACATGGTTATCCAAGATCCAGTAGCAAGGTGTTTTGAGGTCAACCAAGCTTCCATGTGGTTGTTTCAGATTTTTGTTGCTATTGTGATAATGATTTCACAGCTTAAATAACATTTAGCTCAGCAGGTAGAGTGTGTACCATAAAGGGGGATGGGGGTTCTGCCTGCAGGTTGTCCTGTCTCACCATCTAAATGAAACATAAACAAATTGAATGACATCTTATAAAGGATTGTTATCAATAAAGCAACATATTTCACTGCTAAGTGGTTGAGATAGTAAAAATGCCTATTGAATCCCCTACCGGTTTCTCTATAGAGATCCCCCTACCAGTTTCTCTATAGAGCTCCCCCTACCAGTTTCTCTATAGAGCTCCGCCTTCAGGTTTCTCTATAGAGCCCCCCCTACCAGTTTCTCTATAGAGCCGCCCTTACAGGTTTCTCTATAGAGCTAACCCCTACAGGTTTCTCTATAGAGCTCCCTACCAGTTTCCCTTTAGAACTCCCCCTACCAGTTTCCCTTTAGAACTCCCCCTACCAGTTTCTCTATAAACCCCCCCCCCCTCCTCCCCACAGATGTTTCTTTATACAGTCTGCCATTTCCTCTTTCTCTGTTCCTCCGACAATGCTTTCTTGGCTTTCTGCTTCTTTTGTTCTGGCTAATCCATGCCGATAGTGTGAAAAACTCCATCACTACTTTGTCCTTAGCTAGCCAGTTTCTGAATGGGGGCTTGTAGTCCTATGTGTTCAGTGCCATGAAGCAATTCATTACATCGCAAGCATGATATCATGCAATATTTACTGAAGCTGAGGCCTGTGGCTTGCCAGCCCAAAGTTGCAAGTGTGGATTTTCTGCTCACAGGCGCTAGGAGGGTGCCAGACAACCACCATTCAACCCAAAAATAGTCATATAACCACTACAATGACTCCAAAGCTGTTCAGCAAAGATACATTAAGCTAAAAATAACTGAATCCTTCCCTTTTATAATAAACTATAATAAACCCTTAGGAAAAATCCTCAGTTGTATTTCTAAAACTACAAATCAATACAATTTTTCAACAGAAAGTTGACACGTGTTCAAGTAGGGTTTCCTCACTTATTCATGTTTTTATGTTTATTGCAGCGTCAACGTTGACACTCTTTAGTCCTTGTTATGACCTCCAATAGAGAAGGCAGTTGTTTTGCTGGGTAGTTCATTCCAAACACTTAGAGAATACACCTGCACACCTGCACCTGTAGTAAAACCAATGAGGCATGTTACATGAATTGCCAGACCATTTTTGTGATTTGATCATTATATTCCCCCCCCCCTTCCTCCCCAAAGACCTGGAGCGAGATGGCAGAGCTGGTCTCTTCCAACAACAATTACTCCTGTTACCGAAAAGCCTTCAGTGAATCCCAGGGCTTTAAAATCCCCATCCTGGGTGTGCACCTTAAGGACCTGATCGCAGTGCATGTGGTCTTTCCTGACTGGGTTTACGACAGTAAGAAGATGAACCTGGTGAAGATGCATCAGCTCTACATCACCTTCAATGAGTTGGTGTCACTGCAGAGTGCAGTGGCTCAGGTGGAGCCCAACATGGACCTCATCTACCTGTTAACGGTGAGCAATAACCACTCCACATATAGTACATTTAAGCTGAAAGAAACAATTATATACAAATATGCACATCTCTGTATCTGGGGGAAAACAGGAAGGGTAATAGGTTTTAATAGATAAAACATTGTTTTCATTATATTCCGTCGGTATAGTGTACTGTACTTGGCTGGGGTTTTGGGATAAAAATAGCATCAAGCAAAGTAAAAACATTTTTACTTACTTATGGATGGATTTTATCTGCTTCATCAGGTCTGTGTGGGTGTTGTTTAATTAACAGTGGTATGGCAACATCAGTAAACAACCCGATAACTCTTACAGATCATGATTCTTATGTTGCTGAATCCTGATAGCTGCACAATAAATAAAACGTTACATCACCTTTTTCCAATAGAGCTCTACCCACAACACAAAGACTTCTCTCACCACAGCTTTCAACAATGCAGTTTAAAAAATTAACAATTACTGACTGTAAACTGCTCTACAGTATAGTTGTCTGTGGCTTGATTAATGTGGAAGAGCACCAAACCGCTGTAATACAACAGAGAAAAAAAGCAGCATTTAAATATTTCCAACTGTTCAGACCAATGAGTGATTAACAGAAATAATCAGTGGTGTAATGCATTTAATGAAAGATTACTATTATGTTTTCAATTGTAATTTTTTTTAAACTATATATATCCAAACTTTCTATTTTCAGCTTTCTTTAGACCTTTACTACACCGAAGATGAGATTTATGAACTGTCTTTGCTAAGGGAACCACGTAACCCCAAATTATTGGTAAGTTGAAATGTTTTTTTATTTTGTGTTCAAGTTTGTTCACACTAAGTGTGTGCCGTTTTAACAAACTTGAAAAGCAAGATGGCGTTGTGTCGTTTGGTAGCCTGTTGCAGCAACTCCTGATGTGTATTTTGTCTTTAAATGTAGTTATTTTTTATGGCCACTTAGAACATCTGTGTTGAGATGGCTTCTGTCAACTTTGGAACTTTTCTTTTAGTTCTATTCTTACTTTTTTGTAACTGCGTTTTATGCACAAGGCAGCGGGACTGTTGTTTACACAAGTGATCAGCTGATAGCACTGTGTCAACTTGTGCTGCTGCCAGGGTCAATTACTAAAATCTCAAAGAAACTAGAGGAGACGCCAGGGTTGCAGAGGTGATTAAAATGTAAGACAAAATAAGAAAGCGTAAGCCTGCCATCCCAGTGATCATTATGGGGAATTAAAACCCAGAGGGAGTTCCGCGAGGGACATTTTTAAACGCTTGACGTGAAAAAGCTTAACGTGGTTTAATGTACCTAAACAACGATCAATCATCACCAAATTTAACATGGCCATATCTTGTCATGAACACTTAAACCTGTCAAAAACACATTGGTGCTCCTCATAACCAGTGAAAACTGTCAAAAAATCAAACCCAAAGTCCTATTACTATGGACATTAGCTGACATTAAGCGTGTCTGCTTCATTAAGGGATATTGCAAGGAAAAACGTAACTGAATGTAGCTCCGCCCAGAGTCGTAGAAAGTGCTGGCTTTGCCTATCTATAATACCATTGGTGAATATTAGTCACTCCTGATGGGCCAATGAAAATGTGTATTGTTTATTTGAAACTCGAACAACGGATTCTAGGAACGTCTTAAAGCCCATGTTGCAGGTTTAATTTTGCAACAAATTTGTGCAATTTGCTTGTTGGTAGTAAATATTTGAACTGTTATCCATTGTATTTGATGGTGTTGGATATTGTTTCCTTTTTTCCCCCACAATGCATTGCATGACGTCACATTGGGGAGCAAACAGAGCAGCCTGCGTTGTATTTACCACTGGTTTGGCCTAATGTGGCTTTTGGTCTTTTAATATTAACAGACTATGGTCTCGACCGAGTCCATGTGACTTTATTATATTTATAATAATATTGGAGGGAAAGTGAAACACAGCTTAGACGGGGATGTTGTTCGGCTTTTCACAAGTTTAGACCGCTAGCTAACGATACGCCGCCGGACGTTAGCACAACAACGTTAGCCTAGCCTGCTAGGTAAATATTACGACTGCCTTTGGTGTTGCCTATATATGCGTCCATGTTGTCAACATCATACATGTGGCATCAGTAAACCTTTTGTACCATAATTGTATTGAATGAAATAGTAAGCTTCCCTCCTGAGATGGGGGGTTGTTACGTTACACACAAAGCTACAATCAACCTCCAGTGATATTTTAAATGGAGACACGCATATCGTTTCTTTTCCCGGAGATCCTGGACATTATTTTCATTTATGACGTTACGTTAAATGAAGAGTAGCCCGAGTGTGCGCGGCCTGGAGGGACGCGTCCTACCACACGGCGGCCTGGAGGGACGCGTCCTACCACGAGTCGGTGTGGAAGCCGAGCTACATCTGCGGCGAGCAGTCTGCAGACCAGGGGGATAAAGTTCAGTTTCTCAGTTTAAGACAAAGTCGGAGCTCCATGATTCATCCAAAGCCTGGACTGGTGTGGATGTTTCAACCTCACAGACAACGGACTCGGACAAGCTTTAAAAAGGAAGGATACAACGGTGTACAAATATGTGTACTGTTGAGTATACTGTGAAAATGTTATATGGAGTTCTCAGCTAATTGTAATCCGTAAAATATTGATTTTGCTCCAACCTGCTCCTTCCTTAACCCTTGTATTGTATTTGGGTCAAATTGACCCATTTCAAATTTTTACAAGAAGAAAAATGGTAAATGTACATTTTTTATACCTGAAAATCAGTGGCCTTACTTTATTTTCTGTGATAAACATGTATTCCTGACTCAGTTCAGAAAATTATTCTGGATGTGACCACTTATGTTTTTTCCAAGATAAGAATGATCACATAGTTTTTTAGAATTTTTAACATGAATTATAACCTTATGCCAACAAAACAAACCACACTTCCATTTTTAATTGTGTTCTAGTAGAGACTGATTGCATTTCCTAAACATATACTGTTATCTCAATTGTTTGAGATTGAGATAAAGACAATATTTGTTAATAGATTTTGAAGTAAAATTTTATTTCAGCATTGTTTTTAAAACCCCATGTAAATCACGGGTCAATTTGACCCGAAGGATACGAGAGGGTCCCAAAAGTAAAGACAACACA
This sequence comes from Etheostoma nigrum, assembly GCA_029931835.1. Classification (NCBI taxonomy): domain Eukaryota; kingdom Metazoa; phylum Chordata; class Actinopteri; order Perciformes; family Percidae; genus Etheostoma; species Etheostoma nigrum. The sequence goes on from JAQOOF010000025.1 coordinate 19,751, forward strand.
AGGGTTAAAAACTTCCATATGGATTTATTTTAAAATGATGAGCTTTGTTCTCAAATAAAAAGAAATGTTAAATTACACTCTGTTCATTGTTGTTTAATCAAACTTTAATGTTTTCTTAAAATACATGTATTTCCTATTAACCCTCGTCCTAATAACAATATAATTTAATATGGTTTAGGGAAGGCATAAACCAACCATAGGGGTACACTGTAATACTGGTCACTTCTCACTTTCCTACACTACATCTGGAGTAAAGCTATATTGTCATAGAGTTGCTCAAATGCGCAGTACTAGTACCTATTGTAGCATTGGTAACAGTAGTGGATTGGTGTTTGTATCGTTTCTAACACTGCTATTATGAGGTATCACCATATCTTATTCTGTGTTCTTTAGATTATATGACATCAAGTGGATTGGCTATAACGGCCCATAATGATTGTCTTGATACTGTCATAAGACGTTTTTACAGCTTGTCTGTATGCAGTGAACTTCTTGTTTAGGGATAAGGAGCCTTTCATATGACTCAGTCTAAAGGAATGGTAAAGTAAATATAAAAAATTACAATACTGGTGCGTGCTGGTTGGGGAGGACCATGATCCTGTCTGAAATGTCACAAACGGATTTAGGCATCTTCACATCAGCTGATCGCGGGGCGAGCTTCCCAACCGGCGGCTCACTCCCCTACAGCACCCGTTCTCCACCGCAGCTTCGCCTCCACACACACAAGCACCGGCCAAACAGCAACACGTTTTCACCGGAGGAAGAGGTAAACACTTAGAAATAACACTCGGGGAGGCCTTTTATTCCTATATGTAGATAAGTGTACTAGTACTTATCTGAAGTAACGACATGATCCCTGTCACTAGATCAAAAGAAAATGTTGACGTTCACTCGGTGCTATTCACTGACAGTAAAAAGTAAAGTCATTGTATGCACTGCTGCATTGCTAAATGAAGGAAATAAATGAAGGAGACTTCCCCACAATCTTGACAATTCCTCATTTGCCCTCTCACGTCTGGCAGGTTGGTAATTATTCGGCTGCTGGCCTTTCCTCCTCTTCCTCATCCCAGTCAGTCACCGTAGTTCTAGTGCCAGGCTGAGACTTCGCTCCCCATTGTGACGTCATCGCCGAATTGACTTCATAAACCTGCAAACACCAAAAATGACCAAAAACTAACTTTTAACACTATTTGGAGACATTTTTGAGGGCTTTTTGTACCCAATAATCAAAAGTGGTGGTTAACCTGCAACATGGCCTTTAACACACTAGGCTTGTTTGAAATGAGCCAGGTCTGCGCAGAATCGATCACTGGCAATCGCCGCCCATTGCATGACGGTTAGATTTTTTGTGTCCAACTTGATCCTGACGTAGTTCTGAGACGTAGGCAGCTCAGTTGCTTTTCGCCAACTGCAAGACCCAGGCGGACCCAGAGCATGCTGGGAAACGCCGGCCTCTCAGCAGATTTAACAGTTGATTGGTTCACAATCGTCTCAACATGATGACGTTTTATATAAACTTTTTGTTTTTGAATCGGGGGGGATTTTAACTGTTTGTCTGATTTAAAGTCATATTCTGTACAGAACACAAGTTGTATGGCTGAAAGTGACGTTTAGAAGTTGGAGAGACTAAATCCGTTCAGATCACTGATAATCTACAGTCTGTTGTTTATTCAAATCAGCAACATATCATCTACAGGCTGATCCATCCATCCATCTTCATCCGCTTATCCGGAGTCGGGTCGCGGGGGCAGCAGCTCCAGTAAGGGACCCCAAACTTCCCTTTCCCGAGCCACATCAACCAGCTCCGACTGAGGGATCCCGAGGCGTTCCTAGGCCAGGTTGGAGATATAATCTCTCCACCTAGTCCTGGGTCTTCCCCGAGGCCTCCTCCCAGCTGGACGTGCCTGGAACACCTCCCTAGGGAGGCGCCCAGGGGGCATCCTTACCAGATGCCCGAACCACCTCAACTGGCTCCTTTCAACGCGAAGGAGCAGCGGCTCTACTCCGAGCTCCTCTCGGATGACTGAGCTTCTCACCCTATCTCTAAGGGAGATGCCAGCCACCCTCCTGAGGAAACCCATTTCGGCCGCTTGTACCCTGGATCTCGTTCTTTCGGTCATGACCCAGCCTTCATGACCATAGGTGAGGGTAGGAACGAAAATTGCCCGGTAGATCGAGAGCTTTGCCTTCTGGCTCAGCTCTCTTTTCGTCACAACGGTGCGATACACAGAATGTAATACCGCACCGGCTGCTCCGATTCTCCGACCAATCTCACGCTCCATGGTCCCCTCACTCGCGAACAAGACCCCAAGGTACTTAAACTCCTTCACTTGGGGTAAGGACTCACTCCCCACCTGAAGAAAGCACTCCATCGGTTTCTCCACTCCATCAGGCCTGAGAACCATGGCCTCAGATTTAGAGGTGCTGATCCTCATCCCAGCCGCTTCACACTCGGCGGCGAACCGATCCAGTGAGTGCTGAAGGTCACAGACCGATGATGCCATCAGGACCACATCATCTGCAAAAAGCAGCGACGAGATCCCGAGCCCACCGAACTGCAACCCCTCCCCGCCCCGACTACTCCTCGATATCCTGTCCATAAATATTACAAACAGGATTGGTGACAAAGCACAGCCCTGGCGGAGGCCAACCCTCACCTGGAACGAGTCCGACTTACTGCCGAGAACCCGGACACAGCTCTCGCTTTGGTCATACAGAGATTGGATGGCCCTGAGAAGGGACCCCCTCACCCCATACTCCCGCAGCACCTCCCACAATTTCTCCCGGGGGACCCGGTCATACGCCTTCTCCAGATCCACAAAACACATGTAGACTGGTTGGGCATACTCCCAGGCCCCCTCCAAGATCCTTGCGAGAGTGAAGATCTGATCCGTTGTTCCACGGCCAGGACGGAATCCGCATTGTTCCTCTTCAATCCGAGGTTCGACTATCGGCCGAACCCTCCTTTCCAGCACCTTGGAGTAGACTTTACCAGGGAGGCTGAGAAGTGTGATACCCCTGTAATTGGCACACACCCTTTGGTCCCCCTTTTTGAAGAGGGGAACCACCACCCCGGTCTGCCACTCCTTAGGCACCGTCCCAGACTTCCACGCAATGTTGAAGAGGCGTGTCAACCAAGACATCCCCTCCACATCTACAGGCTGATGTTAATTAAAATCAGCAGCAGATCATCTGCAGTCTGTTAATTAAAATCAGCAACAGATCATCTACAGTCTGCTGTTAATTAAAATTAGCAGCAGATTGCATGTAGAACATTATGAGAGTTACTCTGTCATAATTAAAACAACTAGAGACTGTGTACCAGCTGATATGTGGGACTGATTTATATTTTATTAAAACGGAATCGCACCATAGTGTTTCTGTTACTTCCTGTTCAGCCTGAATGCGGCTGGAATCGGCTGGAAACTGTCCAACTTAACCAAAGCTTTTTGTCTTGCCCCCCAGCTGCTGCCGCCTGCTCTCGTCTACTTTACGCACAGTTTGTCTCCAACGAGCCTACTAGGCTGCACAGACCTTTACTTGTACACTTCTTCACAGTACCGTGGAGCTTCAGTTTATTCAGTAGCCTTCCTTTTGCATTTTACTTTACATTCAACAGCCATTTTAAAGGCTATTTAATCAATCTTTTATAACAGCTTATTTTATAGAATAGCCTAGCATATTATAAGGCCTATATAATTCAATTGAAGCCTACATTATGTATGTATATACAGTGAGGAAAATAAGTAATTGAACACCCTGGTATTTTGCAAGTTCTCCCACTTAGAAATCATGGAGAGGTCTGAAATTGTCATCGTAGGTGCATGTCCACTGTGAGAGACATAATTAATAAAAAAAAGAACCAGAAATCACAATGTATGATTTTTATTTGTATGATACAGCTGCAAATAAGTATTTGAACACCTGTCCATCAGCTAAAATTCGGACCCTCAAAGACCTGTTAGTCTGCCTTCAAAATGTCCACCTCCACTCCATTTATTATCCTAAATTAGATGCGCCTGTTTGAGGTTGTTAGCTGCATAAAGACACCTGTCCACCCCATACAATCAGTAAGAATCCAACTACTAACATGGCCAAGACCAAAGAGCTGTCCAAAGACACTAGAGACAAAATTGTACACGTCCACAAGGCTGGAAAGGGCTACGGGGAAATTGCCAAGCAGCTTGGTGAAAAAAGGTCCACTGTTGGAGCAATTATTAGAAAATGGAAGAAGCTAAACATGACTGTCAATCTCCCTCGGACTGGGGCTCCATGCAAGATCTCACCTCGTTGGGTCTCAATGATCCTAAGAAAGGTGAGAAATCAGCCCAGAACTACACGGGAGGAGCTGGTCAATGACCTGAAAAGAGTTGGGACCACCGTTTCCACGGTTACTGTTGGTAATACACTAAGACATTCTGGTTTGAAATCATGCATGGCACAGAAGGTTCCCCTGCTTAAACCAGCAGATGTCAAGGCCCGTCTTAAGTTTGCCAATGACCATTTGGATGATCCAGAGGAGTCACGGGAGGAAGTCATGTGGTCAGATGAGACCAAAATAGAACTTTTTGGTCATAATTCCACTAACCGTGTTTGGAGGAAGAAGAATGATGAGTACCATCCCAAGAACACCATTCCTACTGTGAAGCATGGGGGTGGTAGCGTCATGCTTTGGGGGTGTTTTTCTGCACATGGGACAGGGCGACTGCACTGTATTAAAGAGAGAATGACCGGGGCCATGTATTGCGAGATTTTGGGGAACAACCTCCTTCCCTCAGTTAGAGCATTGAAGATGGGTCGAGGCTGGGTCTTCCAACATGACAATGACCCGAAGCACACAGCCAGGAGAACCAAGGAGTTGCTCTGGAAGAAGCATATCAAGGTTCTGGCGTGGCCTAGCCAGTCTCAAGTCCTAAACCCAATAGAGAAGGAGTCAAACTCCGTGTTTCTCAGCGACAGCCCAGAAACCTGACTGATCTAGAGAAGATCCTGGTGAAAAAACTACAGGAAACGTTTGACCTCTGTAATTGCAAACAAAGGGTACTGTACCAATTATTAACATTGATTTTCTCAGATGTTCAAATACTTATTTGCAGCTGTATTATACAAATAAATAGTTAAAAAATCATACATTGTTATTTCTGGATTTTTTTTTTTTATTGATTATGTCTCTCACAGTGGACATGCACCCACGATGACAATTTCAGACCCCTCCATGATTTCTAAGTGGGAGAACTTGCAAAATAGCAGGATGTTCAAATACTTATTTTCCTCACTGTATACTGTATATATTCAATGCGTTTCCTTTATTTTCATGACTATTTACATTGTAGATTATCACTTAAGGCATTAAAACTGTGAATGAACACATGTGGAATTATGTACTTAACAAAAAAGTAGAAATATCTGAAAACATGTCTTATATTCTAGTTTATTTAAAGTAGCCACCCTTTGCTTTTTTGATAGTGCTGCAAATCCTTGGTGTTCTCTGAATGAGGTTCATAAGGTAGTCACCTGAAATGATTTCCCTTCACAGGTGGGCCTTGTTAATTAGTGGAATTTCTTGCCTTATTAATGGAGTTGGGACCATCAGTTGTGTTGTCCAGAAGTCAGGTTGATACACAGCCGACAGCCTATTGGACAACTGTTAGAATTCATATTATGGCAAGAACCAATCAGCTAAGTAAAGAGAAACAAGTGGCCATCATTACTTTAAGAAATGATGGTCAGTCAGTCCGGAAAATTGTGAAAACTTTGAATGTGTCCCCAAGTGGAGTTGCAAAAACCATCAAGCGCTACAACAAAACTGGGTGACATGATGACCCGCCCCCCCCCCCTCTCAGGAAAGGAAGACCAAGAGTCCCCTCTGCTGCTGAGGATAAGTTCATCTGAGTCATCAGCCTCAGAAATCGCAAGTTAAAAGCAGTTCAGATTAGAAACCAGATGAATACCATCTAGCAGCTAGGAAACCACTGCTAAGGAGAGGCATTAAACAGAAGAAATTTGTTTGGGCCAAGAAACACAAGGAATGGACATTAGACCAGTGGAAATCTGGGCTTTGGTCTGAGGAGTCCACGTTTGAGATCTTTGGTTCCAACCGCCGTGTCTTGTCTGTTGTGGGGGGGCTTTGCTGGTGACACTGTTGGGGATTTATTCAAAATTGAAGGAATACTGAACCAGCATGCCTACCACAGCATCCTGCAGCGGTCCAACTAAACGCAAACCATCCGCGTTTGCGTTTAGTTGGACCGAACGTCCCGACCACAGATGTTGTGGGCGGGGCTAGGTTTGCCACATTGTGAGGGTCTTCCAGGAATTCATCAACTTCCAGGCATTCACCACCTTTTCTTCTTTGTTGACTGAAGGGATAAAACAAGAGACTGTTATAATAATAACAAATTAAAAAAATTAAAAAGTAATTTAATATGACAGTGCTCTTGTATTGATATTTCTGTCATAATATACAAAAACTCTGGATTTCCAGGGTAGGAATTATATTGTTTAGACATCTTTTTCAGTTTTGTGCAATTCACAGGAAAACTGTGTATGTTAACTACATGTAGATAGGTGACTGTTATGTTAAAGAACAAAAACAAATAAGAAATTCAAATAATTTGTTTCTACAGACTTCATATTACTGAGAACTGGTAAAATAAATGTAAACAGATTAAGAATATATGTTCATTTTTAAAATAATTTACGGTCGCACCACATGACATTTTTTTAAAAACATGGCCAATTAATGAACATAAAACCCCCACTAAAATCGGTTTAAATAATTGTTTTACATAAATTCATACATAAACAACATTGTTAATGTTTGAACAAATGGAATAAAAAAAGTATTTACTGTATTTTAAAATTGGCCTGTTGAAAAGCCTTTTACTATATATCATTGAGCCGTATACAGAGGCTTGGATTAGATTTTTTGACAGTTTTCAGTGGTTATAGGGAGCAACATGAGAGAGAAATATGGTGATGATTGATCCTTGTTTAGGTACATTAAACCATGCAATGGACTCAGGACACCGTTCTCTTTGGATCTTTGTTTTACTGAGTCTGAAATGGCAACATGTGACAGGGACTGCATCAGTTCCACACACCCTCTTCTCAGACTACTGTGAGGGATAATAAAATAATAAAGTAAAACTAATGCAAAATAGAGTTAACATGCCCTGTCTCATGTGTAATAGATCACAGGTAAACACAGAAACCTCGTGTGTGCGCACACATTACAACAGTACAAATACACACATTTGTTCTACACAAATCTCACAGGAATACTACATTTCCCATAATGACGTGGGTTGTGAGGGGTGACTCTGAGCATGCAACAGCACTTCAAAGGCACACGGTGCAATACAAACTTTCACAATAACTTTGAAATACATTACAATACAAACTCCAGCCCTACACACCACATTTATCACTCATTACTTCTCCAGAACATAGTCATGTGAATCTATGACTATAGTCATGTGAATCAACATTGGAATTACATTTATAAGCAGAATTCTCTGTCAACATACCGGTCTCTCTCAGTTTCCAAAACAGACTGAGCAACGGTCATGCGCATGTATAGCCTTACAATACACAGGTGATACGTCGATCACAATTATCAACATATCTAAAAGAAAATAAATGTAGGCCTACATGAAACATTACTGCTTTCTTTTGGGCCAAAAACAATTCAACAATAGTGTAAGTAAGTAATTAAGTAAACGTTTATTTATATAGCACCTTTCACAGGTATAGGGCCACAAAGTGATTCACAACAAAAACATTAATATCATAAAATACACACAATAAAAGCATAGACGGTACATGATCATATCAACCCACAAGTAGCTAATTGAAAGCCTGAACAAATAAATGTGTCTTTAGACTGCATTTGAAGGCATCAACAGAATCAGAAGAGCGCATAGACGGTGGAAGGTTATTCCACAACCTAGGGGCAACAGCCTGAAAAGATTTGTCACCTCTAGTACGGTAGCGAGTGCGTGGAACCGTCAGCAGGTCCTGATCCACAGACCTCAGAGCACGCACAGGGGTATAACGCTGAATCAAGTCACTAATATAGAGGGAAGCCTGGCCATGTTAAGCTCTGAAAACTAGAACCAAAATTTTTAAATTTATCCTATAAGACACTCGTAGCCAATGAAGTTCTTTTAGGATTGGGGATATGTGAGACCTCCTATTAGTACGTGTTAAAATTCTGGCTGCAGAGTTTTGTACTAATTGCAGTCGAGAGAGCTCCTTTTGGTTTAGGCATAAAAATAAACTATTACAATAGTCTAACCGCAAAGACACAAAGGCATGAATGATAAGCTCCAAATCATTTCTTGAAACTATATTTCTAAGTTTTTAGATTTTCCTTAATTGAAAAAAAGCAGTTTCTCGTCAGCTGCTTGCAATGCTGCACTAACGACATGTCTTTGTCCAGGATAACTCCCAAATTTCTAAGACTTGGCTTAGCAGACTGACCTAAATCACCCAAGTATTGTTTAATCCCAGGGATTGCATCCTCAGGGGCAATGATCAATGTTTCTGTTTTGTCTGCATTTAGCTGAAGGGAGTTTTCACTTAACCATTTTTTAATTTCCACAAGACAATGGAGCAAGGAGTTTAACTTACAGATCTCTGATGGCTTGAAGCAACAGTAAAGTTGGATATCATCAGCAAATAGGTGAAAAGAAACATCATTGAACCTTTGTATGATCTTTCCCAAAGGGATCAAATACAACAAGAATAGAACAGGGCCCAGAACAGAGCCTTGAGGCACTCCACAGAGCAAGTCTGCAGACTCAGACCTTATTTGGTTAGCTGTAACACTGAAACTACGCCCAGATAAGTATGAGGTGAACCACTGCAGGACTGACCCTGACAGCCCTACTTGATCCCTTAATCTTTTCAGCAAAACCTGGTGGTCGACGGTGTCAAAGGCTGAAGACAGATCCAAGAGAACTAGAACAGTGTGTTTTCCAGAGTCAGCTGACATCATAATGTCATTTGACACTTTCAGTAAGGCCGTTTCGGTAGAGTGTTGTTTACGAAACCCTGACTGGAATGGCTCATGGATGTTACTATTATCCAGGTGAAATGTCAACTGTTCGCAGACTACCTTCTCAATGATCTTGGATAAAAACTGGAGCTTAGAAATAGGCCGAAAACTATTCAAATCCGACGGGTCCAAACCTGCCTTTTTTAGCAATGGTTCCACTATAGCATGCTTAAAAGCATCTGGAAAAACGCCAGTAGACAGCGAGAGGTTAATCATTTTAGTTACACAAGGGCCAATTTCATCAAACACTTTTTTGAATAATCTGAATGGAATGTCGTCAGATGAACAGGAAGATGGCTTCATCTTGGTCACCAATTCAGAAATATCCGAAATTGTCACAGTCCTAAAAGTGGACCACATGCCGGGGACCGGCTTAAAAACAGCAGTGGTACCACACGAATGGGACGGGATTTTATCTTTAATCATTTTAATTTTATTAGTGAAAAAAACCAAAAAGGCATTGCTGTCAGCTTCACAAAAAACAGGGATAACTTGGGCAGCAGGGCAAACAAGTGTATTGATCGTATCAAACAGCACTTTAGGATTGACAGTGACAAGGCTAATCACAGTTATAGCATTTTAAATGACATTATAAGATTACTAAGGTAGGAAAATCCACCCAACGCAGATAATTATAATATAGGGACTTGATACATACCGGGAAGCAACACCCGGTTCTGGGAGATTTAGGACACCTGGTTTGTGGATAATTCCGTGAAGTTGTGCAGCCCGTGGCTTAGGTGTGCGTGTGGCAGCAGGATAACGGGCTGCCTGCTCAGACCAGGGGAGAGGTCTCTTTTTTACGTTAAGCTTTTCCTTACAATATCCCTTAATGAAGCAGACACGCTTAATGTCAGCTAACATCCATAATAATAGGACTTTGGGTTGGATTTTTTGACAGTTGTCACTGGTTATGAGGAGCAATATGAGTGCGAAATATGGTGATAATTGATCGTTGTTTAGGTATTTTAACCCACATTAAGCTTAAGTTTCCTCGCCATAGACACAAAGGAATAAGAAAACGTTAAAGTGAGATAACTTCTATAATCTCAGTTTAGTTTTTTTGACAGGCATGTCTTCATGACAAGATATGCCCATGGTAAATATGGTGATGATTGATCATTGTTGAGGTACATTAAAGTACGTTAAGCCTTTTCACGTTAAACGTTTTAGAATGTCCCTTCCTTGAGTGCAGCTTACTGTGTTTTACCGAAACATGGCTGCACTCGCACATCCCAGACTATGATGTTGTGGTACCTGGCTTTTTGACGGTTCGGGTGGACATGGACATTATAGAAAGCAGTAAGAAGAATGGAGGGGGGGTACACTGCATTTGAGTAAAAAGTGGTGCAACCTAAAAGTTCTACTCAATGAAAAGAAGAAAGCTTTCAGGTCATGGGACAGACAGGAGCTAAGGGAAGTACAGCATGAACTGAGGGAGTGTAAAGACTTCTACAGGAGGAAGTTGGAGGCCAATCTCCAACAGAACAACATGAGGGAGGTGTGGATGAAAGAGATCACCGGATGTAGGGGTAGAAGAAGACAAACACCCAGCAGCCGTGAGCGAGCAAACTGTTTTTCAGTCACACTTAGCCAGGTGGGGAAACAGCTGGAAAGGCTTCACCAGCGCAAGGATCTCCTCTGGCCCGGACGGCATCAGCCCCAGGGTCCTGGAGACCTGCACCAGTCAGCTGTCTGGTGTTCTCCAGTACCTCTTCAACCTGAGCCTAAGCCTGCAGAGGGTGCCACTGATGTGTAATATGTCCTGCCTTGTCCTGGTCCCCAAGAAGTCGACTCCATCTGGCCTCAAGGACTACCGCCCAGAGGCTCTCACATCCCATGTGATGAAGGTGCTGGAGAGGCTGGTCTTCATGAGGAAGGGAACTGCTGGGTTGAGGAGTACAGATACCTGGGTCTCAACATTGACAACAGGCTGAACTGGAAGATCAACTGCACTGCTGTTTACAAGAAGGAGTTGAGGAGACTCTATTTCTTGAGGAAGTTAAGATCCTTCGTGTGCAGAAATATGACGGAGATGTACCAGTCTGTTGTGGCCAGTGCCCTGTTCTCCTACGCCATCCATTATTTGTTCTTATATTCTATCCTATTATTATTTCATGTATATTGTATCCTGTTATTTCATGTACATTCTGTATGTGTGCTGTGTGTCTGATATTCTGCTGCTGCAACACTGGAATTTCCCATGTTTTTGGGATCATACAAATACAAATCTATCTATACTAGTGCTTAAATTTTGAGGACCATTTTTGCACTGTACCATGATATTGTGTATGACAATTTACAAGCATTTGTAAATTTATTCTTAGTTTTTGATCCATTGGAAGTATTGGTCGAATTGGAAATCTGTATTTTGGGTGTAACAGCATATTTGCTGAACTAATTTCTGTGTACATGTACTGTGTCCTTCCTTACAGCCCACCTCTCCAAGGACTCCCAACAAGCTCCTGGTCCCACTGGACTGGGCCTCCGGTGTCACCACCAAACCAGACCCTTGTGTGGTCAATAAACACATCAGGAAGGTGGTGGATGTAAGTAGAAAACAGAAACACAGCTACTGGATGGTCAGACATAGAGATGTATGTGTCTAATCTGTTTCTTGTCATTGTGAAGTCTGTGTTCAGGAACTATGACCATGACCATGATGGCTTTATTTCTCAAGAGGACTTTGAGAGCATTGCTGCTAACTTTCCCTTCCTGGAATCCTTCTGTGTTTTGGACAAAGATCAGTGAGTGTATATATTCAAATAATTCCCTACAGTAACTGTATTTTTTAGTCCAACCTAGTCACAGCATCATGCTCTAGTTGAACTACACTTCCAAATAACTTATGGGTAGTGTAGCCATTTTCAAAACCATCGAACATTTCCAGCTGCAAGCTATGTCTTCTCTTAAAGGAAAAGGTGAATTTGCATCAGTCGTTCTATTCTCCACCACATGCAAATTATGCGCCAGTATCTGAACTCTCTGACAAACAGATACATTTTTTGAGAGGTTCTAACTTCTTTTTGTACCTTTTCTGCTTCTGCTTCTTTCAGAGATGGATTGATCAGTAAGGATGAGATGATAGCATTTTTCCTCCGGGCCAACCCACTGCTGCAGTGTAAGATGGGTCCAGGTTTCATCCACTGCTTCCAGGAGATGACATACTTGAAGCCCACCTTCTGTGAACACTGTGCTGGATTTGTGTGTATTTTAAGAGTATCTTACTGCACTTTTCATGTCTTCTTAATTTTCCTCAAAGCAATCAAAATTTGGAAACATTGCAATTAAACATTAAACTTATGGGCCTTCCTTGAACCAATCTGTAAATAATAACTGTAAGTGTGTGTGGTGTGTCTTCACACTTTGTGGGTGTATTGTTGGGTACCCAACTTGGCATTTGAAATGTGATGCAGTTTGCACAGATGCGAATACAACTAAACAACTGCACAATAAAGGTTGACGGAAGAAAAAAATATTGTTCACAATAAAAGCCCAGCTTTAATTTTTTTTCAAAACTTTTGCTAAGAGGAAACTCAGTAAAACATTAGTTTTTGCTGTCTCTGTGAGGCCAATGTCCGTCAGTCTCTGTATTTACTGATTGGCTCTTATAACAGGCAGGAAGGGTGGCGCCATGAGTCTGTGAGGCAATTTACTCCATTACTCCAATTACTCCAAGTTTCAGGAAAACAAACACTTTTTGTGTGTAAAATCAGACTCTGCAACCTAATCCAGTAACATTCCTCAGGTCAGGTAAATGTATTAGTCCACTTTAAGTCAGTAGTAGACTTGGCATTAGGGACATGCTGCCATGCTTGTATGTTGAATTTTTTAATGTTGAATTTTCTGTACCCACCTCTCCCTTCCTTACATTTCTGTACCTGCAGCTCTGGGGAATCATCAAACAGGGCTACAAGTGCATGGGTATGGTTTTATTGCATTATTCTGTAAAACAAAACATCCAAACAGGTTACATGTTAGTTATTATAATTACTGCAGTGTAATCTGGCAATAATCTGTCTTAAATTTTAGAACACAGTTGCTCTTATTATAAGCTAATGTGTCTATATTTCCTTTGCAGACTGTGGTGTTAACTGCCATAAACAGTGTCGGGAGCTGCTGGTTCTGGCCTGTAGGAAGCTGATCCGCTCGAGCTCTCTGAGGAGCATTTCACCAGCCAGACTGACACACAGCTCACTGCCCAGCAGCCCGGCAGTGCCCACCTGTGGAGGTAATTTTTAGCATTTTCAGCAAAGACAGTTACTGAACAAAGTGAGACAAACAACATAGAAAAATTGATTTATACATCAGAAGCCAATTGTAGGTACAAAGACTTTTTGAAGTTGTTTTACATCAGATTTTAAATCATAAAGTTTTTATACTATGATAAAAACTTGATTTGTTAATAATTTTCTTTGTTCTCGCCTTCAGATGAGGATGAGGTGTTTGCGTTCCCAGTGGTCACATCAACAGGTCCAGCTCTGGACTCTCAGTCCATCACCCTGATGACTGGGTCAGCCCAGAGGATTTCTGTGCGCCTGCAGAGGGCTACCACCAGCCAGGCAACCCAGACTGATCCCCTGTGGCCCAAATACAACTGGGGGGCCACAGATGGTGGCTCACACACCTTCCCCAAAATGAAATGCAGGACTCACTGGAAATCTTCCAAAAGTAAAGGTTTTGCCTGCTGGGAAAACCAGAAGGAGCAGACAGTTTCTGCACGATGCAGCATGGACTCTCAGGAGAAGTCTGCCATATCAGGAGAGCTTGTGCACAACGGGATTACACAGCAGAGGGAAGGTAAGAAGAAAGGCTGTCAATTTTTAATTAAACGTGTCATGTGTAACATTTTAACATCAATAAAACAATACTATATACTGTACATATTGAGACATTGGTCGGGCAATGTTATATAGTGAAAGGGAACATTTTCAGGTGCCATTGAGACATGACATAAGATCCAGGAAGTCAAGTTTGAGTCTGAAAGGTGCAGACATACACCAAAACATTGAACAGGGCAGTGTTTGTTTTCATTTTGTCTGCTTAAACATCAATCAATCAATCAACATTTATTTTACAGTCCTTTACAGCAACCAGCAGGTATTTAAAGTGCTTTACATTAAGAACCTAGAGTAAAACAAAATAAGATACAATTAATAGAATAAAATATAGAAAACTGTAAAATCAGAAAAGGTTACATAGAAACAGGAGAGGGAAAATGTCACCTTGCTACTCTGTAATAAAAGCAATTTTAAATAAAAAAGTATTGATGTTGGATCTAAAAAAGAGCTATACCTGTAAAAGTGCAGTTGGCAAAAGCCCGATAACCAGGGTTGCTGAACTAAGCTAACCAGATTAGCCCAGGTGGCGATTAGCCTAGGGTGACCAGACGGGGTTTCCAGGGATAGTCCCCGGTTTTGGTGACCTGTCCCCGGGTGGATTTGTCCCCGGAAATGTCCCCGGTTTTCACTGTGACTGACATACCAATTACATACAAATTGGAATGAAAGAAAGAAAACACTGACCAAAAGGAGCCGATAGGCGCACACCCAATACACGCAGTCTCAAGACAGCCAGAGCCAGCGCTGCTCAGAGCTCAGAGATGTTTCAGAAAGCCGTATTTTACGATGCTAAAATCACTGATTATTTACATGGAGTCTGGTGGGTTTAGCGAACGCAATTTTGTGGACTTTTTATATTTAAAAAAAGGATCTCAATCTTTAACAGAAAGGTTGACCTTCTTAGGAATCCTTTCCATAATGTTGTCAGACACTTAGAATATTAATCTGAGTCTGTCAGTAGCAAAACGAGCACTTTAATGAATGTAAGTAAAAGCTGGACAATTAAACTAATTAACTTACATTGTAACTTTTTTCTCTGCTGCCGACTGCAGCAATCTCGTTTAATGCTGGGTCAATGTCAAAGGAAAATATGTCCTCAATAGTTTTTATTGTATCCGATACTCAATGAGCTGTTGCAGAAACAAGCCTGACGCAATAAAGCAAAAGCTGTCAGATAAATTTAGTTCAGTAAACATTACAACATTCCCCTCTGAGGTGTGTGAAGTAGCAGCAGGGGTGAGTCTAGGATCAGACCTTTAGGGGGGCTCAGCCCCTAATGAGAATGGGGCCTACATGAAATGTTATCATGTTTACATTATGCATAAATATGTCCACACCCATTACTCTCTGTGAAATATCTCAAACTCTTCACTCAACACATGCATCAGTACAACAAGCGGTTCCCAAGTAATCCGGGTTTTGAAATTGCAACAAATTTTTTACATGGTCCCCAAAATTATAATGTATTCTCATGTAAACTATTTATGTCAGCACAGACAATTTTGTTTTAAATTGCTTAGCCAGTGTATCCCACCATAATTGTTATTATATTGCCAGATCCCAGACAATCCCACTTACTTAAATATCCCACTTACAAATATGAATATATATTTCTACTGGTATGCGTCCTAGTGACATTAATGCAAAAATATGAAGAAAAAACAATTCCACCTGTGTGTGCATGGTTAAAATTCTGAAGTGCAAACTAGTTCAGGCTACAGCATAAATATTTCCATCCATAGATAAGAACAATCAAGTCTAACTTCTGAATTTCTTTTCAAAGTGCACCAGATTGAGCAAACAGAGGGAGGGGCAGAGGAGGAGGGAGTGGCGAGCTATTCTCGTTTTGTTTGAAAATACTTTGAATGTCAACAAGAAGTAATGTCACCCAACATCGCTTAGACCCCCCTTGTGCCCCAGTGCAGCTCTAAGTCTTGTGATTCCCCTGGGGCTATGTCCCTGTTTTAAGTTTTACAAAGATAAAAAACATGACCTGTTTTGAAGGTATTTACGCTTCTGAGCTGAAAATGTCCCCGGATTTTGTATGAGAAATCTGGTCACCTTAGATTAGCCCCAGTGTCAAACAGCTCTGTCGTCAATCGTCCCCAGCGGCACATTACACTTGGAGGCAGGGTGTCCAGGTAGGCTAGTTGGATTACCGTCCGCATCGGTTGAACTTGGCCCATCAGACAGCTTGGGTGCATGGACTTGGACTTAGGTTGCTTTCCTTTTGGAAAACAGATTTGTTGGTTGGAGAGACGGGTTTGGAACATGGCTGTGTTCATTTAACGGAATTCTTCCGTGGGCCCATCACAGAATTTTTGCCAATTCTGTGAAACTGCCGCGGATTTTGAGTTAAGGGGCAGTGTTTATATAATAGAATTCTGTGAGATCAGGTTGTGCAGGATCGTAAGTTGTAGTGGAGACTTCATCATCAGTTAACTTGGCTAGCGGAGCAAAATGTTCCATAGTGGGAGAGTATCATCACTGCTATCCTCCATACTGGGATCAAATTCAGGGAGAGAACGTCAGGCACCATTCCCCATTTCACCAAGAGAGTCCATTGTAGCTAGCTGATCATGCAGCTTAGCATGCTGTTGAAGGAGATCATTGAAGGCTTTCAATGGATGAAATCTCTACCTGGAATCCATTGCCATGCCGAGTGCTGGCGACCTGTGGCTCCTTACAAGATGCGGCACTCTTCCTCTGGAAAATATTATAAAATCCTCACATTGTATGTCATTGCGTTGGCTAGCAAATATTGATTCATTACAAATCCTTTTCACTTGTCTCCACTGAGCTGGAAGTGGCTAAAGGAGAGGCCCAGGGCAAATGTCACAACACCAGTAGTAGAGAAGGCTAACACATGGCTATAGAGTCCCTAGACAGATATTGGAACGGATAAAAGATATACACATGCAAATCAAAAAGGAAAGATGATCATGACAGTGAAGATCATGTATTATACAGGACATCATGTCAGGAAAGAATTTAAATACAATAAAACCATGATTACAATAAAGTGGTTAAGTAACAGTTCCATAATTCTAGATACAAATGACCAAATATTTCTGCTCTTTCTCTCTAGGACAGCTGACTTGATCACTTTGGTGAGTGCCAATCCCTGGGATCCAGAAAGCCCCTAGGGGCTGGGACCAGGAAGCTCTTCTGTTTGGCAAATATTCCGGGTTGCCTGAGGTCCCACTTCAGTGACCTGGAGTTATCATGTCCTCTCTAGTCGCCAGCACAAGCAGAGCTACATGTGGACGCTGTGAAGCTGCATGAAAGGACAAAATGCATGGTCTCTGGCAGAGAACACAAAAATGAAACCGATGAGCTCAGTGGATACTGGACACCCACGGTTAATTACGTGAAGAGACATCCACCTTGGCAGCATAATCAGCTTGGGATCAATGTAGATTATTAAAATGTATCTGAGTTTGATTCGGGATGTACATACCATCAGCACTTGAAAAAGTGAAGGAACATGTTTTAAACTTCACAATAGTGTGAAATGGATTCAGTTTAGTGCATCAAAGATACCCAGTTACTTTATCTCAGGCAGCTTTTTAATTTGATAGAGTGCAGTATGATACAGTAAAAGGCTGATCTGAAGAAAGCATCAAGCAAGTTCTTGATGGTCATTTCCCAAGTTGGAATGATCAGAAAAAGCATGGTGGATGTGGGACAGTATGTATATGTGTATGGTGAGTTAAAAAAACGGAAGGTCTAAAGGAAAGTGAATTTTAAGGGCATCCAACCCATCTGACATATACAACTTTGAAGATTGACGGTTCTGAAAAACCCTGGAATCTATTAAATTATGTTTCTGAGTGTTCATTGCCAATGTTTTTAATGTAATGCCTCTCTCTCCTCTGTTGTCCTCCTGCTGAACCTTTCATCAGCTTTTGGCACAGTAAACCTCCTCTCCATCCTCCAAGAACTGGGAGTGTCAGACCCAGCCCTCTGCCTGTTCCAATCCTACCTCAAAGGCCAAACTTACAGGGTAATTTTTAGAAGATCTGTGTCTGAACCTTCTAGCCTCACTACCGGGGAACCTCTGGGTTCTGTTACAGGTGTCATCCTCTTTTCTCTGTACAGCAAGTTACTGGGCTCTCTTATTCACTCGCATGGCTTTTCATACCACAGCTATGCAGATGACAAACAACTAATTCTGTCCTTTCCATGGTCTGAAAACCCAGGTGGCTGACATCTCTCAATGGATGTTGACACCACCTGAAGCTCATTCTGGACAAGACTGAGTTGCTCTTTCTTCCACGGAAGACATCTCCCAACCACAACCTTTCCATTAGCATGGAGAACTCTGTGTTATCTGCAACTCGGACTGCAAAGAACCTGGGTGTGACACTGGATCACCAGCTGTCATTTGCTTCCAATACTGATGTGATAACCCGCAGCTGCATTTAACCACAACATCAGAAGAATAGTTTTTTTCCTTACCCAGAAGGCGGCGCATTGTTCTCACCCACTACACTGCTCCTCCACACACTGCACTGTCTACCGGTGAATGCTCGAGTTCAACTAAAGTCACTGGTACTTAACTTTGATGAATTTGATGTATTTGTATGATTCCTCCAATTTCTGGGTGGCATGTTCATGGGTAAATGCACTTGTTGTAAGTCCCTTTGGATAAAAGCATGAACTATATGAATGTAACAAAATGTAATTCATACAACTATACCTGACAACTACAGTGTGGTAAACTCTCCTATAGCCTTAATTCATTCATGAGCAGTAGCGTACCGTGGGCTTTCAGTCAGGGCTTTCTGTAACAACCTCCAACACACCCCCCCCCCCAAAAAAAAACAACAACAACCAAACAATCACATCACACCGCACACGCACAGCACTGTGCATTAAACATCTTTAAGCACATCAACACAGCATCACCATCTATACCCAAACAGTAGCAATACAAATGTATAAAATACCGCAATAACGTCATCTCTCCTAAACAGTAAGAAGTAACACTCACCCATTAGTTGTAAATGAAATCCATCCTTTCTTTTCTTCTTTTACGCGCGCCTGTACGCCATTAAGTCTCGATGCCATGACAGCGGCTCCGTCATAACACTGTGCCACTAACTTTGTTTTGCAATTGTAGCTGCCCAACACTTCAAGTACTGAAGCTGCTAGATACTGAGCTCGTTTTCTTTCTGTGACATCCTCAAACTTTAAAAATCTCTCTTTTACTCCGGTGTCAGTAACACACCGAAGTACAAATGACAGCTGTGCAGTGTTGCTGAAATCTGTGGTCTCGTCCATCATAACTGCGACAAACTTGGTGGTGTTGATCTCTTTTTTGATGGCATCATTTAGCACCTCAGCAACAGCACTTAGGAGATCATTTTGAATTCTTCCAGATGTTCCCGTTTTTTCTCACACTCACTGTGCAGGCTTGTCTCTCGTCTCCGCTGCTCATCCAGTTGCAAATCCACCCTGGTCTCACCAAAGGTCTTCAAATGTACCACCATTGTGAGGTGTCGCTCGGATGCCTGATGTTTGTTAGCTGCCTTGGTGAAGCTATTGAGGCTGTTAAAACCCGTGTGTTCCATGTTCTCTGTCTGGTATTAAAAAGCAAACACGGCCAGCAAAATAGCTTGTTCCACTCGATGCTAGCTGTTAGCTAGTCATAGCGGTTGTAGTTACCCTCAGTGAAGTGCCGCACAAAACCTTTGCCAGCCTTGGTCAGCTCATCCAGTTTAGGTGTAGGTCTTCCTCTTAAAATAATTTCTTTCTCTTCTCCAAACGATCGCCTTGAAAAAGGCACATGAAGGAAATCGGAAACAGGATCGTTAGGAGGTGTGAAGGCAGCGGCCATAGCTAGTTCACTCTGGTTCACTCACAA
The DNA here is from genome assembly GCA_029931835.1 of Etheostoma nigrum. Lineage (NCBI taxonomy): Eukaryota > Metazoa > Chordata > Actinopteri > Perciformes > Percidae > Etheostoma > Etheostoma nigrum. The sequence continues at coordinate 39,522 of JAQOOF010000025.1, forward strand.
CCCGCTAAAAGGTTCAAGCTTTGATGACATCAGCGGGGGCTAGCGCCGACACAACGCTGGGCCCCTAGGGCGATCTGTCACTACACAGACTACATTTTTGACTGTAAATTTATTCATTTTTGATTTAAAAATCAAATATATGTGTCAATTGTATTTTTCTATGGTTTGTTGTTTGACTAGTTTTTGTTAGGTTTTTTTTGGTGTTGCTGCCCCAAGACTCTGGAACAAGTTACCCCCTGATATTCGGAAAATTACAGATTAATTAATACTACTAATTTATATCCACTATAAAACATTGAAATAAATCTACACACCAAGTAAGATAAACAGAATGTGTGTGCACATTTAAAAAAAGCAAGACTTTCTTGTGCAAGGCCAGAATTTCTCCTGCTCCACACCTAACCTGGAATTAAAAAAAAGAAACCTGCAGGAGAGTATTATTTTCTTGTAGTGAAGTCAGTTTCTGATTGAATGAGTCATGTCCCAATCCACCTGAGGCTGCAGACAGGGCTGGCTAAACAAAATGAAGTGCACTGCAAATGTAAGAAATACATGTTTAAAGCCCCTGCTTGCAGACTTTTATTCAATTCAAATTTATTTATAGTATCAAAAAACAAGATTTATCGCAATGTACTTTACAGATAGAATAGGTCTAGAACACACTGTAATTTATATAAATACCGAAAAATTCCAGCAATTCTCCCAAGAGCAAACATTTAGTGTGTAGGTGGCGTCCCTTTTAGGCAGAAACCTTGAGTGGTGAGGAACACTTCCTTTTAGGGAGAAAGGGTTAGGGTTAGGCAAAGGATAGGGAGTGGGAAGAACGCCCACGTTGAGATGGTTGGAGTTTGGTAAGGGATAGGGGATAGAGATCCTATCCTGTTCAGGGTGGCGAGGTGCGGGTGGGAGAGTAAGGTGTGTGGCCCCCTCAAGGTTAGGAATCTGGGCTGGTATAGGAGAATGAATAGAGCTAGTGCGAATGAGGGCGTGCATTGTACTATTCTTGACAGAGCAGAGAAACCGTTTGCTATAGCCTCTGGTCCTGAGGTTTTTGAATAAAGAGGTGATAGCTGTCCGGAAGTCTTGTGGGCGGGAAGATAGGCGGTGAAACCTTATGATTTAAGATTTGATGATACCTTTAAACGTGTGTTTTGGGTGGTAGCTTTTTTTGTGGAGGAGTGCGTGTGTGTCGCTTGGTTTGAAATAAACCTTGGTGAAGAGACAACTGTGCGATGGATTGATTGGCTGAAAAAACACTGTGGTGTCCAGAAAGTTAACCTGTGCTGCGTCTAGTGTGTATTTAACCTTGATAGAGGGATGATGGTTGTTAAGGGTTTGAATGAAATCCGGGAAGAGGGAGATGTCGTGTGTCCAAATGCCAAAGATATCATCCAAGAAATGGAGGTAGAGAAGAGGTTGATGTGGGCATTTAGCTAGTGCCTCTCGCTCCCATTCACTCATGTAAATGTTGGCGTATGATGGTGCAAAGCGTTGTCCCATGGCTGTACTGTGGATTATCATTGAATATAAAGTTGTTATTGCTGAGGCAAAGATTCAAAAGTTGTAGGATTTCCTTCTCTGATCTCCCTAGGTTAGGGTGTTTGTGGAAAACTGATTTTACTGCCCGTAGTCCTGATGTGGTGTTTATGTTTGTATATAGACTGTCTATATCAATGGTGAAGAGGTGGGAGCGCCGGGGGACCTCCATGGGTCGGATGATGTCCAGGAAATGATAGGTGTCCTTTATGTAGCTTGAATGTTGAGTAGAGAGGGGACCAAGGAAATGTTAAATATATGTAGAGATGTTGTAGGATGTGCTGCTACAGTCAGAGACTATAGGTTTGCCAGGAGGGACTTCACAGGGGATGGTCCAGGTGTATGGTTCTTTATGAATTTTTTTCTTTATGAATTTTTTTTTTATGAATCTTTGAGAAGGGTCATCAGACCATTCATATTATTTGTCAACTATTTACAGTTTTTTAGCTTTTATTTTTCATAGTAGGTTCTGTTCAATCCCTTAGGATAGTGGGTCCCCAATTTCCTCATCCAGTGCCTTTCAACCTTACGTCTTTCTACTGTCGTCCAGTCGGGATCGTGTTGGAGGCCCTGAAGTTGAAGGTGTTTTATGCCGTGGTCCGAAAAGTGTTTTGCCAAGTATGTATCCGGTTTCTTGTTTGTTCTAATTTTGTAGCAGTGGGTTGAAAGGCGAGAGGATAAGGAGTTACGAGTTTCTCCTACAAACAGTTTGCCGCATTTCCTGCAGCGTATCAAATAGACACAGTTCTTGTGTTTAAATGAAATGTGCCTTGGCAGGGAGTACGTGTTTTTTGTTGTAGGGTTGGTTGCGGCACGGTATAGGCCCGGGGAAGGGGGGCGTTCTCCGGGTCTAGGTAATTTTGCTCGGGTTAGTAGGTCCCTTAGGTTGGGATTTTTCCGGTGCGCCGAGATGATTTTCAGTCGCCGTCCAAGTTCCGTTCCGTTCATCTGGCTGTTGAAGTTCTGTTTTGCTAATCTGGAAGCACGGGCCGAGTAGGAGGAGTATGTCGTGACGAAGGGGGCCACTTTTGGGGGAATGTGTTCCGGTTGAGTAGGAGTTATCATTCGTTGCTGTACTTCCTCCAATACTGTTCGAAGCATGGATCTGGGGTATTGTCATTTTTGGAGGGCCTTAAAGAGTATCCTCGTTGCTACCTCCAGATTTTCTGGAACCTAATCAATTGTGATTTTACTATTCCCTTAAAGGTATGCTTTGGGTGGAAGCTTGTATGGTGGAGAAGGGTATGTGAGTCTGTTGGTTTGAAGTAGACCCTAGTGTCCAGTCGTCCTATTTGGGCAAAATCCAGGCCTTTAAAAGTGGTCACATCCAGGAAGTCCATCCTTGACTTACTAATTGTTTCTTTAAGGCTGATTGTCGGGTGGTGAGCGTTGAGTTTGTTCACGGATTGCTCAAAATGTTCTTCCGCATGATGCCAGATTCCCCAAATGTCGTCCAAGTAGTGGAAGAAACAAGCTGGTTGTTTTGCACATTGTGGAAGGATGGATTCTTCCCAGTCAGCCATGTAGATATTAGCATATGCTGGGGCAAATTTCTTACCCATGGCTGTACCCTTGACCTGGAGGTAATGTTTATTATCGAAGTCAAAGTCATTTCTTGTCAGGCTCAGGTGTAGAAGTTCAAGAATGGATGAGTCCGGTCTCGATGGGTCAGGATATTTTTCCATCCTGGCTCTCATGGCTGTGAGGCCTTGATGTGTTTCAATATTTGTGTAGAGGTTATTGACATCCATGGAAAAAATGATTGAGTCTTGTTCAACTGTTTGGTTCCTGGCTTTTTCAATAAAGTCATAAGTGTCTTTTAAATAACTATCATGTCGGTTGGAAAAAGGGTTCAAGTAAAAATCAATGTGTTCTGCTATCCTGTAGCTTTCACTGTCACAGTCTGAGACAATTGGACGACCCGGGGGAATTTTGTGAGGGACTGGCCAACTTGCCGGGGGTTTGTGTATTTTAGGCAAGAGGTAGAAGAGTCTTCTACGTGGGTTCAGTCCTTTTAGATATTTGTTTTGTTTTTTTGTAATGTGACCTGTCTGTAACATTGTGTCCAAAATAGTGTCAATTTGAGTAGCCGTATCTGTATGAATGGGTGTTGTTAAGGGGACATAGTAGTTGCACCCAACTTCTCCGTGCGGACCCAATTAATGGTAGAGCCACACGGAAATGTTGGGTCCACACGGAGATGTTGGGTCATGTATCAAGTATGTGTATGTATTATATATGCAGCATAAAATTACCCTGTGAGGGACCCTCAAAGAGAACTTGGGTTCAAACTGTGATGTTGGGCCTTATTAGGGGCCCCCGGGGGCCTCTCTGGGGGTCGGGGATGGCCCCTTGAAGTTATTATCATCAAGTATGTGTATGTATTATATATGCAGCAGAAAATTACCCTGTGTGGGACCCCCAAAGAGAAGTTGGGTTCAAACTGGGATGTTGGGCCTTATTAGGGGCCCCCGGGGGCCTCTGTGGGGGGGGGGGGGCTCTAAGTATCATTATTATTATTATCATTATCATCATTATCATTATCATTATCATTATTATCATTATTATTATTATTACACACTTACTTTCTTACATTTCCTCTACTTCTGTTCATTCTGTGTCACTCCAACTCAAATGAAGAAGTTCACTGATCTTTGCATCTTTTTTCAGTTCGACAGTTTCTTTAGCCTGCACTTGGTAAGCTAGCAAATCAAAAGATCCTTCACTTTCGTCTGACAGACCCTTCTCCTCCTCTTTCACCGACAGATCCAACGCCTCTAACAGACCCATATCTTCTTCCTAACAGCTCTCCTCATCTTCCTTCCTCCTAACCCAGCTTACGGGATTCCACTTTGGACAACGCTTCACCTGAAACTGTATTAAACATAAATGAATACAAATAAGTGACTTAGGAAAGTCTTTTGTCACTGTGCTTTGTCTTAACTGTTTCAGTTAACCCTTGTTCTCCAAAAGAAGTGTCTGGTGGAAAACAATCTTCCTCAAATAATTTCTGATTTCATGATGCGAGGACACCTTGGTTGTCTGCAGACTTGAGGCCTTCTGCACCTGGAAAAATAAAAATGAAAGCTCAAATATGGTTTTCATTCATTTAGAAAGGAAAATTAAAAAGGTGTCAATAAACTGAAAATAACTCACTTTTGTTTCTCTCGGTCTGAAGGAGCCCCTCTTCAGATGACACTTGCGAGATAAATACATAGAGTATATGGCATCAATTTTTGATTGAAGCATTTCAGAGTTTGGGAAAATGTGTGGGTCTAAGGGCACACTTACCCTATCGGTCTTGAAAAGGCACTTTCCACCTGTTTTGGGCCTTTTAGGGAGGGGAGGATTGGATAAGCCTCTCTTCTGTTCCACTTCCAAACTAGAAGGTCGCTTTCTAGCGAGAGGTTTGGAGGAGTCCCTCTTCTGTTTTGCACTGTTCTGCTCCTGTTCCTCGTCAGCCTCGTCCCGGTCTTCTCTCTCGTCAGCCTCGTCCCGGTCTTCTCCCTCGTCAGCCTCGTCCCGGTCTTCTCCCTCGTCAGCCTCGTCCCGGTCTTCTCCCTCGTCAGCCTCGTCCCGGTCTTCTTCCTCGTCATGGTCCTGGTCCTCCTCACTGTCCTGGTCCTCCACCTCGCACGTGTCCTCTGTGGCTCTGTAGTACTCATCTTTACTTTTCTTATAAGCATAGCTGGTGATCGCCATGCTGGAAAGGTATCTGCTTCTAAACACCTCAGCCGCCGGGTCTTCCGCTGTGAAAAACAATGGCAAAATGAATATATGTTGAATATGAACAGATTAAAAACGCGTAGTAAATGATTCTTTTTCAGTGCGTATAGAAACATACAGCAAGCAGACTCTGGAAATGTCAGTTGAATTTGACTAAACCGCATTGGATTATAATCAAAATTAAGATTCAACGAACCATGATAAAACTTCTTTGCCGTGTGCTCATCGTGACACATGAAGGCCGCCACTCGTTTGTACGCCTTAGAGCCCAGTTGCCTCTTTGACTAGAGGAATGAAACATGTACAACACAAACCACAGGACTAAAATACATGCCACATTTAACCACATTGCATAAAATAAAAAAAATAAACTAGATTACATAAGTAGCCACAGAGGAACGGAGGAGGTTGAAGC